>JAOQMS010000009.1:5192460-5222760 GCA_027563885.1 Erythroxylum longipes
TGCATTGTACATAATTCATTTCATACATGTGCATTATTAAACACTCATAATTTTGCACAATGTGATATATATGTATGCTGTTTGATATAGAGGAGCAATTGGAAAGTCATCCTCCAGACGTTGTCGGAACTTCTAGGCATTAGCTTTGGGAGCGTACTGTGAGTAGACCTAGATGGTCTCATTCCACTGTTTGTTTGTTTGACTTTCTGTTTGTTTTGTTTGACTTTTTGGTATTGATTGATTTCTGAATGATTGTGTGAATGTGTGAATGTGATTGACCATGTTGGTTTCTGGACAGGAGGTCCGATGATTGTGATGTTTGTTTTGTATATTGAAGTGCTACTTGAATGTGAATGAGATGACCTAAGTGTACGTAATGTGATTGTTAAATGTGTTTCAAATGTGCAATTGTATTGCATGTAAGTGAAGTGTGAATTCTCAACGAAAGTTGAATGCCGGACTTAGGTCCGATGACTGTGAAATCTGGTCTGAGCTTTTATATAAGATTGTGATATATGAGATACTCAGAAATTGTTGCATTTCATAAAATGCATACTCAGATAAAGGCGTTGTGACTTGAGTTGCCAGTATGAAGCGCTTTCACGTAGAGCTTTGCTCCGTGATTTTCTGATTTGGCACATAGAGCTATGCTCCGTGATTTTGTCTAATTGAGACCTATGGGCCGATATCTGTATAAGTCTATGATAGGCACTCGGTCACAACAATAAGAAATAATGTGAGTCTTATGTGCATTGTAGATGTATAATATGAATGAGTAAGTGTATTGCATGTGGAATGTGAAATAATGTGAGATGTGCAATAATGTGATTATGCGTTATGTGACTGGGTGAGCCATCGATGATGGTCACCCATTGAGTTCGCAAAACTCACCCAAAAATTGCAAATATCTTTCGGGATCAAAAGAATACCCCGTTAGGCCAACGGGAGTATACGTACAGCATACAAGTGAAGGATAGAGGTCGGGGTCAGTTCACGTCTGCATTTCATTTCCTTAATTAGTATTGAATTGTTATTCCGCAACTTTTTGTATAAAATTGTTTTTCGAAACAACTAAAGCGTTTTGTATTTGTGAAAAGGGCCCAAATGGCTATTGATAATTGTATTGCTATGATCGGAAATGTTTATGAAATGAAGTGGACCCGATTTGATTATGGATTTTTGCGTATCATATGTATGGGTTAAAACAAAAGAAAATTTTTATACCGATTTCTGAGTGATTGACTACTCTAGCATACCACTCTGGAGGGCACGAGCTCGGATTTCACCTATCAATGTCGAGTTTGGGTCTTGCGGGAGTGGGGTGCTACAAAAAATGTGAGGATAACATTAAGATGTATCCCCTGTGTTTGTGGACCTTTTGAGTGCTAATGAGGATGTAGTAACCAAAGTGGCCTTTCGAGTCAATATTTTTGAATTGTTCTACTTGCATAGTAGGGGATGTCTCTGGTCTTATACTTGGTTATTTTGCCCAAAGGTGTTGGTCTTATATAAGATTTTGAGATGTGCATAAAGGCAATAGATGGAGGAAAGTTGTTGCCCAAGTGATCTATTCACCGAAAAGTGGTAGTGTCATGAGAGTTGATGCTTTGTACTCTGATCGCTTTTATTTGGAGGTCTGGAGGTCTAGTTTCATATATTATATATTCAACCCACAGGTGTTTCATAATATGTGTGACTGGATTCTCGCTACATATGCTATTTAATGGCTTTGAGTAACACCGTTGTCTTACATTTGTGCTGATCTAAACATTGTCATTTTGCAATTACCTTTTCGGTCAACAATATTAGCATCACCATTAAAACCCTAACTGGTTTCAATATGAGGAAGTGGACAGATGATGTATTGAATGGTATGGAAATAGTTGAAATTAATATGGCCATACAGACGAATAGGCCATCTCCACTACATCCATAAGCTCGAGAGAAGCAGCTTATGTAGCCTGGATTGGTCTAACAGATTATGTTGCATAACCATTAAGAGATCCATACCTGACCATCTGCTTAATGGACTTCGAACATAGACATAGTGAAGGAGTTTCTTGGTAATGTCTCCCAAAAGTACATAGTCTTGCATAATTTTAAAATGAGTGCCTTGATGAAAGAATTATTCTCCATGAGGTATATAAGAGAAGGGGGAGTAATGGAGTACATATTAAGAATGATCCATCTTCACAATAGACTAAATATGTTGAATATTCCTCTTCCTGATGTCTTCATAGTTCACCAGACTCTAAATACACTCCCGCTAGAGTTTAGTAATTTGATGATGACATATTATTCGCCGGATAAGGAATGGGGCTTCAATGCTTTGATTTCCTATTGCGTTGCTGAGGGGGAGAAAATCAAGATTAATACTCCTACAGCCCTCGAAGCAACTAAAGGGAAAGAAAAGATGAAACTCGTTAAGTTCAAAGGTAGAAAGTCAAAATCTTCTCCACATGCTGATGCTGATCAATCCAGTACTTGTAAGGGCCCTACAGACATAAAGAAGCCATAATTATAATGCCTAGAAGGAAAGACTGAGATCATCAGATAACTCCTTAGCTTATCAATTTATGAATCTAATTTGCGATAGTCGTAATAAGTACTTGGTGACTTTAAAGTGGAGTATCTGATTATGGAGCTTCTATGATGCAAGGGTACATATCCAGGATATAACCAAATAAGGGGAAGGAGGAACTGATGGTTGATAGCAATAAAGAAGCGAATTTCATATCTATAGGGGATGTATGCACTGAACCTTGCTGTAAGATTCATTTTGGTCTTACACGACACATTTTATATGTGATCTTGGTATCAATTTTGGACAAAGAAGGTTAACGTTTTGTAATTAATGCTTCTTTTATACAGTTGTTATTTAATGCAAAACATAATGATATAACTTTCTTATCATATGGTTTGTATAGAATGTGTCTTACCCCAAATTAGATATATGCTTCTTCGTATCTTGCCAAACAAGTCAAGAATGAACCCTGATGAATGATAAGTCATATATGGTGTGGCATAAAAGTTTAAGCCATATTTCAAAGATTGATTAAGGAAAACATTTCTCAATTCTAGATTATAATGATTTGGAAAAATCTGTTGAATGTTGCAGGGGTAAGTTGACTGAAATAAGGATAAATAGGTCAACTTGTGCTTCTGACTTATTGTTTGATACATACGGACATAAAAATACCTTATACAGTTACATTGTGCAATTCTAAATGTATTTTGACTTTTGTTGATGATTATTCCCATAATAGCTTATGTGTTCTTGCTTAAAGACTGAAGGTTAAGAACTTATTGGGAAATTTTATCAAGATAGTCAGATCTGACCGTAGAGGAAAGTATCATAGCAAACATGGTGTTTCAGGACATGAAAAGGTCCGTTTACCAGATATTTGGAATCAATTAGAATAGTGACTTAGTTCACTATGCCGGATAGTCCTAAGCAAAATAGTGTGTTGTTGCTGAAAGATTTAACCGTACCCTAAAGGATATGAAAAAGTCAATATAGAACATGACTAATCTACTTGATTTTCTAGAAGTGTGGAAACTCATCCTTGCACACATTTGTGTATGGGGCTGCCCTGCTAGGGTAGTATAATCCTTATAAAGATAATTTGCATGCTTGTTCCACTCATTGCTATTTAATAATATATCTCAACCACTCAAAAAGCTATAGATTTTACTATAAAGAAGGAGGGACCAAAATAGTGGAATAACAAATAGCTAAGGTTCTAGAATATGATGTCTACGATGATGGTAGGCCCCTTGACCCTTTAAATGACAGCAGGGTGGATATTACAGTTATTATATAGCCGCTACTCATACAGTTAGATCTGGTGGATCTAGGTCTTAGTACCATGCCTGTACAAGAACATGAACCCATACCTGTACACATAAAGGTTCCTGGGGGTACAATAGTTCTGTAAATCCACCAAAGTGAGATGACATGCCATCCCATCTAGATATATAGTCTATTTGTTGAACAAGAATATGATGTTGGACATGGTGCGGATCCAGTAACTTATACAAAATTCGTTTCTGGGCCCAATACGGATTTGCGGTGGGATGCAAGAAATGATGAGATGCAATCAATGAAGCATAGTAAGGTCAAAGAGCTAGTTAATTTGCAGCAGAATTGCAAACTCGACAGTTGTAAATAAGTTTTAAGACCTAAAGGATTTCGAGATAAAGTTCAACGGTTTATAAGATCACTCAGTTGCCTAATGGTTCGCTCAGGGAGAAAGGTTGACTTTAATGTTACCTTTTCTCTTGTATGCTCATAGAATACATTTTGAGTGATTATGGCAATTGTATCTCATGGGGATAGAGAGTTACATCAGATGATTATCAAAACCGATCTACTAAATAAGGACCTTTATGAAGAGGTCTAAGTTTAGTACAACCTGAAGGATTTAAACATCTATATGGAACTGACATGGTTTATACGTTAAGCACGTCAATATATGGTTTACATTAAACCTCCTAAAAGCGATACCTTACATTTGATGAGGTTGTGACCTCTTTCAGCTTCGTGAAAACTAAAGTTAAAAAGATGTGTTTATCACGGGGTCAAGGGAAGCAAAATTATCTTCCTATTATTATATATGGATGATATATTGCTCACATTGAATAACTTGACCATATTGCATGAGGTTAAACAACTTTTGTCCAAACATTTCAATATGAAGAACCTTAGTAAAGCATCTTTTGTCCTAGGTATGCAAATTTACTAGGACAAATCTCAACACTTATCAGACCTCTCACAGAGTGCATATATTAAGCGAGTACTACAAAGGTTTAATATGGTTAACAATAAACCTGTTGTAGCACCAATCTCTCATAGTGAGAGAATATCTTTGGCACAGTATCCAATGAATAAAGTAAAAAGAGATGTTATGAGGAATGTTCCATATTCTAGTACGGTTGATAGCCTAATGTATGCTCGAGTAAGTACTAAGTAGGACATTGTATTTACTATTGGACTGTTTGGTCAATATCTAGTTAACCCAGGTATAGACAATTTGAATACAGTTATGCGAGTGTTGAGATACATAAAGAGAACCAAGGATTATATGTTGACATATAGAAAAGTCAACAATCTAAACCTTATAGGGAATTTAGATTCAGATTTTAGTTATGTGTTCAGATGATCAAAGGTCTACTTAAGGTTACATTTTTATGTTTGCAAATGGTACTATGTCGTAAAATAGTATCAAGTAAACACGTTTGACTTCTTCAACTATGCATGCAGAGTGCATGTTATGGGGCTGCTTCACAAATGGTTTGGCTTAGAAACTTGATTTATGAGCTATCTATGGTTGATTCAGTGGCTAGACTCATTCAGTTGTACTATGATAATCTTGTTATTGTGTTGTCTAAAAACAACAATAACAACATCACAGGGTCTATGCATTTGAAGGTCAAATTCTTGACTATAAAGGAGTTGATACGAAAATGTGACATTAAGGTTTGGAGCATTTAAGAACTGAGGAAATGTTAACCGATCCTTTAAAGGACTTCACACACTTGTGATTGTGAAACAAGTATACAGTATGGGTGGTTTTGAAGTCTATATACACTGTTAGTTAAGGGATAATTATGTTTTCTCCATGTACATTTGTACATTTATACACTTGATGTATTATGACGGTATGGTGGTTTATCAATAAAGACGATCATCATTTATCCTCAAAAATACGTGTTATCATACATTGCCATAATATGTGTGAAAGTCTTAAGATTTTTGTCAATCTTAAGCATTTAAGGTCATTGGGCATATATACAGATTGACCTTGAGCTTATGTCATTTAGACGCGTACAGTTTTATAGGATATCCATGAAAATTGACATGACATATGGGGATATAAGTTTTCAATCTCATAACGATTCTCTAATGCAGTTTAGCATTTAATTGGAGAACATAAAGGTTTTTTTGATGCAGTTTAGCATTTGGTGGGAGAAAACAAATTTTCTCTAATGTTGTTTAGCATTCGGTGAAAGAAAACAATATTTTTCTAATGCAGTTTCGCATAAAGTTTAAAGAAATCAAGACCTACAAACGAATATGATATAATTTAGATCATACGGATATCATCTTAATTTGTTACACTCCATTTTTCTATTCATATTAGTGAAATATTAGATATGCGTAATTGTATTGGATATGTGTCACACATGACACATGTATTTGATACTTTTTAGTATCAAAAGCCTTACAGGACGAAATAAAGGACTTTCGTTATCTTTAGATCAAATGTTTAATTTTTAAAACCTAGTCGATTAATACTATTTTTTTGGACCGATTTTTAAATTGTTTCAAACTTAAGTCAACATTGCAATTAAGTATTGTCCAAGGGAGAGAATGTTAGATATTTTTGACATTTTGCATAAAGTTGGGCAACATTTAATTGCATATTTTGGTTTTTCAATAACTTATCGGTTAAGTTACGTAATTTAATTCGGATAAAGATAATAAAGTGGCCTAATAAATGATCTAAGTCAATGGGTCAAAGTCTGGGTAAAAAATGAATCCTGATCAGTGTGGACAGGACCTATATCATGCCTGTGATAAGAAAGGTAGATATGAATGTTATATATAGATGTTAAGGTCTCCTGCAGTTGCTCATGTCATTCGTAAGCATAAGGATTCTCTAACCCATTAAAAGAGCTTACGTTTTGAGAAAATTATAGAAAGCTTTACCATATCCCGATGAGCAGTTCCTATGAAGACAGCGGTGGATTCGCGCTCGTTTAAAGTTATGGAACTAAAGTCAAGTATTTTCCACACTTCTTCGTTTATTTCCCTTCACATTCGATTTGGAATATGTAACTAAGGTTTATTTACATGTTATAGTTACAACTTTGCAATTGAAATTAAAAGAAAATACAAGATTGGGTCCTTTAGATCAACGTGCATAAAAACATTATCTTCCACCACGAAGCAAATCCTAGTGAAGATTCTTCTTGATTTCATATGAAAATAATAAAAGTATTCTTTAGATTGTCAAGATCATGTTTTGTTATTATTTATGGAAATCTGGCTCATCATATACCTTTCATCAATTATATATCAACTACAAACGTTCGCTTTCTGAAACCTTTCTGTGCCAAAGATGACCTAATCTTCTATTTGAAACGTGAGGCCAAACTCATTAATTTGTTTTTACTTTTAATTTGAATCAAATTGCATAATTTTAAAATAATTCAGAATTCTATTTTGCAATTGTAATTATCAAAGGAGAGTGAAAGGCATTCTACAACTATGGAATCCTATTTTGAAGGAATACAACTATGGAATCCTGTTAGGCAGCCAATATACCATTGTAATTGAAAACCCACGTTGGAATATATTCCCTACATAATGGACACGTGTGTCCTGTCCATTACATACACTATTTATATTGTTATAAACTTCTCTAATGGATTCCCCACTAAAAGATAACTATAATTATATATCTACAATAAATTTATTAAAAAAGATAAATTATATGGTGAAACAGTAAATAAAATCTATAGTTGAGTCCGTGGTATCTCAAAGTTTTTGTTAAAATTTTTGATTTTGTAAACATTATTTTTTATTTTCAAATAAGATTTCATAATTTATAAAAGATTTTATTAATTGTGAGATAAATGTAATATCTCATAAAAGTAAAACATTGAACGGATGAAATGTTATTTCAACTATGATATTCATTGTCAAATCTTATTATAAAAACCACGGAAATTCTTATTATCAACAAGTATTTAAACCGTCTATCATATCTGATTGTGCAGACTAGAGTCTAGAGAGCAAAAGGACGGACCGAAATGATAATAAAAAAGTTGGATAAAAATTAAATTGTAATAATGACCCAATTAGTACACTGTAGAAATGGAAAAGCCTAAACAGAAAAAAGCCCAAAAATGTCAACGCACTATGTTTTCAAGACCAATCGAAAACCACAGTTTATATTCATCATTCATAAATTATAATTTATCAAATGAAATAAATTACTCCAGTTTTGAAATGGGTTTTAAACTTTAGTCTTCAAAGACTTGGACTTTTGAGTACCCGAATCACCAAGTTAAAGCCTTGAACCCATATTCTTTCACCTTCGCATGATCCTGGTCTTTCTCTTTCCATGTTATTAAATTAAGAAAACACGCTCTTCCTCTCTCCTCTCCTGTCATCTTTGTGGTATTTTCCTGTAACCTATTGTTTTTATTCTTTTCATCTTTTTGTGGCCTTTTGGCTTGCGATTTTGCTGGGTAGTTCACCTGACATTTGTTTAATTAATTCGGCTTCTTTTTATTTCCCCTAAGTTGTCAGGTCACCTTTCAGTAAGTAATATCTATGGATTTTCCGTTGCCTATGGGGAAAGCATCTCTTGGACCCTATCCCACCGAGTAATGTTATCTTTTTTATTTAATAAACAGCAGTTTACATCTCCTTTATCATTTGATCATTTCTGTAATTTCTTTTCGTTAATTAAATATTAAACAAAAATTGAGAGAACGAACAGGGATGCAAATAAAGTGAGAGTAGTTCTTGTCGCTACTGGAAGCTTCAACCCACCTACTTTTATGCACCTGCGTATGTTTGGTAAAGTTATTGCTTCCCTTTTGCTTTTACTTGCTTGTGTTTATAATGTTAATGATTGAATTTCTATATGTTTACTCTTCAAATTTCAAGCTGTCCCTCTCTTAAGAAATACAAGTTGCACATATATATGTTTATGTGTTAAAGGTTCTGCTTGGACATTGGCTTTTAATTTACCCACACAAACGGATCTATTCCCGTTTAAGGTCTTCATTTGTTTTCTTGTTTAAACTTCCTTCATTAGAGCTAGCAAGGGATGCACTTCATTCGGAGGGTTACGATGTTATTTCAGCGTACATTTCACCTGTTAACGATGCTTACAGGAAACAGGTAAATTGGCAAGTTGTTTTTCTTCCATTATGCTCATTGTCGATGCTTTTTGGATTTAACTTATAGCACAGTGGAGAAAAGTTATGATATCAATGGACTAATTTGATTTTCTGTTCTTATTTGAATGGCTAAGCAAGGAAGTGAACTGAATGTTTATTTTTGACAGGGACTTGTCTCTGGACAGCACCGACTGCATATGTGTAATTTGGCATGCGAAAGTTCTGATTTTGTAATGGTTGATTCTTGGGAGGTATTTCATTCTTTTCTTTCGTAACTTTGAGGGGGATGTTTCTCAATTGTGTTTCATGTTGGTTCATTCAGCTATTTCTCTATGCTTGTTGAGTGGTATTGAGGGGTTGGTGAGCAGTTTCATATTTTAAAAAGTGAACTTATTTACTATGTTAACTATTGTTGTAGGCAAACCAAAGTAGCTATCAGCGAACTTTGACTATTTTGAAAAGGATTGAAAGCTATTTCATTGGTGATCTGAAGAAGCCCAAGGGTAAGATGTTTGTTATTATGTTTGTAATTGTCTAGTAATAAATAGGAAAAAGATCTTCTATCCAAGGATGTTAAGAGGACGGCTACTAACCTGTTTTCCTTTTTCTCAGAATTTCTTAGGATCATGCTTCTTTGTGGTTCTGATTTGCTCCGGTCTTTTAGCATTCCTGAATTTTGGATTCGTGACCAGGTAAGTGCTTGATGCTCCAAGATTGGACTTTCGTCATTTCAATGTGCCTCGACCTTCACTTTTGGTTGTAAGCTATGTAATTGCGGACCATTATTTGGTGGTAAAAGTATTCTACAAGTCATTTTTCTTTTTTCATGTTTTGTTCTTCTTTCTAATTCTTTTGGAACCCACCATGCGCTAAGAAGTTATTGAAAAGCATGTTTTGGTGTTTTAATTCTCTTACAGGTGAAGACCATATGCAAAGAGTATGGTATTGTGTGCATTCAGAGAGAAGGGCAAAATGTTGATAAAATTATTGAGGACGATGAAATCTTGAAAGAAAACAAGGTGAAGGTGCATTCTTGTTAAATGCCCATGTTATATATCGTATACTTCTTGTGCAATGAGAACCTAAATGCCATGTTCTTAGCAAGAGTCTTTGATTTTCCGTTATTATTGGAGCATGCGAGTAATACTTGTTGATCACTCAATATTTGTGAAGTGGTTAAACTTGCTCAAACTTCTAATTTTAGTACTGAATCAGTGGAAATTCAAAAGTTGTCTCCTTGTGACTAAAGTTCATAAGATAAACTATCAATTTATCATTTATTCAGGACCTAGTCTGAAGGGATCCAAAGAATCTTGTACACCCAAAATATCTATATGAAATATATGTGCTCTAGATTCCAGTTTGGCTTACATGTATGAAAGCCTTGAAAAATAGTGTAAAGAAAAGCTTGTGCGCAAGCTTGGACCTAATATGATTTAAATAAGTAGCTGAAATTTATATTTTGCCACTATTTCCAAGCTACTTAACTCTGAATTTATCTTACTACAGTACAATATTAAAGTTGTGGACGAATGCGTACCAAACCATATCAGTTCTACGAGATTGAGGTAATCAGAATAATTTTTGTGGGAAATTTTGATGCAATATTGAGGAAAAAGCTTATTTCAACAATCCCCTGTAATGTTTTTGAGTTGTTTCAGGGAATGCATTTCAAGAGGATTATCAATAAAGTATCTGACTGCAGATGGAGTGATTGAATATATAAAGAAGCAAAGATTATACCTGAATGATTGAATGATACAGCAAGACTTTTATAAATTAATAATCTCAATTGCATAATAATTTCATGGTTTCGACTTAAGCTGGTAGTCTAAATTAGTTCTCAAATAATTAATACCTCTTTGAATTAATAGATTTTGTATAATCTCGCAATTATTAATTTATACAAGTATTTTGCTGGATTTGCACTCTTTCAAAATATGATTCTACCGTGAGGATGAACAGGTTTCTTGTTCTATTTCGTGGTCCGTCTGGACATTTATAGATGGAAGCACGTGCCAGTATGACAAAAATAAGATAATTACCATTATTCGAGGCTTGGTAAAGCAACATACTGGTTTTTACAAAACCACAACGCCCTGTATTTGTTCCATGGGGTTTCATCTTAAGTCAACACTCTAATTCTTCTGTAAATTAAATCTGGTGTAATTTTGCAGAAGCAGAAAAGCATTACCGTGTATGTAAGTACTGAATGAGTCTGATGTTTCCATCCACAGTTGCAGGCAATGACGGCTTTGTAGGGTTTCTTTAAATTTCTAAGGCGAACCACCGGACTTGCAAAACCATAATTATTGCTTGTTTTATTTACTCGTTTCCTAGGGCGTCTGAGCTTACAAATCATAGTCAAGTCAATTCATAAGGGTTACCAGAAACCAGAAACCAGAAACGACGTAGCCAACTTCAAAAGTCCAAATTTTTTAAGTGCATCAAATCAAATTTCTTGTTACCTACAAATATCAATAAATAAAGGGTTACGGTTAATGGATATTAAAATGTATATAAATTTTAAATTGAACAACTTAAAAAGTTTCTTTTCATGAAATTGTCCATATTTGATGTCTTATTTCAGTGAAGTGATGCCCTGATATAGGCTTGATTTGAGAAAGTGGTGACGGTTGACAACCTGCTGAAATGATAAGTACTTATGTGTTTGAGATTGTTGTGTTTGGTAACTGCTGAAACGTGAAAATAGGTGTTTAGCAAATGCAGTTGCGGTTGCTGAAAAGAGATAAAATGACTAAAAAGTTCATTGATTTAATAAACTATTAATTGTTGTATAAATAATTAAAAAATATATTCTTAGTCATATAAATTTAAAATTATAAATAAGAAAATATTAAATTAAAATAAATAAAATATAAATAAAATAAATTTAATAAATAAAATATTTCATAAAAATATATTATTAGTCATATTGATTAAGAGTATAATGGAAAATAATGATGTAGTGAAGGTTATTAGTAAAAAGTAAAATTTCTACCACAGAACCGCTTTCCTACCGCAACTATCTTTTTGCTTATTGATTTCTGCGGTGGGATCGCACTTTTTTCCAACCTTCGGTTGTTTATCGCAGATCCAAACATGTGACTGAATAAGTACTCATCTCCACCACACTACACCGCAGATCCAAACACAACCATAGCATTTGAATATGCTTATTTTAAATTTATTGGGCTTTGTCCACTAAAAATAGGTAGTTCCGAAGGTTTTGAGCTAAAGAGTTGCGCTTATTTATAACGGGAGAAACTTATAATCTTAAAGAAATAGTTTTTTTTTAATGAGATCTAAATCTACTTCTAGTGTGTCTATCTTGAGTACTAATGAAGGATGTGAAAAAGATAAAATAATACTTGAAAATTTTAAGAAGTCTATCGATAATTGGAAAATTTCTGAAAATCAAAAGGATTAAATTTACTAAAAATTGAAGTTCAAGTTTTTCTAAGAAGTAGATTACTCCTAAACTAAAGAAGGGATAAAGCCATCGGAGAAAATTTATTTGTTAATCCAAAGCTTCGTAAACAAATAACAAATAAAAAGAGAAAAACTTCAATTACTTTCATATATGGTTAGTGCAAGTAGGAGTAAACCTCCTCACCAAAAAAGGATTGAATACATCAATCTTGATTAGGCCAGGCAAAATAAGCATAGGCTTGACTTAACCTGGTCTAGAATCAATGTTTCGTTCTGGTCTGATTGAGCTTTATGCCAAGCTTGAGTTTTCTATATAAAAATTTGAACTTGAGTCAAGTTTGACGTCATTTTGAGTAAAAATATGTTGTTTTCAAATTTTAATTAAAAAAGAAATAATCGGGTTAGATCAAGCTCGTTTGAGCTTTGGATAATGTGTTTCAGGTTTAATTAAGCTTCGAGTATCTTGGGTGGTTTTGACCTATTGCCATCTCTAATTTTGATGGTCTTGAAAGAAACTATGCTCTTCAACATTCAAGATTCCGTGTTAAGTTTTGTTGAGTTAGTCTTCACACCAGGAGCATCTCATTTGATTGTTATTCAAACTAAACAGTTTTTCCTAGGGATAAAAACATCTTAGATTTTGTAATGTTGCAAATCAAAACCCTTAAATATAAACATGTGATCAATCCCTATAGCCTTGATTTACAAAATCCATTATAATATCATGAACATCGCATTTGCCTTAAAATGCCTTAATCCATAGCCAGAATGGTGAAATCTTTTTTTTTTTTGCAAACAAATATGGTGGAGTCCAACACTATTGTGCTACACTGTACATTTGTAGTTAAAACTTATAAATCTTTATAAGTAAAATATTTTTAGTCAAAATTTTACCACTATTGTCGGGGACTATAATATGAGGAAAGCCTAGCTTTTATTAATATAGCCATTATTATTTTATTTTATTTCATTTTTGTTTCTAATTTATCTATTTATTTTATTGACTCTTTGGTTTTCTTACCTCTTATAGATCTTAAGGTCAGTTTATGACTTGAACTAATCCATCGAGCTTAGTAGACGAAGATCTAGAGACAGAGAGAACAATTTGTAGAAATCTCCATAGAACCCAACTTAGAGAGTTTTAGATTGACAAGTAGAGGAGTTGGGAGGTACATTGATATTGAATATTAAGAACCATCACAAACCAACCAAGAATGATGTTTGATTATGTTAGATCAGACTTGACAGGAGCAGAGTCTAGCATTATCAGACTAATTTAACACCTACAATTTCAAAATTAAGCTGAGTATCATTTAGATGGTGCAATTTGAAATCTTCAAAATTAATGGTGCCAATGAAGATGGAATCATATTGCGACTATTCTTGTTTTCATTGAGAGGCAAGGAGAAGTAATGGTTAAACTCTCTACTTAAATCATCTCTTACAACGTGGGAACAAGTAGCAGAGAAATTTATTTTAAAGTACTGTCCACTAGTAAAGACTGCTAAATCGAGGAACAATATCTTCTCCTATTCTTAGGCTAATTCAGAAGTATTATATGATACATGAGAGAGGTTCAAGGAGATTTTGAGGAAATGCCCACATTATGGTCAACCACTTTGGATGCTAATTCAGACCTTCTATAATGGGTTAAATTAGATTGTAAGGTAGACAATAAATGTAGCAATTAAGGTACCTTGAATAATAAGACACCAAAAACGGCTTATGATCCTATTGAAGACATGGTGATGAACAACTATCAATGGTTCTCGAGTAAGACTTAACAAGCCGGCGAGAGTATATGAAGTAGATGTAGTAACAAAATTGGCAACCTAAGTTGAGGCTTTGATCAGAAAAATTGAAGGGTTGACTATAAGTCCTCAATTTCAAGTTATGCAATGTGAGGTGTGCGAGCTAAGACATTCAGGACGTGAATATTAAGCACTACAGCCCAAACATGCGGATTACATAGGGAATGCTTACAGATCCCAAAATAATCCATACAGTAATATGTATAATTCGGAATGAAGGAATCACCCTAATTTCTTTGAGGGAATCAAAAACAAGCAAGGAACAACCTTTCACTGGGATTTCAGTAACAATCATCTCAAGCTAAGATGTCAACTCTAAAAGATATGATAGCCAAATTTGTTCAAGAATCAGACATAAGACATTAGAGAATAGAGGCTTCTATACTTAACTTGGAGATTCGACTTGGTCAATTGGAAAAAATGTTGTCTGAAAGACCGTTGGGGAGTTTTTCTAGTACCATGGAGACAAATCCTAAAGAACATGTGAAGGAAGTCACCCTTACAAGCGAAAAGGAAGTGTAAGTTGATAACAGGATGCAAAGTGAGAAGGAGAGTAGAAAAAAGAACCAAGAAAAGGCTAAAGATGTAGTGCATTTTCCACAAATCAAAGAATTTTAGCCTACCATCTCATATCTAGCAAAGTTAAAGAAAGATCGCTTAGATGAACAATTTGGTAAATTCCTAGAGCTATTTAAACAACTTCATATTAACTTACCTTTTAATGAAGTTGTTTCATAGATGCCCAAATGTGTAAAATTCTTAAACGAATTACTATCTAAAAAGAGGAATCTAGAGAAGTTAGCTACTGTGAGACTAAGTGAGGAATGTTCGACAATACTGCAAAACAAATTACTCAAAAAGCTTAAAGCTCCAGGGAGTTATATTATCCCTTGTTTTATTGGGAATTTGTCAGTAGAAAAGGCTTTAGTTGATTTAGGGGCTTGCATTAATCTGATTCCCTATAAATTATTTAAGAAACTAGGATTAAGGCAACCTAAACCCACTAGGATGAGTATTCAATTGGCCGATAGATCGGTTAAATATCCTAAGGTATCATTAAGGATGTAATTGTTAAAATTGATAGGTTCATCTTCCTAGTGGATTGTGTTATACTTGATATGGATGAAGATATAGAAGTACCCTTTGATTCTAGGTCGACCCTTCCTAACTATTATTAGAGTCATTATTCATTTTAGTGATGGAAAACTAGTTCTTAGGGTGAGAGAAGAAGAGGTTACTTTTAAAATATTTAATGCCATGAGACGTTCCCTTGAATATGATGATTCTTATTATTTTATTCATATTAATGGTTCTGCAACTTTAAATATTTTGCAGGAAATTTTGTCTAAAGGCATACAAAAGTTGTCTATTATTTAAAGTGAGGATGAAGATAAGGCCAATAAGCCTCTTAAGATAAAGAAAGAGTCCGAAGGGATAGATAGAAATACAAAGATGAGGTTGAAACCCTCTATTAAAGAACCATCAGAGTCGTAACTGAAGAAAATTCTCGATTATTTGAAATATGCATTTTTTGAGAATGAGTCAAATTTCCCATAATTATTATGTCAACTTTAGAAGTGGATCAAAAAGAAAAAATTTTAAATGTTCTTAAGGAGCATCAAAGGGTCTTTACTTGGAAGATCTCTGATATTGGAGAAATCAACCTTTGCTTTTGCATGCACATGATTCTAATAGAGGAGGAGCTCAAACTTGTGATATAAACCCCAAGAAGGTTGAATCCTAATATGGAAAAAGTGGTAAAGGAAAAAGTAATTAAAATCCTAAATGTTTTTGTGATTTACCTATTTCTGATAGTTCTTAGTTGAGTCCTGTATAGGTTATGCTAAAGAATGGAGGAATAATGTGGTATCAAATAAGAAGAATGTGTTGATTCCTACAAGAACCATTACTGGGTGGAGAGTATTCATCAATTATATTAAGTTGAATGATGCCACAAGGAAAAACCACTTCCCTTTGCCTTTCATAAACTAACTGTTGAAACTGCTGGTTAGGCACATGTATTATTGTTTCTCGGATGGACTTTAAAGTTACCTTTAAATTTCAATTGCCCCAAAAGATCAAGAAAAAACAAAATTTACGTGTCTTTATGGTACGTCCACTTATAGATAGATGTATTTTGGATTATGCAATGCACATGCTACGTTTTAGAGGTACAAGATGACTATATTTGATGATCTAGTCAAGGATATAATGAAAGTATTTATGGATGATTTTTTTCAATGATTCTTTTGATTTATGCCTCTATAATTTATAGAAAGTGTTAAAGAGATGTGAGAAAACAAATTTGATGGTAAATTAGGAAAATGTTATTTTATGGCACAAGAGGGCACATTTTTAGGCCATAAAATTTCTCACAAAAGTATTGAGGTAGATAAAGTAAAAATTGAAGTTATAGAGAAATTATCATCATCTTCCTCAAAATTAAGTGGTAAAAATAGATAAAGGGATTGCAAAACATAATTGAAAACCTTAGGATGGTAGAAAGTATGAAGAACAATCAAGGAAACCGTTTTGGAGTGGATTTTTATCTATCTACAGTGAAGTTTTTTAAGATTAAAGGGATTTCATCACATTACCCTTAATTTTTTGTTTTCTTTTTAATGTTGATGTTATGTTGGATTAAATGAACCCTAGGATAGACATTATGGTGATTTTATTTTATTTATTCCTTAGTTTTTTAAGATTCAATTATGTGTTCTTAATTATTCTTAAATTAATATTATCGATTTGTTAATTCATGTGTGATTTCAGGCAATTGAGATTAAGAAATTCTTTGTATTAATAGATCTAGCATAATTAAAAAGCATTACATATAAACCTAGAGATAGTTGACTTAAATCTTTTGAATTAAGGTTAAACCTAATAATGAAATTCATAAATTAATTAATATAATTTTAGGGGTCTAATTTAAAAATATATTTCAATTAATCAACCAAGGATTAGTTGGTAATAGTTTTGAGAAAGATATCAGCATAATTGAGAAATTCCATGTCCCAATGAACTTTATATTAAATTGATGTGTAAGGTTATGATTGTATGAGAAGTCTTATATAGATTCGAGTTCTAGATACCATTGTTTCATTAACTAATTATTACTTTAATTGTCAATTTGGTTTCTTAATTGTGTTGACTTGCCCTTATGATTAATCACTGTCATCTTAAATTATTAGTTAGACAATAGAAAATGGGTTAAAATTAGTAATCATAGTCTATATAGGATCCAATATTGTATACTATAAAATGATAAGCCTACTTGCATAGCATGATCTATAGGGTTGGGGGATCAATAAACAAAAATATGAAAAAAAGACCATCACACATATCTTGAATTTGATTGCGAAGGAGCAGTTAAAGGAATTAAAGGAAGCAGTAGAGTCGAACTGAAATAACATAGTGTCTTAAAGAGCAACACCCAAAAGAATGCAAAATTTTAAAAAAAATTGTATGCAATTACACATTATGTGCACAAAGAAGATGGTTTTAGATTGTCCTACCATATTGAAATCAAAATTTAAGATGTTGGAGTCAGCAACCAAATATGTTGAGGTGTTCAGCAGGTTGAGACAAATAGATTCTCAGTATGGTTGCCTACTGATAGAAGAGTAATAAGAGTTAGCTAAAGCACTTTGTATAAATTTGGAGATATTTTATAATGCTATTGAGCTATTTTTAGGAAAAAAAATATCCAACTTTGCATATTTGCTTTAGCAGTGTATATGAGATCAAGCAAGCTTTATCTAGTTAGATATTACATTCCAATAAGGTGATTCAGGTCATGGTAAAGTAGATGATAGAGAAACTCAATTATTATTTGTATACAATCGAACAAATTGTGACAATCATTTATATGTTAAACCCGAAATATAAGATGGGGGGTTATATTTTTATTATAAAAAAATTGTATGGTGGGCTCAATACTATGTTAATATCATTAAACAATCTTGGTGCATTTGTTTAATGATTACCAACTAAGATTCTACAAAGATCAGGATCACAGTAGTTCAATATCAAATTCATATGTTTTTTATAAGGTTGTTGTAGGTGTCGAATTTACACAATTTATCAAAGAAAAAAGGCTAAGGCTTCTTAAAGTAGGATAATGTTAGACATTGTTTGGAGGCGGGTGTTCTCCCACTATCTAACTCTCTTTTTGCTCTCATGCCTATATAGTATTCATGCAAATAGATCCCTTGAACTCTCTTCTTTAACTCTCTTCTTCTATTCACATTGTTTTCCACCACAACTGATATTTCAGATATCTTCAGTGTCACCCCATCTTTTAAACATTATGTATTTATAATATCCATTGGTTAATCATAGAGAAACCCTCTTCTAAGTTCATGCCTCTCAGAAAACTCACACCTTCGCCATCCAATCTCGTGAATCTTTACTTCCTACAACCTTCCATCTCATTATCTCCTATCATTTTTCCAAACATTGGCATCATGTAAGATCCAACTAAAAAATAAGAAACTCAAGTCAAAAAATTGGGTTCAGGTTGTGGGAGAATGAAAATTAGATGCTAAACTTACCTATTTTCCTCTAAATAGAACTGCAGATTCAAATATAGTATATCCACCTTTAGAGGTACTTAAAACAAGTGCTCAAAGATAGTGTTGGACTCTGAACTTTTCTTGAAAGTTAGAATTATTAAATAAGAAATTGTTGGCATTAAGTCATGAATAAAAATCAGAATTTTTGAATTAGAAATATATCAAGCTTTTTTATGAATATATTTTAATTATATATTGTTGTATGGATTAAATGGAAGTGTTAGAATTAAGTTAAGGATTTAGAAGGCATTAGATGAATAGGAAAGGGTAAGCTTGGAAAGACAAAAGTTGGTCTTAAACTAATAAGAAAAGAAGGTGAAGAAAGTCGTGTAAGAAAGAAAGAAAGATAGAAATCGTAGAAGAACGTAGAAGAAGCTAGAGAAAGAGGAAGAGAGCCATGTAACAACAAGAAAAAGAGGAGAGACATGTTTGAGAGGTTGGGGCAAAAGAGAGAGTCGTGTAAAATAAGAAAAAAAGAGAGAAAAATATAGAAAGAAGTAGAAGAAGAGGAGCAAGAACAAAACCAGAAAAGAAGAAGGAAAAAAAGATAAAGGAGATAAGAAGAGGAAGAAGAATATTCAACTAAGTTTATAGGTAACCTTTATCAATTTTTTTGTTTTGATAGAAGAAGAAAGTATAGAAACTAGGTTATGTGCTGAAAATGAAGAGAGAAAGAAGAGAAATAAGAGATTTATGTTCTTAGATTTTTATAAACTTTTAACTTGGTCTTAGTTCTTCTAGCTTAGATAAATTAAGAGTAGATTAAGCCTAAGCTTATTTTTAGAGAATATAGCTTTATAGAAGTTCTATTTGTGTATGTTGATTCAATGAAAATATGTTTGTTTGAAGGGAACCAAGAAAAGTCAAAATCATGAACAAGAGGAAAGATAAGTTTGATCTTGGATTTATAAGTAAAGAGGTGGGTAATATGCTTATGGTTATTGTGATGATGGGCTAATCTATTATATGTTTATAAGTAAAGAGGTGGGTAATATGTTTATAGTTATTGTGATGATGGGTTGATCTATTATATGTTTATGTGTGCTTAAATGCTTGTTTTTTAAACATTGTGAATGTGGAAAAATTGCACTGTGACTTGTTATCATGTTTACTTTGAAAGATTTTACTATATTTGGTATAAATGAACAGAAGAAAAACATAAAAATCATGAAAGTATAAGTATAATATGGAATATGTAAGCTTCAGAAAATTTGCTTGTGTGGATAAGAGAGATACCATTCTGTTAGTCACGTGCACATTGACCTAAAGCTTTCTTCTGGTTGCCCGCTTATGGCACATGAGCTCTGAAAAATGGACTCATTCTGTTCATGGTGTAAATTTCGGTTTCACCATTCTGTTTTATGGGATTCTCTCGAGTCATTATGTTTGTGCATTGCGTCTTAGTTTGTTGAATATGGAGCATAATTGAGTGTTATTTTGTGATGATTAAATGAAACATATGATCTGATTTGTATGGTGATGCATTTATGTCTATGTAAATTCTCAAAATTTAGAATGTGGATAGTGTGATATGCTAAGTCTAAAATACAATGAATATATGTGTGTGTGTTTGTATATATATATACACTTGATTTTGTGTGTGGTTTATTATCGCTAGCTATAAATGTATTAGTCATTGAACGTCATAGCTCAACCCATTCTTTTCCACTCCTCAGGTGAAGAAAAGGCAGATCATTACCGAACCTTGGCAACTCCAAGATTTTAGTCTTTTGTAACTAGTTAGTTCAGAAACTTTTGGTACTCCAGAAGCATATCAAGCATGAACATTTATGATTGTATTTTTTTATTATGCTACTGATATGGTTTTTGATATGTAATATGAAGTTATGTACAATCTCTGCTTTTGTTAGAGAAATGACAGTGAGAACTGCAGAAATTCTCTTTTGTATATGTTCAGAATTTCTTCTCTTTTAAGTTATCAATGTGTTGGGAATAAAATTGTTAGATGTTTGAAGGCCTTGGACAAAATTTTATGAAGTAAATTGTTTTAATAGGAGTTTTGTATGTATGGTTTATGTTGTTGATTTTGGGTCTTGTGTTATAGATAGCAGTCTCTTTAGACAGTGGAGAGACAAATAAAAAATAAAAAGGGGATAAAAATATGTTCTGAAACTTCAATGAATAAACTATATTGATCTAGGCATAATTTGACAAAATTGTCTCCAGCGATAATAAAGTTTATAATTTTTGGACTTTAGGATTGAAAGTTACGATTAATTAAAGTAGGAGTGTGCAGTCGCAAATGTTGTGCACGATCGCGACGAACCAATATTCCTACCTCTTACGACCGTGACTGAGTTTTTAAGTCACACTTGTGACTTTTGCACTTCTTTTATTTATTTATTTAATTGTTTGTTCAATTGTTTTTACTCCCACTAAGAAATTTAATTCTTTTTACCTTGATGTTAATTGTGTGTGTGTGTGTGTGTGTGTGTATATATATATATATATATACTTTTATTTTAAAAAGTCCCCTAATTTTGGCGCCTTGTTGCTGCGAAATAAGGACCGAGACCCAGGGCCAATATAGAGCACTACACCCTTCTATCCAAAAAGTAGCCACTTGATGATGAAGGAATGGGTCAAAACCAACTGGAGACATTATGGGCTGGTCGATATGTACATGAACAAAGAAAATACCTTCTTCAATTTTTTGAGTTAAGATGAAGTAAAGAAAGTCCTTGAGATGGGACCATGGCATGTTTGCAATTGATAGATGTGTATTTGACTATAACTATACACTCATGTTTCATATGTTTTGCTTAGTATTTTATAGTTTTTTTTATATATTTGGTACTTAATTTGCTTTAAGTGTATTTATTGACGATAATTGCCTTTATAGACAAAAAAGAGAAGAATTTAAATGAAATTGTGGCATAAAACAAAGATTTGAAGAAACTTAGACTTACACAGTCATGTATGCACCTGTATAAGTCTCTGAGAACATGTAAGTCATGATTTTAGGTATTTTTGGAGCAACATAGTCACCTACACATCCGTGTAAGTGACCGTGTGTGTCCTAAAAATCCTATTTTTCACTAAGAAGATTCGATAGAAGAAAAAAGGAGATTTAGAATTATGATTCCTTTGTTTTCTATTAGTTTTCCTTCATGTTTTTCTTTAATTTTGTTTTCTATGATTAGTAACTAAACGTGATTAGTGTCTACGTTTAATGAACCATAATTTGTAATAACACTATATTATAATCTTTTTTATTAAACGCAAATATATTGGTTGATTATTCCAATTCAATTATTAGTTTTATTCTTGTTCTAATATATCCAGGATATTAGTGCATGATTTGATTTCATATGATTCAAATTGAGAAATCCTCTTGTATCAATAGATTTACCATAATTGAAAGGAGTTGCATGCAAATATAGAGATAGACTAATATAAATCATCTAGATTAGGGTCAAACCTAATAGTGGAATTCATAAATCAATAACACAATTCTAGGGGTTTTAACTAGAAAGATTTATGTTAATCAATTGATAGATTAGTTATTAGTAGTCTCAAGAGAGTTATTAATATAAGATAGGAATTTTTATGGTCTAATAATAAATAATATAATTACATGATAAAAAGTTAATTATTTAATGATTTTTAGGAGAATTCATCACCTAGGCACTATTATTTGATATTGAGTTTCATAAGTAATTTTCTTTGTCCTACATTCAATATTGTTTCCAATCTTAGTTTAATTGTTTAACTTTATTTTTAATTAAAAACCAAATATGATTATTAAGATAGATAATATAAAAAGGATAACTATTAGTACTTACTGTCTTCGTAGGATCGAGCCCTACCTGCCTGTGCTAGTTACAGTTATGTCGTACACTTGCGGTAATTTTATTAATGATATAGAAATAAACCAACCAAAATTTTGGCACCATTTACGGGGATGATAATATTAGGAAAGCTATATTTCATTAATCTAACCATTATTTTTATATTACTTTATTTTAATTTGTTTTGTTTTCTTATATTTCACTAATTTTTGGCATACTCATTTAATTATCTTTTAAACTTCTATACTTTGACAGTGTGTTCACAGTTTATTGTTAAGATTTGAGATTCATTGTTGTAGCCACAACTCACAAGGCAAGGATGGAATAGTCAGTACTCTTGCGAGAATTATGATATGTCATTGCAATATGTAACATCACCATATCAGAAAGAGTTGTTTCTTGATAAGTTTTCAAATGTTCAACCAATTTTTTATGTCTAGTTGTGACATCTATAGGAGTAATCATTACAATCATGAATGTTAGGCACCGAACTATATGTGGGAGCAACCAAGCTTGCATAACTGGCCTCAGAATGTACGCTATGAGAATACGTATAATTTATAATGGAGCAACCCTTACGCATATAGATGGAATGACTACGGAAGACAATGAACCGACTCAGGCTCAGGCCACACCTATCCAAAGGCTGGCCTGCCCGTCGCCTAGATGGTGGCCTTAGGGGTGGGCCAGCCTAACTTGGCCCAACCTCATATTTTTTATAAAAAATTTTGACAAAATGATGTCATTTTTAACAACATCAAGAAGAAAGTATTATAGATAAAATAATGGAATACCTTGCCAAGAGTGAAGCTAGTCGACATGAATTCAAGGAGAGATTTTCTTTACCTAAATATATTGAGCATAATACCTTATACTGTTTGAGCTTACTAATGTCTTAAAGTGGAAAAGAGATAAAGTTCAATTTCATGAATGAAGTTACATCTCAAGAAGGTAAGATGGTAACTACTGCTATAGGGGAGGATGATGAACAAATGATAGAGGTAGCAAAGGAAGCCTCTGCCTAGGAAGAGGAGGAAGCCTTTGTCTAAGAGGAGGAAGTAGAGAAGTAGCAAGAGAGAGTTAAAAAAGAAGACGAGCTAGAAAAATTTGTCCAAGAAAAAGAAAAAGAAGAAGAAGAAGAGGAGGAGGAGGAATGGACAAAGGTGGTTAAGGAAGAACTAGCCGATGAACCAAATAAGGAAACTACTTATGAGTCATCCCTTATTTTAGCAACAATTTTTCGTTTAAAAGGGCATTATTGCAATTAATTGGATTTATTGATTTGATAAACTATGTCCTTGTCATTTTCTTGTAACTTGTAGCTTATTTAAAGACTACTAAATTTCCCTGGGGAGAAATGAGTGAAAGCAAGTCACTTATTATAGACCCAAGATCATGGTAACGTGCAAGGTATGTCGAGCTAATAATGTTAAACAAGAGATGCATAGGAGTTGACTTATGAATTAGGATAGGTTTTAAATTTTATGTTATTTCTATTATCATATTTTGTATTTATTTCTTTGGTGTTATTTTTATAGTTTTATCCCTTTTTCTTTATATTTTGTAAAGATATTAGTATATAATATTAAACAGATAGTCCCAAATCAGAAATTAGAAAATCTTATTACTCAGGGAAGTACCAAAAGACTCCACTTTTTCACTTTTCATATATACTTATATTGTGTACATTAAGGACAATGTAAAATTTTAAGTATAGGGAAGGGGCTAATAATTTTCTTAAGCTTATTATATTCTTTGTTTTTAAAATTTATTAACTGATATTCTAAGTTAATTGAAATCTATCCATAAATACTTTATTTCATTATTTAATAATGATTTGAATTAGTATGCAAAAGGATGATAGTTAGAATACATTTGTTTTTATAAGTCATATTTTTAGTAATCATTGAAATAGTTAATTTGAATGAAAATTACATATTATTTACATACATATAACCATATTTTTTGTGAGCTTTTGAGCCCTAAGACCAAAATTCATAAATTTTGAAGCTCTTTTCTTCATTCATGCGTGTTATCATGCATATTTGAATAATTCTAGAACTTGCTTTTATTATACATATTAAGATCATATTTGTTAAATTAGAAGCATCAAAGTGATAAAGGCGCTTAGATTCAACACTTGTTTAAGCATATTTTTAATAATAATCTTATCATAATTTATCGTTTAGGAATAACCAAGTTGAGTCTTTGCCTTTTTCATTGATTTGAACCCAAATCATTTACCATTATCTTATTTGCTTTGAAGCCTTCTTATTGTTTTAAACACAGAAGGTTATTTAAATTACTCAAATGATCGAAACTTGAATTTTTGTAGGGTCTAATATTTCTTTAATTATGGTACATGATGAATGCTAGAAAATATAATTAAAAAAGTATGTTCTATGCATAGAAAAAGAAAGAAAAAAAGTGTATAGTACCAATGAATTTATAATGAAGGGACCTATACATTGTGAGCAAATTTCTTGTAATATTTTCTTTATAAATTTTCTTCAAATTTATCATATTTTGATTGTCCTAATCATAACTCGCCTAAGTCCTATTAAACCCTTATAAAAACCTTTTGGCTTTTGTTTCTAGTTTACATATACGTGGTAGAGATATGATAATATTACAACCTTATGGTTAAGAGTTTTGCTATGCATTGATTTAAGAGTTTGATACTTTTTACCTTAAAGACTTGAGTGCATAGATGAAATCTTAGTGAGAGTGTAAAGATTTATGTGTTTGATTTCAATAAAATTATTAACCTGATTATTATTAATATTAACTTATAAAGTTAGTTTTAGGATAACTTGATTTTACTTATATGTTAATTTGATTAATATGACATGATGATTTAGAGTATTAATATAAAGCAACATCAAACCTCAAACTTACAAGAAGATTCAATAGAAGAAAAAGGGAGATTTATAATTATAATTACCTTGTTTTTTTATTAATTTTCCTTCATTTTTATCTTTGATTTTGTTTTCTATGATTAGTAACTAAACACGATTAATGTCTAATGTTAAGCAAGTTTTACCTTCGATAAAACTTCCAATATCTACAAGTATATGGATTGTAAACTTGTAGTATTAAAGGTGTCGATCCCACGAAGAAATAGTTAAAACTAAGTGAACTTAACTTTGTCTAATGTAATAAAATATGATTTGAACGAAAATAAATAACATAAATTAAAGCAATCAAATAAAATTAAGCAAATAACCAAATAATAATTGAGTTGCCACAATTATGTAAGGATGATCAAGGATGAAGCTTAGGATTTATTCTTTCGTTATTTTAGTCCCCTAATGATTACTAATTCAATTATATGTTGATCTTAGATTTTCAAAGGGTTTGATTACACTCTTTCAAGACCTAACCAATTAATCCTAATTGATTAAGCGTAATTCAGTATGAAAATTTCAAAATTGGAATCTCTCAAATCACCTAATGCTTTCAATTAGTTCTGAAGTTATCTATTGAATAACCAAGTTCTCACACAAGATCTCTCTTTGAATGATAATTGATTTGTTAATCGTGTGACATATTAATTCACCAACTTTTGTTGCACAAATTAATCATATTACTTTTGACTCTCTCTCGATTTTTTGCCAAAGTATATGCATGCAATATTAACACTACACAGAAATTGTATTTAATCAATAAAGATTAAAGTCACAAAACAACTTAAGAACAAACCCTAATATGGAAATTTCGAAACTCATAAATGTAAATAACATCTTAGAATCCAATTTACACATCAAGATTAATGAAAATAACAAAAGGAAAGAAAGAAAAACTTTACTTGGAAATTTGGAAATCTTTGATGTTCTTCTTGATCCACCTTGTTTGATTCAATTTTGTAAGATGGTGGCTACATTTTTTGGAGTATTTTATGATCTTAAATAGTCTCTGAGGGTTTTAAGGGTGTAACTAGGGTTTTCACCTTTTGAACGGTTTCAAAATTGCCACCGAACCTCAAAACAGATGAAAAATGTCTCACCGGGAAGTATTTGTCATGATCATGACCCTTCATGTAATCCATGCACATTCCAGTTTTCTTCATTCTTCACTTATTTGGTTTCCATCACTAATAAACACATCAAATATCTCAAAAAACACAAGATTAACATCCAAAATCATGCTCTAAGTGCAACATCCACTACCATAAGGTACATACCCAAACTTTCAGGAACATAACCTATGATAATGGTATGTTAAAGCAAAACAATTCCAACTTATACGTGGCATCAACTAACATCATTTAAAAGTCAACAAATTTTTAAACCATTCATTGCATTAATCCACAAAATTTACACTTTTTCCTTTAGACAAATACTTACATAACCTCATACAAATTCTAACAAAAACAACAAAATATAAGACACAACACTCTTGTAGCCAGCTGACAGACCTCTGAGCCATAACAAAATCCAAAGGGTCCTTTAGTCCTGTCTAAAGAACTAGGTCTCTTGTCTCGTACCTGAAAAACCACATTGCAATTTTTATGAGTTTTGCGAACTCAATGAGTGAACCATCATTGATTGTTTCACCGGATCACATACACATAATACACATATTTTACAGACACTCATTCAGATCATAAACACATTCCAGATGTTCACACGACATGGTATATCATAGGATCACACATTTCATATTGCTAAGCATAGCAAATAAATCACATCAATTTATCACTCATTCAACTTTGCAAATCATTCAAGAAATTTCAGTCTTATAATGTTATATGCATGATACTCACATTCTTTCTTATTGTTGTGACCGAGTGCCTATCATAAACTTATACAAATATCGGCCCATAGGGCTCAATCAAACATAATCATGGAGCATAGTTCTACGTGTAAAATCAGAAATCACGGAGCAAAGCTCTACGTGAAAGCGCTTCATACTGGCAACTCAAGTCACAACGCCTTTATTTGAGCATGTATTTTATAAAATGCAACAATTTTTGAATATCTTATATATCACAATCTTATACAAATGCTCAGACAAGATTTCACAGTCATTGGACCTAAGTCTGGCATTCAACTTTCGTTGAGAATCAAATGTCAAATTCATATTAAATCAAAACACTCCCAATACATGCCCAACTATTAAACTCCTCGGACCTCAGGTCCAGAATACAGAAACAACTCACAAACAGTTCAAAAATATTGGAAGTTTAACAAATCAAATTAAATTCAAATCGAATCAATCCTAGGAAATCATCTAGGTTGACTCACTGTATGTTCCAAAAAGCTATTGCCTGGATGATCTAGCAATGTTCGACTGGCATCCGATGTGCTCCTCTATAACATACACAACACATTCACAAATATCACATTTTGCACAATTGAAAACATATTCCTTTATGAACATGTACTTAAATAAAAAAATATGCACAATGCATTATTCAATGACAATTCTGGGTATCTTATTGTAATTTTCATCATTAAATTGATAAGATGTCAAAGCCCTCATTAATATCATTTAGTACGTATAATTTGGGGTAAAATAAAACAATGTGAAATCAATTACATAACTTAATTGACCACTTCAGATTTTCTACTCACATGATTTCTAGTCAACTTTGCATAATTGATCTGATAGGGTAAATGGCAAAATTAGGCAACACTTCCTTCTAGAAAGTTGTTTTACAGTGTCTTAAGTTTCTAATAACTCTAAGATCATCCAATTTGATTCAGTATTCAATGAGTTATACACAAAATATCACAGACTATGCAAATATGAACTTTTGGCTAGTACATGATCATACCCTCTAATTGTACAACTCATATCTTTCAGCTCAGATATCCAAAAATTACAAACTTTATACCAATTTAAATCTAAGAGAATAAGATACAACTTTGGTGAAGACAACTCAGCCTAATTTGGCCCACATCAATACAGTTTATTCAATAACCATAGGATAAGATTTCTGTCCCTAGTAGTGCTATAGCCTAAGTTGAGACTCAATTACATGCCAATTTTGAAAATCATAAAGACATAATTAAAATTTGACTTCTTCACAAAAGTTGTAGAAATATGTCTCTAGTTTAATATGAATTAAAAAATCAACTCATTAAAAAATATACAACTCAAGTTATGATTAGAAAACAGAAGCATGATCATGAAAATTTTTCCAATTCATAACATTCCAGCAGACTTCCACACTTTCATCCTATCAATCACTTTCAAATCAATGTAGATAACTCTAAATTTTTATGGAAAGAAAGAAAAATGTCTTAGGAATCCATTGGTCCAAGTTTCAAGTTATTTAGAACTCAGATGAAAAAGTTATAGGCAAAAGACTTAGGGCTATTTAATGAAATACTCTAGTTTTTAACTCACACAGATAAACCATCACCTTTTCTCTCTCTAGCACGCCAACTTCATCTTCTTCACCAAACCCAGATCATCGAACTGCACTTCTCCTCTTCTTCTTTCTTCTTTCTTTTTTTGCTTCCTTCCTACACATCACAGCTAATACATCTGCTACATAAACCACTTTGTTTTCTACTTCCATCACAATTAATCCCAACACAAATAAATCCAAAATTGTAAAATTCTATACATACATAACAAACATTGTACTGTTCACGTTAGCATATTCCATTTTTTGCATCTTTCTTCTTTTTTTCCCATCACAACAGCCCACGTTTTCTATCATTTTCCTCTTTAAAACACCATGCCTCATTATACTCTATTTTTTCTTAAACTTTAACTTCACATAAATCCATCCCTAACATTTCCCAAACATTAACGCATATATCACAGAAACAGAGCATGTTCATCAACTGCACTTTGCAATTTTTTTCTACAAACACTTCATTTCCATATAAGCTTTGCATTACGGATTACATACTCCTCCCCATAACACTGCTTCACTTAAGCTTGTCCTCTAGTTCAGAACTCATTCCAAACTCATTATTGTTTACACAACACAAATTTATACATGAACAATAAAACAACCCTATATTCACGCATGTATAGTAAAATACAGAGTTTAAGATCATCATTTTCCCAGAATTTTACACTCTTCCTAAACACAATTTCAATGATTCTTCTAGCTCCAACTCACCTCAACAATATCTTACAACATATGGTTCCTCAAACATGCAAAAACAACATATCCATGGTTTGTAAATCTTCAGTTAATTCATTCATCACCGAAACCTCAATCCTCAAACCCATGCATGCATGTATATATTTACACTGTAGAAATACCATCAAAACAACTTACTTGGTTCTACAAAATCTCCAGCAAGTGAGAGTTAATCAATAGCACAAAAATTTAACATTTGATGTTTTGGTGGACGGACTAGAGAAGAGTTTGGGTAAAGAAGGAGTTTCCGGTGAAGAACAAAAACATAAAGACATATCAAGCTTCAGCAATTTCTCTCCAGTAACACACTTAACCACGTGTGTTCCTTACATGTGGGCCATATGTCAACGTGCAAGGATGTCACATTTCACAATACAATTTAGCCATTTGTCACAAATATAATTGGTCCAAATATCCCAAAATTTTCAAAAATTTCTAAAATTCACTAAAAATTCCGAAATAATAATAATATGACTCTCCAAATAAATTTTTAGCTCAAAAATAATTCATAATTCACCTTTTAATAACACAATTGTACCTGGAAAATGTCAATAAATGCATGTACAATGTAACATCCCGTTTCCGTAGAACGGGTCGGACCAGAGAAACGGGTCCAAGTGAGGTAAATAAGAGAAATTAGGAAA
>JAOQMS010000009.1:5222860-5243826 GCA_027563885.1 Erythroxylum longipes
GCAGCCTAACTCTCAACTCTCTTCTTTCTTCTCTCATCCGAAGCTTCTCTTCTCTTCTTTCACTCCCAAGCACGCTATCATCTGCTCCAAGACATGTCCACCATACCTTACCCAAAAGTCCACTTTACCCTTGTCATTTAAGCGATATACCGAAAATGCCCTCAAATTCTTCTCATGCATTCTTTCCATGAGCTCTTATGCTTAAGTTGATGGAAAATTGTTCATGGGGCCGACAAAAATCGTCCTCAAGTTATTTACAACATTTTAGTGTGTACCGAATTCTATTTGCTATATATGTTTTTTTCCTTCTTATTGAGTACATAGTGTACTCACCCCCTCCACTTTCCAACCATGCAGGTAAAGTTGGTAAGCTTGAAGCTCTGAGTGGTTTGTATGGTCTTTTGAAATATTTGGAGCATTACCACACGTAGGTAGCCTCCGTTTTATACTTTTGTTATATAGTGGCTCATGATTATGCTGACAAGCTTTATAATTTTTGTAAATTAACTCTTGTCTGTCATATGGTTTGTAAATAACATAATGTATAAACATTTTATACTGTTATTGAGATTGCTCTTGAGTGGACTTCAAAGTCCAAAAGTTGTGGTAAATTTTTAATGTGAATATAAAAGTGCATTTGAAACTGATTTATAGGTGTTTTTCATTTTGGGATTTTCAAAAAATAGTCATAGTGTTGCCGAAATATTTTTAAAGATATCCAATTAGCCTTGCATAATCGGGTTAAGCGTACTGTCAGTATCCTTAGCCCGGGTATACAACAGCTGTCATGTGCCTGATGTGATTCTGGGTTGTGACATATATATACTGTATTGAAGGTCAATATATGTACATATATATGTACATATGCAAGATAAATTAATTAAAATCATAGATCTAAAATTAAACTTCATTTGTGAATATATGATATCCATTACATAGAATGAGGAGATCATATGGAATGGAAAGAATATATAATGAAAATTACATAAAAAAAGGAAATATATACAATTATGTAGTGGGATATTATAACAATTCTTAAGAGAAAATTTATATGTGATAGTATTATCAATATTACTAGTAAGAGTAAAGAATAGAAATTATGTCTTAGAGTATCATTAAGAGGATTTTGTTCACTTGGTATTAACATAGGAGAAGCTGGTTATTCTTATTTTACAATTGATCTTTCTTAACCTTTAATTTAAACTTCCAAACTTAGGCCTAATCCTCCTTGTTCTAACCTTATTACGTCTTCCTTATTTTTATTGTATCTATATGACGCTGGTCATGATTGGGTTCCATCAACTCTAACCATATCATCAATGTGGTCTCTAAGTTTGTATAGGTAATAAATATCTAATCAGTATAAGTATTTCCATTTTGTTTTTCATATATGGACTCCTTTTAAGGAAAGTGAGAATTTAATTTGTGTTAAAGATAAATGCCTGATACACCTAAATTTAATGTATTTGGCTAGAAATTTTATAGTTTTGTTGTATATTTGGTATTTAATTCACTGCAAGTGCATTTATAGGCAATAATTACCTTCTTAGACCAATAGGAGAAGAATTCAGATGCAATCATAACATGGAATGAAGATTTGAGGCAACCTGTACCTACATGACCCTATACAGTGACTGTGTATAACTTTGTAAACTTATAGAGATTGAAGAATTTTGGTTCTAGTAGTTTAGAGTTACATGCCCATGTATGTTGATATACATAGCCTTGTATGTTACCCATGCAAGTCTCTGTGCTTATGTGAAATAACAAATTCAGGTATTTTTGGAGATATAGGGTCACTCATACACCCATGTAAGTTGACCATGTATAACCCAGAACCTTAGTTTTTACGATAGAACTATGTGATCAAATGAAAATTAGGGAAAGATGAGTTTTTAAGTAATTTTGAGACATAATACATTAAGAGATGTGATATATCTGATTAAAGGACAAGGAATAAACAAAGATAATGTAAAGAGATCTGTTAGATAACATCATCCAATCCAAACTTGCAAGAAGATTTGATATAAGAGAAAGGGAGATTTAGAGTTATAATTTCTCTATTTCGTATTAGTTTTTCTGCATATTTATCTATGGTTTTATTTTATATGGATAGGAACTAAACTTGTAGTGTGTAGATGTGATTAAACCTAAATGGAAATAACAATAAGTTTTGATCTTTTATTCAATACAATTATATTAATTGATTTATTGTTATTCAATTATGCATTTTATTCTTATTCTAATATATCCAGAATATTAGTGCGTCATTTGATTTCATATGATTGAGATTGAGAAATCCTCTTGTATGAATAGATCTACTATAATGGGAAGAAGTTGCATGCAAACTTAGAGATAGGTTGATATAAATCCTCTAGATTATGGTCAAACCTAATAGCAGAATTCATTACTTGATAAATTAATCCTAAAGGTTTAACTAGAAAATTTTTCGTTAATTAACTGATGGATTAGTTATTAATAGTGTTAAGAAAGATATTAACATAAATAGGAATTTCCATAGTCCAATATTCAATAATATAACTGCATGATAAAGGTTTAATAATTATGGTTCTTAGGAGGATTAATTATCTAGACTCTATTGTTTGATATTGACATCTTTTTAGTATCTTACTTGTTCTGAGTTCAGTATTATTTTCAATCTTATTTTATTTGTTTAATTTGATTTTTAATTAAAATCCATAATCTGATTCATAGTTTAGATAATAGAAAAATGGTAATTACTAGTAGTTACAATCTTTCGATCTGTAATTGCATGTGCTAGCTACAGCTACATGATGCACTTGTGGAATTTTTAATATTGATATAAAACAATATCAATCAAAACATCTCATGCTCAAGAAAGTAACATCTGTCATAATATAGAAGGTGTCTAGTAATAAGATTATATAATTAATTACCCTTTTTACGTGTTGCATACCCTAGAAAAATACATTGTATAACAAATGGTTCAAGTTTTATCTATTGGTTCTATGTAGCTAAAAGTATGTGTTAGTTTATAGCCCCCAGTCAATTTTTTGGTCAAAATTTTTATGCATCACATTATTATTATTATTATTATTATTATTATTATTATTATTATTATTATTATTAAAAACATTTTTCTTTATGTATTTTGTTAATTACATTTGATTTTTTAATATTAAAGGTAAAATCATTGGAATAATTACTATGCAATTGAAATTATGATGAGATCATAATTACAGGATTAAATTTATATTTATGTATTATTTATGTATTATACCTAAGGTGTTCATAATTATAGTTTCATTAAGATGGGGATATTAATGAAATGATAAAACTAGCATACGTTATGTTATTTTCTTATGAAGAAAATAATTAATCTTATAAGTTAAAGTATGGAGATACTTAAATAAACATATAAGTGCTTATTAGGATTTAAAAGAATAGACACTAGCCGAGGCCCGAATTTTTCCATCTCAACGATAAATTTATACTCTATCTCTAAGTGGAGCATTAAATGATGAAATAATTAAATTATACATCATAACCATGGTTGAATGGGTTTAATTAAATCACCTTGACATTCCTAATATTTGGTTGGTCATGGCATATTTCTAGATGTTACTCTTTAATTTATGATTATAAATGGTTTAATTGAAGAATTAAAGATAAATAAAAATAAGTTTTAATTAATCTAATTCCATAGAATTATAATTTATAATCTTTGACAACATATTAGGAACTTAGTGAATCTCACATAAAAGAGCAGTTACAAAGACAAAAAATAATTTAAATTAATTTAGAGTTAATTGTAAAGTTTGGAAAACTTTAGAGATCAAATATAACATATTTGATTTTATTAAAATTAAATTATAAGTGGACTTAAAGTTATATTTTTATTGTAATTAAGAAGTTTAATTTTATTTTGAACGAAACTTTTCTCTTTGTATAGATAGGAGTTTTCCAGAAAACAAAGATGAATATGTTTACCGTGTTTTGAGCAATTTGAAGCAAAAGAAAACGTAGCAGACACCTACAGAAGACAAGCCGAGTCGCCTCCTCGTCAGCGTTTTTCACCATCGCCGCCCTTGCCATTTCGAGAAACATCTCAAACTAACTCGAAAGGCAGTGGTCGTTATGCCCTAAGCGTCATACCCTTGTTATTTTCGTCACTAAACATTGTCATTTTTTTGTTCTTAATAGTCTTTGTTGAGCGTCATCGTTTTATGTAATGATCTTGTGTCTTTTGTCTATCCCTTGTAAGATGCAAAAATGACCTGACTGTTAACTTTTATTTATTAATGAATTATTTAATTTCTGAAAAAAAAATTCTCTTTGTATAAATAGGAGGAAGAAATAAGGGAGTTACCTCTCCTGCCTTTTTCCTCTCTAAAGTTGAATTCTTTTTCTTTACTTTGTAGACAATGTTAAAGGCTAGACACATAAACAACTTATGGTTGATATCTCGAGAAGAAATTGTTTCAATAATTCAAATCAATTACAACTCAGTTGCTTATTTATGATTTATGTTTTTCTAGTTATTCAATTATTAAGATCCAATAATAAAACTATAAAAAAAAATCGTTGTGCCCATGATTTGAACATGATTATTTTCTCAATAGTAGTGTCAGAGTCTCTTTTAATTGTCTAACTTGATTAAACTTATTTGATTGTTATTGATTTTATAAAATTAAGGCTTAAATTTTGTTTTAATAAATTGCCTAATACAACTTAGGGGATAATTAACTAGAGTTTATTTTAAATTTGTAAAAATTAAAACCAAATCATTTGCCATTTTGTTTAGGTTTTTTGAAAATTAAAGATATTAGCCTTCCATATGAGTTTTTTTGCTTTTGAAAAACCCCTTTTATTTTTTTGGAAAAAAATGTGTTCATGTGTTATGTTTTTATTTCCAGAAACATGTATTGCTTGCCTCCCTCTCGTGCCTCTCGCTTCCTTTTGGTTTTTGAAATGATTATGCCATTTTCGAAATTTCAATCACAAACCAATTTGCTTTTATAGTTTATAGAAAACATATTATGTCCCCCTATATTAGGTTTCTACAATAGTTAGATGAAGTTTCTGGAAACTTAGATCGATGTTGTTTGAATGTTTTATGATCTTATTTTGTTTGTGGCTATCAATTATGTATTTTACATGCCTTCACCACTGAAATGCTCATTATTGGTGAATCTATCTTCTAGTAATAAAGGTGGTAGCATTAATCACCACTAGTAAGGGTAAAATCTCCTTTGGAGGAAGAGGCAAGATAAGGAGCCTTAGATGCGATGAAAATTCACTTGTAAGTCACATGCCCTATAAGGAGATCCCATTTAATCTGTCAACATGCTTGGTATATGCAGTTAATACTTGAAGTATAGAATATGTGCAAACGTGTGCATATGCCAATCAATGTTTGAAGAAAAGAATAAGGGCATATGCCTCATGAAAAAGTTCTGGCACATCCACCAAATAGTTTTCACTTAATTTTTTATTTTTATTATATGTGTTTTAAGCTTTTTTGATTAAGTTATTTTAATTAAGATTAAACTAGTTTAAGTTCCTAATAAATCTAGAAAAGTGTTTTCAAAAGGGTACATTGTATTAGGATTATTTTAAATTTTATTTTAATTTTTTTGAGAATTGAATTATTAGTTCAATTAAATTAGTTATCAAATCAATAGCTAAAATAAAGCAAAGCTTTTAAAGAATTTTCTTTCATAATTTTATGGCATTAGAAATAATTAGTATAATAAGATTATAACAATTTTCATAAGACTTAAATTTTTAAAATTTTAAATCCTTCAATTAAATATTAGTTTCACATTAAAAACATGTTAGTTTCCTTTAATTATTTAAAATAAAACCAGAGCTTTGTTCATTGTATGCCATAGTAAACTTAAGGCCTCTTTAATCGAATATGTTTTATCTTAATTTAATGGATCATACTTAACTAAATTTGTATGGTTTGGATGAGCAAACTCATTATCATATAAATTTAAAGGCTGAATTAGGAATAACATATAAGATAAATTTTACAAATAATTGTCACCAAACGGATCTAGGAATCACATAAAATGTGATTGATAAAGTTTTTATCCCACTAATTTAAATTTAGTTGGTTTGTTGATTAAACTCAAGATCAACTAAGTTTGAATGGAATCATAGCCCACTAAGAAATTATTTGATAATTTCTTGATTTAATAGTGAGACTAGCATTTTAAATAAAATAGTGGGAGTAACTAAATATTTATTAAATTCTTTATTTTATTTGATTTTATGGAATAAACTAATACTTGCTCTTTTATGTCTTTTGGTTGTTAAATAAAATGAATTCTAATCTATCCCTAAAAAGCATCATGAATGCTAACAAACTTAGTGGACCTAATTTCTTATGTTGATTTCATAACTTAGAATTATTCTTAGGCAAGAAAAGAAAACATATGTTCTTAACAATACTATACTACCAGAGCTTAGTTCAAATATAGGTGATGAAGTTTGGAAGAGATATTAACCTCATATTGATGATGTTAAAAATGTTATATATGTAATGTTAGCTAGTATATCTATTGAGCTTCAGAGTCAACATGGGAATATGGATGGTCTTATTATAATTTTACATCTCAAAGAGTTGTTTAGTAAACAAAGTAAGCTAGAGAGATATCAATTTTCCAAATTATTATTTCAATTCAAGATGGAAGAATGATCTTCAATACAGTTACATGTACTAAATATGATTGGCTATATTGAAAAACTAAGCCAATTAGGTTTTACCATTGATCATGAGTTACGAATACTATAGTCTCTTAGTTCAAAATTTTCATAGTTCATTATGAACCTCATTAACAACTAAAATGATGTGTTATCACTTGAACTATTGAATATGCTCAAGACTATATAGATGTATCTTAAGAAGGAACTTATTTATGTTTTTACTATATATTCTTTCAAGAGCAAGAAAAAATTCTAAAAAGAATAAGAATAAGAAATAAACGGCTTTTGCTAAAGTAGCAAAACCAAAAGGTGGTGTCAAGAAGAAGAATAATGATAAGGGAACATATTTTCATTTTAGAGTTAATGGATACTAGAAGAGGAACTGTAAAGTTTATCTTGTTAGCTTGAAAGATAAAAAGCTCAAGGAAGTTACTTCTTCTTATATGTTTATGATTGAGATTAACCTTTCTACTTCCACTCCATATTATTGGATAGTGGATACTGGATGAATTTCTAAGGCAAAGTGGACCTACAAGCTGGTAAAAAAGTAAGAGTTATTACATTAGTTATAGGAACTTGTAGTTTAGCTTTGTCTTCTAGCCTTTTACTGGAATTAGATAACTATTTTATGTTCCAGTCATTGCTAAAAACAATATTTCTATCTTATTTAATTTTAAATGGATTTGTCTTTGTTATTAAGAATAAGAGTTGTTCTTTTTACAAAGATGACCTTTATTATGGCTTTAGATTACTTATAAATGGTTTATATGAATTAGATCTTGAAAGGCAAATCTATAATATAAATAATAAGAAAAATAAGTTAAGTGACTAAAATTCATCTTATTTATAGCATTGTAGGTTGCATCATATTAACAAAAGTAGAATCATAAAGTTACATAAAGAAGCATATTTGGATCCTTTTGATTGTAAGTCATATGAAACTCGTGAATCTTGTTTATTAAAAAAGATGATCAAACTGCCCTTTAGTTGAAAGATAAAGCATGCTAATTAGTTACTAGAGCTTATGCATTCAAATCTATATGGCCATAATTTTCCTTAGGCTAGAGGTGGATACTTATATTTTATTACCATCATAAATGGCTATTCCAAATATAATTTGTGTACTTATTGAAATAAAAGTCTGAATCATTTAAAAAATTGAAAGAATTTAGATTTGAGGTTAAGAAACAAACTAGTAGAAGTATTAAGACACTTAAATCTAATCGAGGTGAAGAGTACTTAGACCATGAGTTTCTTGGTTACCTAAAAGATAATGAGATTCTCTTTTAATGGACTCCTCTTAGAACTCCACAATCTAATGGAGTGTTTGAGAGGAGAAACTTTACTTTATTAGATTAAGTATGTTTTATGTTAATTTATATAATTCTTCCCATCTCTTTTTAAAGATATGCCTTTGAAACTGCTACTTACCTTCTAAGTAAAATTCCATACAAATCAATTGTTAAGAAACTATATGAAATATGTATGGTAGTAGACCGAAGTTTTCATACCTAAAGATTTAGGAATATGATGCTTAAGTGAAGTAACTTTTGATAAGCTTTAACCTAAGTCAGATAAATGCAAATTTGTAGGTTATCCAAAAGGTGTTTGTCTTAATACAACTACATTCCTAGAAAGAGAATTAATTCTTAAGCAAATTAATTGGAGTAAGGTAGAACTTAGAGAAGCTCAAAAATCACAATTTCATATCTAAATAGAATGTGATGTACAATCAAGGTTCAAAAGATATATAGTCCATGATACACTCTTTGGTCACATCGTCCCCCTATTAGATTAGATCTATATATTGAAAAGGGAATATAATATAAGAAAGTAATGTCTAAAATTGACTTTTTAAAATGGTATTAGTCCATGAGATCTAAAATATAATAAATACTAAACAAGTTTTAACTTTAGTGGATGCTTCTGATGGTATTGTACCTATTGGATGCAAGTAGGTTCTGAAGAGAAAAACTGGTATGGATGGTAATGTGCATACATAAAAAGTAAGGGTGGTGGCTAAAGGTTACAAAAAAATAAGGAGTTGATTTTGATGAAATCTATTCAGCAAGATATGATTAAATTCATAAAGATCTTATTAACTATAACTATATATCATAATTATGAAATCTACCAAAAGGATGTCAAAACAACATTCCTCAAAAAAAAATTCTTAAAGAAGTGAATATGTCACATCCTAAAGATTTTGAATCCAAGAGATTTCCTAATTAAATATGCAAGTTGTAAAAAGTATATTTATAGACTTAATCAAGTGTCACAGGGTTGGAACATCTATTTTTATGAGGCAATCAAAGAGTTTGATTTTATCAAAAATATGTATGAATTATATGTCTATAAAAAGGTTAATGGGAGTGCAGTATTCTTCCTAGTGTTATATATGGATAGCATATTACTTATTGGAAATGACATACCAATGCTCCAATATGTAAAGATTTTCAAATATTTTTGATGAAGGATATGGGAGAAGCATCATATATTATAGGAATAAAAATATATAGAGATCGCTAAAAAGGTCGCTTGGTTTATCTCAATCTATATATATAGATAAAGTACTAAAGAGGTTTAGCATAAAGAATTCTAAGTTTCCTGTATGTTTTAACCATTGGATCAATCATACATGTAATGTTATATATTAGATCAAGTATCTCTTATGCTTTGAGCATAATAAGCAAATTTCAAGCCAAGCCTAGTGATGGTCATTAGACAAATATGAAAAACATCTTAAAGTACTTAAAAAGGACAAAAGATGTTTTCATGGTCTACATAAAAGTTGAACTACGAGTTTAGTGTCATTTAGATTGTTTTTTTTTTGTCTAATCTAGATGACAAGATATCACAATCAAGGTATATCTTCACTCTGAATGGTGGTGCTATAAGTTAGAAAAGTTATAAGTGATCAACTATTATAGATTTTACGACTGAGACAGAGTACATTCATTGTTACAGGCAGCAAATGAATCAATTTGGTTATATAATTAATCCTTAGACTTAGAGTTACCAAGTATCTTATATGAGAACTATTATATTTTGATGATCCTTATGACCTATTCTATTTAGGTAAATTAATATATAGTACTTGGATATAGTATGAATTATATAGAGATAGATGGGTAAGTTAATAAGTATTCAACACTATAAAGTAATTAGGGAGAATGGTCTACTGTTTTTAATTAGTAGTGATTTAAAGAATTCTTTAACTAGAGTGAGTTAAGATTTGAAACTTTGTTTTCAAATATCAATTAAAAATCAATTGCTAATGATTAGATTTAAAAGAGTAAACACTGAATTTATACCTTATATCCAATTGGAGTGTTGGATTGCGAAATAATTAAAATATACATGTAAGCGTAAATTGATATGTTTAGTCAAACCACTTTGACATTCCTAATATTTAGGTAGTCATGTCATATTACTAGACTTCAATCTTGATCTATGATTATAAATTACTTAATGAAAGAATTAAAAATAAATTAAAAGGAGTTTTAATTTATCTGATTGTAATTATGAATTAAAATTATAATTTATAATCATTACTAATATCTTAGGAACTTAATGGACCACCACAAATAAAAGATTAATTAAAAAGAAAATTAATTTAAATGAAGTTAGACTCAATTGTCAAGTTTAAGAAATTTCATGAATCCAATGTAAGATATTTGACTTTTAAATTATAACTATAATTAGAGTTATGCTTTAATTATAATTAGGAAGGTTAATTTTAATAACAATAAACTCATATCTTTCTCCATAAATAGTAATAAGGAATACGGAAGCTAACACTTATCCTTTTCTCTTATTAGATGTTGAGTTCTTTTTTTCCCTATGAATATTATTAGAGACTAAACAAGTAAATAACTTATTTGGAGGAATTAGAATTAGTTACAATTCAATTAATTATTTATGGTTCATATTTTTCATATTTTTCAGTTATTAAGATCCAATCAAATAATAATAATAATTTATTTTTCCATTATGACTATGATTAGATCGCAGTTAGTTTCCCAACAATAAGCTACATAACCAAGTGCTTGTGGTGGAAGCATCCATACGAAGGACAGTGCTATAAGCTAGCCAAGTGTTTGTGGTGGGGTTTTGAAGTTCAATATCTAAGATCCAGTGTACTTTTGTAACAATATCATTGGGTTGTTAGTAATTTTCTAAAAATTGGACAACAATTAATTACAATTTTATGGTTTTAATAAATTTATGGTTAAACAAATCAATTTTGATTTGGTTAAAAGATAACAAAAGTAGCCTGACAAAGGATTTGGTTTAATGGGCTAAAGTCAACAAAGAAAAAGGATCATAATCAGTACGGCCGGATATACATATATATCTGACAAAGGATTTGGTTTAATGGGCTAAAGTTCAACAAAGGAAATGGATCATAATTAGTACGGCCAGATATACATACATACATACGTACATATATATAATTTTCTGAACATTGGACAACAATTAATTACAATTTTATGGTTTTAATAAATTTATGGCTAAACAAGTCAAATTTGATTCGGTTAAAAGATACCAAAAGTAGCTCGACAAAGGATTTGGTTTAATGGGCTAAAGTTCAGCAAAGAAGATGGATCATAATTAGTATGGTCGGATATGCATTAGGCTTATGATAGGAGGCCTGATATGGTTGATATATATAAGTTAGGGTCTCCTGCTTCTACGTAAATAAGTCGTGAACATTTGAATTCTCTAACCCATTAAGAGGTTCACGCGTTAATAAAGTCACAAAAAGATATTAATGACATCCGGTTGATTGACTTTCATAAAGGTCGTCGAGAAAGTTCAAAAGTTTCGACGTCGAAAAGCTAATTTGAAATTATGGAATGAAAAATAGGTATTTTTTGTGTTTTCTTCAATTATTCACTTACACGTTGTATCAGAGTGGCTTCATGATTGATTGAATGAAAATGGAGATCTTCAAATTTTCTCCATAAAGTCCTCAAAGAAACCAATCCATTTTTACATTTTACATTGCATATTAATGCTTGAATTCATGTTGAATGTGCTTGGCATTGAAAAATGGGTCGAAAACGAGCTTCGGAGGGTAAAAACCTACCTAAAAGTCACCAAAAATTGCCATTTTTTGGAAACTGTAGACGGAGAAGATAGAAGACCATCAGGCACGTGTACCGCTCCAGCACCTTTTAGAGGTGGTTTACGTGTAGCACAAGTCACATATAGGTGTGGCTACATGTCTAGCTCATATGACACATGCACCAGAGGCAGTGAGCACATCTATGTGTCATGTGCATGTCTTAGTCGCATTGGCGCACATATGACAAATGTAACACACGCGCCTAACACATCTAGAGGCACGTGTGTTGCATACTCACGGATGACATCAATTGCTTATGTTACACTGATGCCAATGCACTAAAGGACAACAAAACTAAAAAAAATTAGAATTCACTAATTATCCCTTGGGTAATTTTATGTCAGTTTTGGGTCCCGTGAATTCATAAAGTGAGTTTTTTTAATTTTTTATAGATTAATTACCTTGATAATAAATAAGATTTAACTTCATAAACATCAAAGAATGATTATTAAAGCTAATTTGGAGTGAATTTTCATGCTTTGGACTTAAACTGAAAGAGGTACATGTGGTTTTGGTATCTCATTTGGTGCATTTATATTTCGATATTGCATCATCATTAGTCTGATTGAGATTTTTCTTGTAATAAAGTCTCAAATAAAGCTAATTGATGATGTTTTCAAATAAAGTTAATAAAGTCTCAAAGATAATTATAATCTCATCATAATTTTATTTGCAATATATAATTGTCTTATGGAATTTATCGTGTACATTTAAATGTGTAGGAGATAAAGAATGTCTTTAGATTACTTTTTCACTCACTTACAACTAACTTATTGACTGTAGGGTATAACTAATATTCTCCCACTTGCACTAAGTCAATCGTTTATGTATCTTATATCTTATCACTATATAATGATTATGCTACTACAGATAATGGCTTAATGAGAGAATTCTATAATATTCTTTATAGTGAACACTTACTTAAACCTTACAAATTTCATCTTAATTATCATCATACTTAAGAAAGTTGCCTAAATACATCCTTGGAACTTTGATAAGACCTTAGCTCCTTTTACATGCCCAATGACTCTAATCTTCAACTGTACATTACAGTCTTGAACAACTCAAGGAACTATATTAAATTCCTTGAAGAACTTATTGAACCAATTAATCACTTCCATTAAATGAAAAATGTATTATGGCTTAATTAACAATCATTGCTACATTAGAACCTTTCCAATCTTAAAATGATATTGTTTTTAAGTAAAATAGACCTTAATTAGGATTTATTTCTAAAGTTAATATCCATATAACCTCAAATATTAACTCATTAATAGAATAATGGATATTTTTAATACTTCACAAGTATCAAATATCTTAAATATTAAACATCTTTAGTACATTATCCATATAATTGGACTTAGAATTGGTAAACAACTTCCAATCTATTTCTATAAATTTAATTATCACAATTAAGTTATTACCTTTTCATATCCAACAAGAGTTGGTCTTAGACAATTATATTTTCAACAATTGAAAATATGAATTATTATTCTCTATGAGCAAAATGTGACTACATACTTTCACTAAAGAGGACAACTGTACTCCCACTAATCTTCTTATAAACATGATAAATTTATAATCACCTTCATAGCAAACTCTTTAAATTTATCATGAAAGTGAATCTTTCAATGTCTCTTAGCCTTTTAATTGTACATTAAATGTATTAAAAAAGGCAGCAGTTCTAATTGGATGTATTTTCATGAGATCTAAATTTTTTAAAAATTTGAATGTGTACTTATAGAAGAATGGTTCTCCTATAAGTAGAGGAAGTATGATGAACCATTATCCTATAAGTATATACTAAAATTTGAAAAAGTTCAAATCTTATGATAATACATCCAATTAGAACTAATGTCTTTATTGATAAAATTGATATATAGTTGAAAGGCTACGAGATATTAAAAGGTTAATTTTCATAATTAATTTAAAAAGTTTGTTTTCAAGATGATTGTGAATTTATCATATCTATAAAAAAAGTTAGTTATTCTCTTTAATGAGAGTATATAAAGACATATTTCTTATAGGGAACAATAATTCATATTTCAATTATTCAAAATATATTTATCTAAGACCAACACTCGTTGGATATGAAAAGGATCTATTTAGGCAATTTTTCATAATTATGATGATAATTAAGATTAAAGTTATAAGATTTAAGTATGTGATCACTATAGAGAATCTTATAGAATTCACTCATTAAGCCACTATCCCAGTAGTAACATGATTGTCACATGGTGATTTGGTATAAGATAATTAAATGATTAGTTTAGTAAAAGTGAGAGAATGTTGGTTTAGGCCATACAACTAATAGAGCATAAACCAACATAAAATAGAGCATAGCAAACTGGAATAAATTTTAAACAATAATGAATTTTTATTCTTAATAGGGATATGAATGTAACATAGAATCAAATATTAGGAATAAAAAATAATTGCAAGAATAAAAGTAGATTCTATTCTTGTACTTCTTTAATGCAACCTCTCTCTTTGCTCTCTTCCTCTTCATTCATTCTAAATTAAGCTTCTTTATTCTCTCTTCCTTTTTGGCTATTCACCAACATATTTCTTTAAACTAGATTTTATGGTTTTGATCTTCTTTTTAATCTCTTTGTTTTACTTTTTGTGATGATTTTCTGTTTAGTGGATTAATGTTTACTTGAATGATATATATTAATTATTATGTAATGATTTCATTTATTTCCTTAATTATTTTGATTATGAATTTCATAAACATAATTTTATGTTCTAGCTCAATTTTATTTTAATAATTTTCAACTGAATATTATAAATCACTTATTTATTGGTGTTAGACCTAAGTTTTAATGAGAAAAAAGGCATTCACAGAGATAGGTAGTTCATATGCCGACGTTGTTGCTAAGATATGACGGGTATCTTTTACACCTCATATTTACACTTTTTTCTTGGTTTTTTATGACTAATATTATTAATGATAATGGTTGTGGAGTTTTCGTGTCATAGTGGAGTATAATATTATAAATAAAGAAGAGATTGTGTGTTTCGTGGAGCTTAATTGGTAGTAAATTTGGAAAATTATAGGGATTTATTTTCAGAGCGATCAATAAATTAAAGTACAAAGATAGTTGACACCTATGCCTTCACATAAGCAAAAATAAATAACTATCAATATTTACAACCGACAAAGAGATGACTCTTTTTCTTACAAATTGAATATTACAAGCAACTAAAATTTCACATCTTGAATGAAAACCATCCTTTAAATTGTATCGTGCATGCATTTTAAAATTAATAACACTTCAAATAATGGGATAATGATTCAATTATTTCTTTCTCTCTCTTTCTCATTTTAGATTTGAAACCTATGACTACTATTTTAGTGGTATATAGTTAATAAATGATTTCAAAAATGGACCATTCATTGTAAAATATGTACATTGCACTCTTTAGGAGGGAGAGATATCTAAGGTTTTTACAAAAAAATTGGGACGTCTATTTTCTTTATGTAATTGAAGGTAGAAAAGGGAAAAATAATATTACAGAGTTAAAGGACAAACCATATTGTATTTGCATATCCATTTCTTTTTTTCTTGAAAAATTTTGAAACTACCTCTAAGGGTTATTATACTACCTCAATACCTCTTGAATAAACAGTTTAATGTTTAACATTTGATAAATAGGCTAAAAAATTAAATCACAAGAGTTTTACTTTAGATGTATGCTAGTTCCATCATACAGAAGGAGTGTATTTATTCTTAAAAGATAAGGACGGAGAAATTTCTTACCTTATTTTGACCAAGCAAGGATCTTTTTCTTCTATTTGGTTTGAAGTTTTGTATGTCTGAACGAAAACTATTTATAAAAGATCTTATTTCGTCGGAGAATCTGATTCAATTTTATGGATCAGTTAAAAGAGTTAGAAGACTGAATCGAATATAGCAAGGCACTATGATCAAATGATCTTTTTTTTTTGTTGTGAAGGCCTTGATATTAATTTACTTTCTCTAGAAGTTTCTTATTTGTGATGACCCTCCCTCGATCCTTGCAAAACGGGGGGCCTTATGCACTAGGATACGTTGACTTTTGACTTTATAAATTTCTTATTGCTAAGGCTGCCAACTTTTAACTATAGAAGATGGAACCCTAAGTAACTCTCCTATTAGTTATGCTTCATGGCTTTCATTACATCAAATTAGAAAAGAAATAACACCCTAATTTATTTTATTTTCAAAATTTAGGTTAGTTTAATAATTTTTAGTAATTGTTCTATAAGATATATTATGTCGTCCCTAACACCAATTCCTTTATTAACAAAGTATTAACTATTATTACTTTGCCTTTGGGTTATGAAAGGTTTAAGTTTTTCAATTTGTAAGTTTTATTTTATAAAAGATTCAAATAAAGTTTTACATACGAAAATTTTGTCCCTTTTAATAGTGTAAATAGAAATTTTTTTAATGATAGTCAATGCTTTGATACTTTAATATATTTCATTACTATTATGGTTTAATGGTAGTCATGGCTCGCACAACTCAACTTTATGATTTTCTATACTTATGGTACACATTAAGAAGAATAAGAATAACAATTATTGTGACATTATTAAACTTATTATAATATCTACTACGGAGATAAAAATTAAGAATGATAAAAAAAGCCTAGTTGACATAATCCATTAGGTCGAGTAGCATATCTTAATTGCATGATTATGGACAATGACATTGCATGCATTGAAAAACTTCATATGGATAGGCATACTTTTTGCATATTATGCTCAATTGTTTAAAATATTTATGGATTAAAATATGCTAAAAATATAGATGTAGAGGAATAGCATTGATGAAAGATGGAAGCAGTTTAAGGTAATAATATACATATATGGAGCTTTATTTGGTATATAATTTATTTTTAATTAATAATGACTTGATATAAATTTTCTAATTTTATAATTGTTTAAGAGCTTTAGATGGTACATGACGTACCAAATATTGAAAAAAGCTTAAAACCATACTAGGAAGAACGAGATTTCTATAAATGTCTTAGATGTATATTCTGTAAACATGTAACATATTTATATAACACCTAGTTGGGAAGGTTTAATTGCTAATGGTAGGATGCTTTGAGAAACATTATCTAAAAGAAATAGATTAAAAATTTCTTGGGATAAGATATTTAATGTTATATATCCAATTTATTTTTCTATACATTAAAATCATATGATTAATATATTTAACATAGTACATAATAGGTTAATATTATCTTATTAATGCTGGATATATAAATTGTAAGTGATTTCTTATAGTATATAAAGTTTAGCGATATCATCTTATCAAATAGAGATTAAAACATCAACTAAATACTCAAGAAGAATATTTTAATGTAAAACATTCTGCAGCTAGAAATGTTTGTAAAAGTACATTCAGATTACTAAAGTTACTATAAGGAACCCTAAGAAATCCATCTTATTATTTAATCAACTCTCAAATTGATATCACATTGGCTTGTTATTACATTCACAATATTATTTGTTAACATATGAGGCTATTAGAAGATGAGTTGGATGTTATACTAGAAAATAATGACCATATTGATTACATTAATGATATGTCTATGTTTCCTCTCAACTCTCCCATTTTATTATGACGATATTGAACAAGATTGATGAACTATGATACCAAATTAGGAAAAGAGATTTAAAAAAATTATTTGTATACTCTATATCCCTATCAATTTGGAAGACTTTGATCATTTTAGGAACTAGGTTTTAACCATTTGGGCAAACTGAGCATATATGTCCTACAAATAATATTTTTTTTAGTCAAGTAAATCCATATATATTAAGAAAATAATTAATAAAGATTACAAAATATTTCGAACCTCCTATAGTAGGATTAAGAAGACCCTAAATATTAGAGTGGATTAAATAAAAAAGGATAGATGATGTGGAATTGTTATTATTAAAAGGTAAATCATAATGTTTGGCTAACTGACAAGATAAAAAACCAACATTTTATTGTTTAACACATCCTAACAGTCCATTAGAAATTTAAAATTCAAAGATAAAAAAGAAGCATGACAAAGATAATGGTGCCAAATTCCAAATGTAACAGTGGCACCACAACTAAATTAACTTATGGGTAACTAAACTAATGTAATTTCAACCAAACTTCCTTCTTTATGCCTTATCTCAAGAATCTATCCCATCTGTATATCTTGTCTATGACAATCGTGACATAAAAAATAAGCATCAAGGCTAAGATCACCTAATTGGACAATAAAGATTAGATTTAGTAATAACTTTAGAACAAAGAAGATATTTAGTAATGTAAGGATAGAAGTAGATACAGTACCAGCATGATTGATAGAGATGGGAAAATTATTAGCAGTGTATATAATAAGTGCATAGGAAATTGAATGTTTATTTTTCAACAGAGAAGGTAAAAAACTCATATGATTGTAGTATATAGAGTTAAGATACCTCGAAGAAGTAGTATCTTGTGTAATAGAAAACTTTAAGGTTGTAGAATTACTAGATTGAAAGGAAATAAGTGCCTAATTAAGGGTATCAATATCAATTTGTTCAAGAATAGTTATAAAAGAAGAGGGCTTACACCATTGATGATCAAAATTTTATTTTAGATCCTTTTTTGGTGGTTGACTAAATGTTTAAATATCTAAGGCCATTTTTTTTGCAACAATTACACTTACCTTTCCTCAAAGGATTAGATTTGGAGATCTAGTAGATTTTATAGTATCCAAGACATTATTAAAAGAGAAATGATATTTTAGTGTAGCTAACTAGGTCTCCTTATCTATGAGCTTAATAATAATTGTCTCTATTTAGGGATTATGATGTGGAAAAGATTCATGAACTGGCTCGAATTCAAAATGAAGTAACAAAAAAAAAATCATTATATTCATGCAATCATGTTGTTAGACATACAACTCAGCATCTCTTTAATCGTATTATTGTAGTTTTAAGGTCGCAAGTTAATACCAAATAGCTTGTAACTATGAAAGAAATAATGGACTAAATTCGAGCTACAATACCATTTGGTAAGCATGTCTTAATCATCTTTTGTAGTTATAAAATGACCAAAGTGTCTTTTCATTATTAGCTCAAAATATGTCAAAGAACCATATGAGAATTCGATAATTTTGATAATTACGTTCCTTTAATCATTACTCGAACTCTTCATGATTTTTTTCTTGCTTCTTGGTGGGTTTAATAAGATCTCCTATAACATAAAAACATAAGATAAATGCTAAATAGAATATATTTAATGCATTTTGCTTGTTTATTTAAGAGCTTCTTATTATATTTGTTACTTATCTTATTCCTATTGTATTTTTAGGTCTTATTTTCTTTCATGGATAACAAAGAGAAGAATTAGGCAAATTTCGGATAGAAAATAGAAGAATTAGAGCTATTTTAGAGGGACTTAAGGTGATGAGGGATACACTTATGTAAGTCTACATGGACATATGGGTGACCATGTAGCTTATGTCCATGTAGACTATATGAGACTGTGATTCTTCATGATTTTCAAATAATTAAGTAAGATTGAGAGATATAGTTATGCAAACGACCATATGGTGACCATGTTCACTCCAAAAACCTAATTTTAAGCTATAAAAGGGAAAATTGAAGAGAAAACAAGGTAGTTCGTAAGAGGTTCGTAAAAGGATTAAATGAGGCTCGGTACAACACATATTGAAGGCTTAGAATGATAGAGCGAGAATAAAGAACAAGTAAGGAGACATATTTAGAGTGGATTTTTGTCAATTTAAATTAGATTTCGTAAAGATTAAAAGGGATCTCATCATGATGATTTTAATTTTTATGTTTTTCCTTTAGCCTTGATGTTATGATTATGAACTTAAATTTTGTTGGTAATTCGATTAGATGAACTCTAGGATAGACTTTGCAGTGATTTATTTAACTTAATTCATTCTTTAGTTTTATTAAGATTTATTTATTTATTGTAACATCCTGTTTCCATACTAAGGGTTAGAACCGTAGATTTCAGTAATTGAGAAATAGCAATGAGATATTAGAAAAATGCATTTTCATGCTTATGCATAATGTTAGCATACACGCACATAAATTTGAATTTTTGGACACATTAAAATGATTGTACATGCATTCATAGACATTCCGGGTATAAGTGATTTATAATTGAATTGTGAATGTGATTTTGTTAAGAATTGTGGCTTTTATATGTTGAAAATTGATTTGGAGAGTGTATTTAATAATTTAAAATTTTTGGAAAATTTTAGAAAAATTTCTGAAATTTTGGGTGATTTGGACTAAGAAAATTGCCAAGTGGTAGAACAATTGATGAATAGTGCTAGAAACAAATGTCAAATGTCAGTGGAAATTTTAAAATGTGACATTAAGATTTATTGACAAGTGTCATTGAAAATTGGGAGAAATTTGGGTTAAAAATTTGGAGGCAAATGGACTAGCTTATTAAAAGATCAAGAAGAGACCTTGAGAGAGTGACATGTGGCACTTGCCACACCACTTGTTAAGTCACATTTTTATTAAGTGAAAGACCATATTTTGGTCTTTCACTTGCCAAAAACAACACATGCTTCATTTTGTTCAACTTCTTCATTTCTTCATCTTCTCCATTCCTCTCCTTCACCCACGACATCCACTCTCACCCTCATTATGGTGACTTTTGTTCAACTCTTTCACCTTGCTTCTTCAAGATTCATTGTCTCCCTCTTCTTGTTGCTAAAAGACCTAACCTATTCCACCTTGAAAAGGTGAAGATTGTGTATGTGGGGGAGCTAGCGTTTCTTGGTGATTTGAAGGAGTTTGAAGGTAAACCAAGTAAGTTATGCTTTAAATATCATGGGTTAGTGTAAATGGTGTATGAAAGTGTATGGAAATGTGATAAAAGAATGAATGAGTTTTTGCCTTGTTTTGTATTGATGATGGGTTAGAGTTAACATCATCATAAAAATGGGGATGGAAGAGTGATGATTTGTTGAAAATTGATAAGTTGTCGTCGTTGAGATGATTTTTGAGGTAGAAAGGTCATTATGATAAATGTCGGCCCCCTGAAAAAAAATTTCATTAATTTAAGCATAATAGCTTAGGGAGTGAATGCATGAGAAGAAATTGAGGGTATTTTCGGTATATAGCTTA
>JAOQMS010000009.1:5243926-5270029 GCA_027563885.1 Erythroxylum longipes
AGAGGATAAAACATAGGCCAAGGATCATAAGAAGGAGTTGAGAAGTTATGTTGGTTGAAGGATTCGTCTGTGTTACTGTTCACAGACTTCATCTGTGGTACTGTACACAAGGATCCGTCTGTGGTACTGTACACAAGGATCCGTCTGTGTTACTGTTCACAGGTTTCGTCTGTGTTACTGTACACAAGGTTTCGTCTGTGTTACTGTTCACAGACTTCGTCTGTGCCACTGTTCACAGAGTAGCATCTGTGTTACACAAGACTTTGTATGTGTTACTGTTCACAGACTTCAGACGATAAGTCACAGACGATAAGGGGTCAACCCAGAAGATAAAAGTCAATTACAAAGGATAGAACACAGAGAATAGATTATGGACCAATGATTATAGGAAGGAGTTAAGAAGTTATTTGAGTTGAAGTGCATCCCTCTGTGTTACTGTTCACGCTATCGTCTGGGTTACTGTTCATGGTTATCTTCTGCCCTATTTTTGACCCCTCAGAAGATAAATTTGGCCTTCGAGGTCTTCATGAAAGTTGAAGCTTTTGAGGTTCTCTTCCAATCTATCCAAAGAAACTCTGAATTGGATGTCTATAACAAAAGTTATACAGACAACCCCGAAGCACGTATATATGTAAAGTGTGGACTCGCCAACGCTGTTCTTTGAGGTTTTTGGGTTGAAGTAGATAAATGGAGTAGTCGACTATTCGAAGAGCTGAGCTGAACTTAAAAGGGGAGTTTAGAGAAGATGACCTGATAATGGTCAAGGTGTTTGGTATTGGGGAAAAGCTCGCGTTCTATGATATTCTTCATGTTTGGTTGGGGTCCGGGAATGGGCTCCAGCAATAGGACACTTGGTTTTACACTTAATATTGCTAATTCACATATATTCATAATTAGAAGCCATTAAATCAGTAGACAATCTTAGTTTCCCTTTCATGAAAATAATAAGCTAAAAGAAATGAAGTAGGTCAAAAAAAAGAAAAGAAAAGAATGTGTGTTAATAACTATTCCACTGACCTAAAAAGGGTTAAAAATAGAGCTAGTAACTGGTTGTGAGTTGTGATCTAGTTAAGTAACTGGGGGCATTCATCATAAATGTTTGTCTTCGCGTCAAAAGGCTAGAATGACGCTCCAATTAAGCCAGCTTAATAAATAAAAAAATGTAGCCTAGTTGAGTAACCGGGGGCATTCATTATCAATGTTTGTCATCAAGTCAAAAGACTAAGTCAATGTTACAAAAATGAGAAAAAGTGTGTGTGTAACAAAAATCCTATTGATGTGATAAACTAGCTAAAAATTTTCATGAAAGGATACTTAGATAGGTAACCATTTAGATGATCGATAATTGTAAATGGACGTATATAAGTGATATAGGTTTAAAATTGAGTTGTTTCTATCTTGATCGATGTGTATGTTTATATTAAAGTACTTAGGCATAATAGAATAAGTCTATACATTGAACTTGTGATATAACTATTATTTATGATTAAGTTGATTGCATAATGTTCCGAGTCGGTGGCTATCAATTTTGACATTGTATGTGTGTATGTTTTTGTGTATTTGTGTTCTTTAGATTATTTTTGTGCTTGATTTTGCTTGAGGACAAGCAAACGTTTAAGTGTGGGAGAGTTGATAGGTGGCATTTGTACATACATTTCTTAGGATAATAGTTAATTGTGATAAATTGATCGTTGTTAACTTGTTTGGCTTATATTTTGTTTTAGTTTCATATAATTGCATGATGATGTATGAATCTATGTGAATATGCATGAATGTGTGTGAATTAGGTCTTTAAGATTAGGTTTTGCATGAATTTTGCATGGCATTGTTGTGCGTCTTTTTCTTACATTATGTTGTATTTAATTGCATGTGTTTTGGGCATGATTAAGTGATTAGTTTTTTTTTAATCAAAGGTTTGAAGGTGGTTTTAAGGCATGGAAGGATAGAAGAACCAAAGAGAAAGCAAGTCATGTGACCCAAAGGAAAGTTGGAATTTTCCTAAGCCGACCCATCACCAATATTAATCTTTCTCAAGATACAATTTTTATTCGATGTTTTTCTTTTTTTGATCCAAAAAATAAAAGGAGAAATTCAGTTTCAAATTGGTGAAATAACGGCCTAATTTGGATAAGAAATCAATAAGATATTATAGATTGAAGTTAAGACAGAAAACAAAGTTTTTTGGAAAATTCCAGCTGGCAACTTCCTCCTTCCTACGTCGTTTTAAGCATTAAATGGGATATAAAAACTCAATTTTAAACCCTATAAGGGAGGATATCGTGCAAGACATCCAAGGGAGAGAGAATAATGCATTTTTGAGAGAAAAATAAAGAGAATTCAAGGTGAAATCAAAGAGTTTCAAGGAGACACAAAACTGCCACCATAGAATTCCAGCTTTGCTCTTCAACATATAAGCCTTACTTCTTCTCTTTTATTGTTTTGTTGTATTTTTTTGATTGAGAAGGATGTATGGATATGTTATGAACATGTTCAATGAGATTTTTATGGATTTATAAGTAGTTATTAGGGTTGTTATTGCCTAAACTATGTAGTACCTCACTTTATTCAACGTTATGGACGTGTTTGATGTTGATGGTATATGGCTGTCCATACTTAGATCACGTAGAGATATGGAGTTAATAAATATGTTAATAAGTGCCATAAGAGTGGACTTACATCAAGAATACTCCATATATTAAGTTACCTTGCCATTTGGAGAGAGATCTTGAATGGAAAAGTGGCTGTCCAAAAATCTATTCATATCCTTTTAATGGTTAAGTGAAAAATGGGAAGTGAGAACTTACATAATTCATTTACTTCATTAAACAGGGCTTATTTGGTTCAAGTAATGAGAGTGAAATAACTAGGACATTAGGAAATTTTGGACTAAACTTAATGAACATTGCTAAAGTGAGAGAGTACATAGTTAGGTAATGACAATCCTAATTTGTTAAATTGATACTTTGATTCACCATTTTCTAAATTAGTGTTCTTACTTTTGTGACAACCCTAAAGTGTGTATGTACGACTCTTAATTTTTATATTTTTGATCTTTCAAATCTAATTATTTGAGTTTCCTGAACAAAACAAAAGTTGGATCATTTCGGTGACTATCTAATCCCTGTAGGACAATACCTATCTATACTACGATTTCTAATCTGTATACTTGCAGGATAAGAGGTTTTAATTTAAAATTTTGAAAATTATCTATCAATGAACTTCTAGGTGATTAATTCAAACATGAATACTTGAACTTCAATGTGATTAATTCAAACTTAGTATTATTATAAGATATTCATAGGTTGAATATACATGACAATTATTTGCATAATAAACTCCTAGGACGATATATAAGCTAGAAACCCGTGATGCAGCTCTCATGAGGCTTATCGGTGAAAATTCCACGAGCCTAAGAGTCACAGCGGGAACTTGCTTTCTCGATTCATATGGTGTAACAATGCCACGTACAATAATGCTTGTTTAAATTCAAACTTTGAAAATGAACTTGTAGGTGATTAATTCAAGCATGAATACTTGAACTTCATTGTGATTAATTCAAACTTAGTATTAATATAATAAATTCATAGGTTTAATAGTCATAACAAATCTTTGCATAATAAACTCCTAGGATGGTATATAGGTTAGAAACTTGTGCTACAGCTCCCATGAGGCTTATCGGTGAAAAATTCCATGAGCTTGGAGTCACAACAAGAACTTGCTTTCTCGATTCACATAGTGCCACAATGCCATGTACCATAATGCCTGTTTAAATTCAAAATTTTGAAATGAACTTGTAGGTGATTAATTCAAAAATGAATACTTGAACTTCATTGTGCTTGCTCAATGTAATGTTGAATTTAATATATGTATGTACATTTTTTACTTCTTAATGTCACTTCTTATAGGACATTGGTTGACATATTGTTTTATTTAAAAGATATATACTCAAATATGTGTCTATCAATGAAATAGTCCAACTTCTGTTCATATTAGTAATATTGTTAGAATAATTGATGGCTAGATGTATGAATTATAGTTCATTTGTAAGGTTATGATGAGTTAGAATATGGTGATTATCCAATCACTAAGGTGGAAATTGTTGTGATTGAGTTTTCTAATTGTGAACTCATATGGTGGGATAGGTTGGTTTCAATTTGGAGGGGAAATGGTCAGAGACCTGTAAAAACTTAGGAGATGTTCTGGTAAAATTAAATTTTATGTAAACTTAGGAGAAATGAAGGATACTACCTATCAAATCACTTTTTTAAATAACAGTTTTGCAAAAATGAGTAATGTTGATAGATCTATGTATGGACGATTAACACCTAATGGTTTCATTAATCCTGAGTTTGTTGAAGGAGTTGAAGCTTTTATTCACTATGCATGTTCTCAACCTTCATATATGGATGGTCTAAAGATAAGATGTCCATGTAAAAAGTGTAAACATTTTCATTTTCATCCTATTGATGAAATGAATCTCCATTTGTTAAGAAAAGGGTTTGTTCCAAATTATTTTGATTGGACACGACATGGGGAGCCATTAATTTGTAGCACCTCGAGGGGCAGTGAAGTAAACTCTTTAATAAATATGGATGAGTTTGAAGGGGGAATGGATTTAGAATAAGTAATATGGGTGTAACTGAAAATCCTTACATCCAAATGGTTTATGATGCAGCTAGTTATACCTTTTAGAAAAATATAGAAAATCTTAAAGAAGAATCAAAACCATATGGAAAACAATTTTTTGACTTAACACAATCAGCTAACTAAGAACTATGGCCAAATTGTGAGACCATGCTCAATTATCTTCAATTGTTCAAATATTGAACATAAAGTCTAAAGGGAATATTTCTGATCGAAGTTTTGATAAAAATCTTGCTTGGTATAATGAATCATTGCCTCTTGATCATACAATGTTTGATAATTTTTACAATATGAAGAAACTTATTAGGGGTCTTGATTTGCCAGTTAAAAATTTTGATTGTTGCAAATTGGGATGTATGTTGTTTTGGGGAGATAATGTGGAATTACAAGAGTGCAAATTTTGTGGTCATTATTGGTTCAAACCTAGAAAGCATACTAGGAAACAAAAATTAGTAACTTAAAAGCAAATGTATTATTTCTCGCTTACTCTGAGACTTCAAAGACTAAATGCCTCTGATGTTACTGCGTCTCACATGAAATGGCCTAATGAAATGGCCTAATGAAATGAACAGGAAGATGGAATAATGAGCCATCCATCGGATACACTCACATGGAAACATTTCAATAACACCCATTATAAGTTTGCAGCTGAAAGTCAAAATGTTAGGTTAGGATTGTCGATGGATGGATTCCAACCTTTTGGTAAATCTTGCCAACAATATTCATCATGGCCAATCATAATTACTCCTTATAATTTGCCGTTATGGAAGTGTATGAATGAGACATATATGTTCTTGATAGTGATTGTGCCAGGGCCTATAAATCCAAAGCATAAAATTGATGTACTCTTATAACCATTGCTATCTGAATTGCATCTTCTTTGGGAATATGGTGTGGAGACATACGATTTGTCACTTAAACAAAAAATTTTGTTGAGAGCAGCTTTGACGTGGATTATTAGTGATTTTCTTGTGTATTCTATATTATTTGGATGGAGCAAAATAGGAAAATTGGCTTGTCCTTATTGTGGCAATGATTCTGATGCATTTTATCTCCCAAATGGGTTCAAAAATCACAAGAAATTTCTTCCTCCAGATCATCCATTTAGACGCAATAAACAAAATTTCATTAAAAATAGGATGGTACAAATATCTCCTTCCTCTCACAAAGCTGGTGAAGAAATATTGCAAGAGATTGATGAATTAAGGTTGTTGAAAGTTACAAAAGTTAAAGCTGATGAAGTTAATACAAGCATTAGTAAAAACTTTGGTTGGAGAAAATGCAACATCTTTTAGGATTTTCCATATTTGAAAACTAATTTAACACGTCGTAATCTAGATGTGATGCATATTAAAAAAATATTTTGACGGTTTATTCAATGCGATAATGAACATTGAAGGGAGGACAAAGGACAATAAAAATCGCAAGTTGATTTGAAATTTTTTTGTAGAAGGATGAATTAGATAAATATCTTTGCATAGGTAAATATCCGAAAGCATGTTACACTTTGGACAAAATACAAAAGGAAATTTTATGTAAATGGTTGAAAAATCTAAAGTTTCCTGATGTTTATGTTTCGAACTTGACAAGGTGTATGGACATGAGGAAGTACAAATTATTTAGGATGAAAATTCATGATTGACATGTGTTTATGTAAAGGCTAATTCCAATTGTATTTCAAGAGTTACTACCGTATAAGGTTTGAGAATCTATAACAGAATTAAGTTTGTTTTTCAAAAGCTTAACATCATTTAAAATAAAATTAACTGAAATGGAAAAACTAGAAAAATTCCAGTTATCTTGTGCAAATTGGAAGGGATTTTCCCTCCAAGCTTCTTTGATTGTATGGAGCATCTACCCATACATTTGCTAGTCCAGTTCAATATCGATGGATGAATCTGTTTGAAAGCTAATTATAGTTAATATTTAAATAAAATTTATAGCAAGTTTTAATCACAGAATTGTAATAACCATATTTGTAATGTAGGTATTTGCTTCACTTAAAGAAAAACGTCAAAAACAAGGCTAGAGTTGAAGGTTCGATATGTAATGCTTATTTAGTGGAGGAATTAAGTATATTTTGTTCACATTATTTTGAGTCACATATACACGTAAAAGAAAAAAAAGTTCCTTGTTATGATGATGGGGGAGAAACGAGTGATGTTGATAGTGACTTATCCATTTTCAAATATTCAAGACTAACATCTGGACGTTTAACAAAAAGAATGTTAACAGTAAAAGAAATAGAGGCTGCCCATACATTTTGTTGAATTTTCAACAGGTTCAAACTTTCATACAGTAAGTTTAAGTTGATTTTGAAATAGATTATTTGAGTTTCCGAAGTTACTGTTGTTCATAATTAAAATACATAATAATGCTTTTAAATTATATGAGCAATGGTTATGTGAGCTAATGCCCAAAATAACATAAGATGATATCAATAAAGAAGTTGAAAGACACTTTCCTCGATAGTTCAAGAAATATGTAAGTTTCATATGTAATAATTGAAATGGTTGAATTATTATATCAAAGTGATTAGATGACACTATACTATTTAATATGATAAATTGTTTTTTGTATATGCCTCAGAAAATCTAATAAAGAAAAATTCATATGTGATCTTGTGAAAGGACCTTTGTAAACTGTTAGATCATATTTGGTGTATTTTATTAAAGGATACAAATTTTATACAGAATATCATGGTCACAGCATGGCAATAATAAATGGTGAGGTTTACATACAGGAAGAATTCATGAATTACTATGGTAAAATTATTGAGATACTTGAAATTGAGTACCCTACATTGCCAATAAAATGGAGTGTGATATTTAAGTGTAAATGGTTTGATCCAACTCCTAATGTTGGAACAAAAGTGCACAATTGATACAATATAGTTAAAATCAACCATTGAAAAAGATTTAGATAATTTGAACCTTTTGTATTGGCGATGCAAGCGATCCAGGTGTATTATGTCCCTTTTCTCAGCTTACAACGAGATAAATTAGATTGGTTGGTCGTATGCAAAGTAAAACCTAGAGGTTTTGACAACGTGTTGTAACACTAGTCAAAATAAAATAACTAGACTACTACTGTAGCAGTGGTGAGTCTAGGTCAATCCCACAGAGAGTTTGTGTAAATTTTATAAAACAAAATTAACTAGTGTTTAGGTTTAATAGGGGTTTTTGGATTTTGAAATAAAAAAACTAAAATGAAGCTAGACTAATAAAAACAAATTTAAAAACATGTGAAAATTGATAAAAGTGAAAAATTCGATAGGGATCCAATTCTTTAGTTCAATCTCAGCCTACATCCTAATTAAACATATTTCAACGATTTGTTGTTCTCAAACCTCTCCTAGCAACTATTAATTGTGGGTTAATAATTAACCTGAGTTTTCTCTTAGGTTTTGTTTAATCAAGATACGATCATTAATTAAACCTAACCACCAAATAACCTACGATACGATCTCTAGATCTAATTAGGAAGTAGAATTACAAACTAGAAAAACAGATTAATAAAGAAAACAACCAGATACGATGCTTCATTTACCTAGGTTATGTTATCCTTAATGATTACGAATCATTAGTCGCTACATATGAATTTCAATATAACAATTACAGATTATATCAAAATTCTAGTAATCGGTATGCAATTAAACGATTTAATAAATGCATTAAAATCATCCTTTCACAATAACCAATGAGTTTATACACAAATAACCAAACCATAACAAAAATCCAATTATCTATACACAAAACCCAAATAAATTAACATAGAATAACATAATCAATTTCTAATGAGAGAAAGAAACAACAAAAATAGGAAAATACACTTAACCTAGGTCATCGACATTGATGTTACCTCTAAACTGGCATCAGGACATTTAGTCTTTCATGGGTCTCCCAAAAGAATGCTTCAACCCTATAAAAATTACCCCAATTGAAACCCCCAATAGTTCTTCTTTACTGCGCAAGCTCTCCTCTCCTCTTCTCTTCTCCTATTCATTGATGTGACAAATAAAAATATATGTCTATGCTCACTGTTCACATCTTTCTTTCTTCTCTGCCGCACTAAGCTCCCTCTATACTGCCACTCTTCTATATTTCTATTGCCACTCCTCTCTACTGTTCTTGATTTGACGAATAAACTTCCTGGTTTTTGGTCCACACATATTTTTCATTAACTTAACCCTTGCAACTATGTTAAACGCTAGCGTTTCACGCTAGCTTTCACGCATACGTTTAACACCATACGGTTAACGCATGCAATGCTAGTGTTGGCATTTAACGCTAGTGTTTTGTCTTAGTTGTCCTTATGTTTCGCATTTTGGTCCTTTGGCTATCCACCTGTTGCAGTAGTTTTGCTTTATGTAATGTCGTTTCCTCTTGGCTAGGCTACTGGCGTTTTGCACATTTGTTGTTGCCGTATTGTTCATCATTAAATTTATGTGTATAGGGCTATCCCATCTCATACCTCCATCTTCTTTGTATTTTCAACATATATCTCCTTTTTTGGCATTTTTATGTCTTCTTCTAACTCCATGAAGACAAATGAGTATTAGCCTTCAAAAAATGATCCAATTGTTGTGCTTTCAACCCATTTTAATTTCTTTGTTTCCAAATTGTACCAAAAATCATATATGAATTAAAATGAGTATCATAAGCATTTTCGTATCATTAATCGCTAAGTGTAAATGATTAAACGTATCAACAATCAAACACATATCAATTTCCCCCATACTTAGCTTTTGACCATCCTTGGGCAAAACATCCAAATTAAGCTTAAAGACCTGAAACATTTACTCAATTCCCATATTTTCCAAGACTATATAATCATAATAAAAAATGAATGACTTTCAAAAATCATAATAAGAATTCAACATTTAATGCTTCTATTTATGATCAATCAACAAGCATCATCTTCGGAAGTCGAGCAATTTAACGGTAGACTCCAAAAATGTGTTTAAGTAAAATATATCTATAGATACGCTCAACATTATTTATGATCATGACAATCCATAACTTTGCATATCATTTCATTTCTCCACCACTCATGTTCACATGAAAAATCTTGAGTCAAAGGACTTTTCAAGGTTGTAATATGGGTAAAGGTAAGGTGAGATGTATTTGGGTCAAGTAGCATGAAAGCCATTAAAGTTAGTGAAACAAAGCAACACTCCTTAAAAACTGGGTACTATCAGCTATGACAAATGTAACATTTATGTTTCATAACCCAATTTAACTCTCACACACCATCCACATGAAGCATATACCAATCCTAAGGAATCCTCATACAATTTATGCCAACAATACATTGAAACCACAAAAGTGAACCTTCCAAGCCAACAACTACCTCATATCTAATATACTCAAACAACCCATTCATCACAACTTTAGGAGAATACATTAATCATAAACAACTTTTGAACACATATGCACTTGCTCCTAGATACATTTATTTAAACATATTTTTTAATTCTTTTTCTTTTTCTTTTTTTCTTGTGCTTTTCTCTTTTCTTTATTCTCCTTTCTTTTCTTTTCTTTTCTTTTTTCAACATTAAAAGAAACTACATTAACAAGGGAATTTTAATGATAAGACAAAACAAAACATCCCAACATTAACCAACCCTCACATATGTACACCCCCACACTTAGAATTTCGTACATCCACAAACTTAACAATCACAAATGTTCCACTAGCTTTACGACTTTGGTAGGACATTTGGTTAAGTATAAAGCATATAATGTGGTTGATATAAAAAGAAAGGCTAATAAGGCTCAAAGTGGGCTTATCAAAAAGGAAAATCATATAATGGTAAGGCTATTTGGCTAATGTAGTTTATGAAACAAAGGATGCCTAATCATTTTCATGTTAATGCATGTGATAAAAATGTGACCTCGAATAGAAATTCAAGGCAAAATTAGGATGTACATGTCATGAATGTCACGTATTATCAAAAGACAATGAGACTGATATGAATGTGTCAGTCTAATAAGGCTCAAAATATCACCGGCTTTGTCTATCACTAGTCACTACTCTTCTAAAGATAATGCACATCAACTAATCACAAGAGCAAAAGTACATGCCAAAGTTGCTATGAAATTCTCTAGTCAATTCACTCTCTACTTATGATTAAATAATCTTAGAAGTAATAGAAAATGAGCAAATGTTTCTTTGTTTGTTTTAATCTTTCTCTCATTTTAATTGAAAACTTAAAAATAAGAAAAAATAAACCAACAAAGAAACACACATGCATAACAAAATAAATGCAAAAATTTCAAAGCAAAGAAATTTGCTTCCCTTGGGTTGCCTCCCAAGAAGCACCTTTGTTTAGGGTCACTGGCTCGACTCTTTGTTTCCTACTCATGTGACAAAATTGTGATCTTCAAGTGTCACATGTGGCTCCTCCACGTGAGGTTCTTTCGGATAGGGTCTTGGTTGATAATTGTTCACCTCCACCGTCTTCCCTATCTTCAGATTCTTCATATCTACTGAGTCCTCACTCTTTTGAAATAATTCGAATGACCGGAATGGTGATAAGAAGCTTTTGGTCTGTATGAGAATTATTGTGCATCCTACAAACTATCATGGAATTAATTATGATCATTATCTCATCCATAGTAAAAGTTAGGTTGATCAATCCAAAAATTGATAAAGGATTGAGAATATGAGTTATAAAAGAAATTACCTCCTTTCATATCAAAATTTTTTTTCACAAACACGAAACAAAAAAAGAAAAGATCATGAACCAATTGAAAAGAAATCAATTATGAACAAATATATACAAAACACCAATTAAATCACAAACAAAAACTAAAACACCGCACTCCCCGTCAAAGGAACCAAAATTGACAGCGCATCGTAACACTAGTCAAAATAAAATAACTAGACTATTATTGTAGCATTGGTGAGTCTAGGTCGATCCTACAAAGTGTGTGTGTAAAGTTTATGAAATAAAATTAACTAGTGTTTAGGTTTAACAGGGGGTTTTGGATTTTGAAATAAAAAAATAAAATAAAGTTAGACTAATAAAAACAAATTAAAAAACATGCAAAAATTGATAAAAGTAGGGAATTTGGTAGGGATCCGTTTCTTTGTTTCAATCTCAGCTTACACCCTAGTTAAGCATATTTCAACGATTTGTTGTTCTCAAACTACTCCTAGCAAATATTAATCATGGGTTAATAATTAACCTGTATTTTCCCTTAGGTTTTGTTTAATCGAGATACGATTATTAATTAAACCTAACCGTCGAATAACCTAGGATATGATCTCTAGATTAATTAGGAAGTAGCATTAAGAATTAGAAAAATGGATTAATCAAGGCAACAACTAGATATAATGAGTCATTTAACCTAGGTCATGTTATCCCTAATAATTATGAATCATTATTTGCTACACATTAATTTCAACATAACAATTACAGATTATATCAAAATTCTAGTAATCGGTGCAATTAAATGATTTAATGAACGCATTAAAATCATCCTTTCATAATACGTAATGGGTTCATACACAAATAACTAAACAATAACAAAAATCTGATTATCCATAATAATACAATCAATTTCTAATGAGAGAAAGAAACAACAAAAATAGGAAAATACATTTAACCTAGGTTGTCAGCATCTTTGTCACCTCCAAACCGGCATCAGGACGTTTAGCCTTCCATAGGTCTCCCAAAAAAATGCTTCAACCCCTTAAAAATTACCCCAACTGAAACCCCGAATAGTTCTTCTTCACTGTGCAAGCTCTCTTCTACTCTTCTATTCTCCTATTCATTGATGTGATAAATAAAGATATATGTCCATGTTCACTGTTCACATCTTTCTTTCTTCTCTACCATACTAAGCTCCCTCTATGCCACCACTCTTCTCTATTTCTACCGCCACTCCTCTCTACTATTCTTGATTTGATGAATAAACTTCTTGGTTTTTGGTCCACGTATATTGTTCATATAACTTAACCCTTGCAGTTGTGTTAAACGCTAGCATTTAATGTGATAGCGTTTGCGTTTAACGCTAACATTTTGTCTTAGTTGTCCTTTATTTTTTACATTTTGCTCTTTTGGCTATCCACCTGCTACAGTTGTTTTACTTCATGTGATGTCATTTCCTCTTAGCTGGGTTGGTAACATTTTGCACATTTGTTGCTGCCGTATTGGTCATCATTAAATTTATGTGCATGTAGTTATCCCATCTCATGCCTTCATCTTCTATGTACTTTCAACATATATCTCCTTTCTTGGCATTTTCATGTCTTCTTACTCCATGAAGACAAGTGAGTATTAACCTTCAAAAAATGGTCCAATTGTCGTGCTTTTGAACCATTTTAATTTCTTTGTTTCCAAATTGTACCTAAAATCATATATGAATTAAAGTGAGTATCTTAAGCATTTTCGTATCATTAATCTCTAAGTGTAAATGATTAAATGTATCAATAATTAAACATATATAAGGGGGTTTTGAATTACACAGGAAAGGAGAAAATAAGATAATTGAAAGTGATGTGTTTCTGGAAGATGTTTATGAAATAAATGTATGTGTAACATCTGAAGAGAATGAACCTTTGAACAATCCAAATAATGAATATGTTGAAATTTCTTCTGGAAAGGATGAGGAGGGCGAGAGATCTAAAGAGGAGCCTAAGTTTGATTATAATTCTTTAAAAAAAGAAGATGATGATAATTTTGATTTACAATTAAGTGCTGATAGCAATTAATTTGTGTTTGTAATATAATATTATATGAATAAATATATTATTGCATCAACAATATATTGTTATATATTGAATTTTGTATTGTTCTATTATCGAAAAATTCAATAAATGTTAATTTTAGGTTAAAAATATGTCACCAAAGAGAAAACAGGATATGATGCAGTCAAGGTTCAGATTACAATGATTTGGAGAAACCAGTGCATTTCTAAGTGAAGCATCACATTTTGCAGATGCTACTGCACTTCCAAAAGAGGCATCACATTCTGTACCTGCTGCTATACGATCCAGTAGCCCTACTACACTATCCAATAGCCATACACCATCTACCACCCCTATACCGACAAAGATATTAGGGATAAATGCTGCAGATGAAGGAGACGACCTGCAGCCTAGAGCTAAGGAATCTGATAGAAGAACGTACACCACAATTGTTAACAATTTGTAAGTAAAATTTTTAAAAATATTATAATGATAACACCATAGGTTTATATTGAAGTTATAGGTTTTAATTTGAAAATGATCTAAAGTAACTTATATATTAGGTTGGTTCTATCTAAAACGTGCTCAAGAAATATCTCATCGAAGTTTAAGAAGAGGATATTATCAGGAGTTTGAGGTACAAAATATATTCTTTAATCTTTTATATTTTATCTAAATTTTATACATTAATTAGATAAATATTGTCATTTATAAGTACTTATTGTATGTTTTTCAGAAAGAATTTTATTAGAAACCAAAAGTTGATGTTTTAATTTATAATGTATGGAAGAGGTGAGCTCATATAGGTTATAGAGACTTTCTTGCTTCGATACACAAGAATGGTGTACGACTACCATATATATCTGAAGAAATATAGAGTCGTTGACAACAATATTGGGCATCACCCAATGCAATATCCATTTCAGAGTGTAATTTTACCAACAAACGTAGAGGACCAAATGGAGAGAGCCTACCTATACACACTGAAGGATCTTTGACCCATTAGGAGCATACACTTCAACTTGTAAGTATCAAAACTTTACACTTACATTCTGATTTTTGAACTTTAATGTATGAAATTTGATTTCATGGTAATTTGATATATGAAATTTAAAATGAAAATATATATGCATTATGGAGAATAATAATGTTATAAATGTTTGGTGCCATTAATGGTTGTGTTCTTGAGTTAAATTTTTTTGTCTAATAGGGGGTAAATATCATAAAAATAGAGGAAATTTTGCTAAAATTTTTGTAAATTGTAGTTCACTTATAATTATTTATTCTGATGGAGAAAAAATATATAGGTAGGAAGCCTATACTATGCCAGCTCTTTTTGCATACTCACACTAAGAAGCATGCTGGTGTGACCTTCATCAACACTCGATGCAAACAAGTTCATGTATGTAAAATCTACACTTTAATATTAATTCTTAAAAAGTATCACTTACTAATATAAACAATTATAATGATAGGACCAAATACAAGAAAGCATTAAACGACAATCTTATAACTCTCAAACTGTTGATGAGACTCAAGCGTATCTTGATGCATTAGGTAGTAAGGACTGTCATGGAAGGATTTTTGGCTTAGGTTCATTTGCGAGCACATGTTATCTGTAATCCTCCACATCCACTACAGTTGGAACTAGTAGGCAGTCTACATCAAATGAGAGAGTCTTCCAGCTTGAAATCATAGTGGAGAGGCTAATAACTCAGTTACAACAGTCGATGGATTTCATAGCCCAAATCCGTAATGAGATGGATCACTTAAAGGGGAGGGATACATAATTGTAGCAATCAAAGCATCTGCCTTCACTACCTGCATAGTTTAGATGAATAAGTGAATGTATTTGATGTTTTGCTACTCTTAAGTTTTTGTATAAATTCTTAATTTACAGTTATTTTCAAAATACTTATTCTTGAATATTTTAATTCTTTAATATATTAGCAATTAGGATATGTTTAGTTTATATTTATCAATCAATGTTATATTATTTACACAAATTAAATATACAAAAAAATCATAAGAGTACGAACAGAAAACTTGGGTAGGAAGTGAGAGATGGCAGTAGAAATTTATCAAAGTTAAATTTCCCGACAGAACAACAATTACCAATGGAACAATACCTTCCATTGGTACATTAGCGATGGAATAAATAAATCAATCTATAAGTTACCGACAGAATATATCATTTTATCGATAAAAATTTAGCGACGGTTCATGTTTTCGTTGGTAAATTTAACGACAAATTGTTAAATGTCCATCGGTAACTTTAGCAGTAGACATACGATTTACCGTCGCAAATTCACCGACGGAATATTGAAATTCCATCTGCAAAGTTGCTATGGAATACTATAAATATGTCCATAAATTTTCTTTAACTTACCGACGGAAATCCAAAATTTTGTCGCTAATGTTACCAACGGGCTCACAAACTTCAGTCGTTAAATTTACCAACGGCCATTTCTTCGACGTTTCTTTCTATCGATAATTTCTATCTCCAAATTTGTTTTTTTGATAGAAATGCTTTATTTTTCGTTGGTAATTTCCGTCGCAAAAGCCTATTTTTCTTTTAGTGAGGTTATAAACTTTGAAATTAATATCCATACGATAAAAAGTGTAGTTTGAACTTTAACATTTTCACTACAATACAATTGAAACCTAACATTTTATAGCATTTAATTTAAACCCTAACATTTTCAAATATGTAAAAAGACCCTAAATGGACAGAAAATTTAACGAGGTTAACTTTTTTAAGTTAAATGTTATGTTAATACTTTCTTGGCATTATTTATTATTCTTATGTTCTTAAAATAGATCCCACTATCACATGCACTCCATGTGATATAGGCTGAACCAACTGTTAGATTTTAAAAATTAAAATTAAAATATTTTGTGGTTATAATAATTAATCTTAATCCTTAAAAATTTAATTACTCCATTAACCACTCCTTATAGGGAGATAAAAAAGGGAAGGAGAATGGCAACAATCATGAAACTGGTATCATTTTTCAATGTTACCCCCTTCACATTCACATATTTACTTCTGTTATACAACTCCTCCTCCACTCCAATTTGAGCCATCAACATCAATAAACTTCTCTCTCCATACCTTATCCTCTCATCCCCTCACTCGTCGTTGATCTTTCATACAACTCCTCCCTCACCATCCTAATCATCCTTAATGCCTACCTCTCCTCCTCCATACTCACATGCTTCCTTTCTCCTTCTCCCTCTTTGACCTCCTCAGTTATGAAATCCTCCTCCAATACTTTTCCTAGTCCTACTTCCACTAAATCTCTCCCTCTAACATCCTTGTCACGAGACTCATTCATATCATCAGATGCCCCTTCACCAACTTTGGCTTTGCCAACATAATTTGCAAGCCTTACACTAATAATTTCACTCCACTCTCCCGCTCCCTATTCCCCCTTATATGCCACCGACCTGTCCCTCGTCACCCTTTTTAGTTTATATGTTCATAGTATAGTTGAATCCTAACAAATTTCTCTTAGTTTACATAGTTGCCTCGTAATTTTATAGCTAAATTCAAACTAATTCAAGATATGAAAACTTGTATAATGAAATAGAGATGTGAAACAAAACTTAAAGTAAAAGATATCCTTATATGACTGAGATCTATTGCTTCCCTTTTTAGGCTAAAGTAGGTCAACCTTTACCCTACCTTCACAATAAACAACACTTACCAAACAAATTCCCATAGAAATAACAAAAAATTAAAGCTTAATAAAGATGTGAGAAGGGATCTTAATAATCAAGATCTCTTCTTCATCAACATGAAAGTGTATGCGAGAGTGTTCTATCAGAGTGATTATTGATAAGATATGAAGAACTACAGATAACCAGAAAAAATCGTTGACAATGATCGTTACTGCTCACTAACAATCAAGCAGTAAGTCCATTTGGTTCCTTCACCTTCCATCTCTCTCTTTCTCCTCGCATTCATAATTAACACACACACAAAAAAATCTCTCTTTTTTAGGGGAACAAAAAGAAGTGGGGAACAACTAGAAAAATAAGCAACCAAAACACTTTTAGATTTTTATTTTTAGAATTTGAGAGTAGGTTTCACTATGCCATATGGCATACATGTGGCAGTGAGATCCACTTTTAAGTTTGTAAAAATAGTAAATAATATCGCATCAGTGTTAAAGTGATATTTAACCTGCATAAAATTAATTTCATCAAATTTTTTGTCTATTTATAATTTATTTTACATATTTTAGAAATATTAGGGTTCAAATTGAACGTCATAAAATGTCAAGGTTTAAATTGTATTATGGTGAAAATGTTGATATTTAAAATGCATTTTTTCTTTTTCATATTGTTAAAGGTTTGCCTTAATAACAATAAGGCAAAAGATATAAATTGCTACTTAATATTTCTTAAAAAATCTAAGTTCTTTATTACCGTTATTTATAGTATCACATTAAACTTTAGTGTTTTCAAAATGGTGTTGATAACACCCTAAATCTTAATTAATGTTTTGGCAATTTTTAGTATATGAATCATAAATTTAACCTATTTCATATTTCAACTAAATATTTTGGAATTACAAACTTATGATATAATTTTAAAATGATTTTTTAAAAATATTTGTTAAAGATGTAATTTAAATAAGTCCCCATTATCTCTATTGTCAAAAGTACAATGAAATAAGATTAGGGTAGAATTATACTATTTTATGGTACTAAAAATAATTGTAATAATTTATTAGATTTTTGTGAAATGTTGAATTGCAAATAGGTCGTTTCATACAGAGAAGGGCCAATGTTAGAACTTGAATAGAAGTGGAAGCAAGACGAAATCCAGCGAGAAGAAAAGAGAAATGGGAGGTGGACATGGAGGAGAGGGCGTAACTTACAAGGGACTGACTTTGCATAAACCCAAGCGCTGGCATGCCGTCACCGGAAAAGGCTTGTGTGCCATCATGTGGTGAGTTTCCCTCTATATATACACCATCTTTCTTTCTTGATTTTGCTTTTGTGATTCTGCCCATCGACGTGTTTAGTTATATTATATTATATAATATAAATTTCCTCTTCTTAGGATCAGGAGCTCTTAAGTTCTTTTAAATTGTTCTCTTTTATTTGTTAGATTAGGGAAAACTATTTCAGAGGAAACACCCACCGTTGACGGTTAATGAAACTGATAATGTTGATACTATAGCTGCTGTATTTCAATGGAGATGATTTGTTTTGTTTTTATTAGTTTTTTTTTCAATTCAAAGGTAAGAGTTCAAATCTCGAGACAAAGCTTTAGTTCCGTTGTAAGTCATGGAAACGCGATATGTAAGTCTCATCCAGTTTATGATCTGTTCTTTCAGGTTTTGGGTTCTCTATAGGGCTAAGCAAGATGGCCCTGTAGTTCTGGTAAGATTTGAGTCTTTAATCATTGCCATCCTATTCTCTCCCTGAATTAAATTGTACGCTGTGTCTTTTAGGGCTGGAGACATCCTTGGGAAGGTCATGGTGATCATGGTCATGGTCCTTAGGTACTTATCAGAATGCTTGTGTTAGATTATATTATGGTTTACATTTTTCTTAGTTATGATTACTTGAAATTCTGTGGCCGAGGAGATTCTATGATGAAAATCACGAAATGCATGCTTGTGTAATGCTCATGTTCTCAGATCTAATTCTCTGTAATAACAGTTACACTTTAAAAATCAAGACAGAAGTGGATAATTTCTTCTGTAAGTATTGCATTTGTGAAGGCTGTTTCTTTTTTTAGTGTTTGTGAACCTCAAAGGAAGTATTGTGAACAATTTCTATAAATAGAAGAACTATTTAGGTCTATGGTCTTTACTGCCTTGATCTACTGCATTGTAGTTGACAGAGTCATCTTTTTAGTTTCTATGTGAAGGGGGTTGAATGTAAATTCATGTTTTGCTTTGTAGCTTTCTTTCATAACATCTATATAAATGTTTGTCACGTTGGGAAAATCGTGTCCAGGAGAAGGAAACTTCTCTGGATTTTTAGCGAGTTCAAGAGTTTTTATTTTGGTTTAAACATGATTCGTCAGCTTTTACTTTTAAAAGGTTGGAAAATTTTGTGTTCATGTACCATAGTTGAATTCTTTTATCCCTTGCAGCTTTGCTTCCATAATCTAATATACTTCCCTAACTTTCAAAAAAATATAGCCTAGGTTCTTGCAGCTAGGTAAGGGAAATTACTATATATTGCGTAATAACTTTTTTACTTTCAGCATGCAAATCTCAATTTCATGGAGGAAACATGTTTCGTACTTGAATATGCCTTCTTCCATCAATGTTTGCTTCAGCTGGTTAGAATAATATAAAGATTGTATACTTTGGATTGTTCTTCATGATTCAGTGTATGATGCAACTGACTACTTCTGATATGTGGCCATCTGCAGAGTGGTGTGGATGGAACATATCTTTTTAGTAGTTGATAAAATGAAATTGACGAAGCAGCAATAGAGTATAAGAGGGTTGTATGTTCCCTTTGAAAATTAGAAATATACAGTGTGATGCTTTTCTGCTACTCTGGATATGTTTTTAATGATATTTAGTACATTGTTAAAAATTCAGTGACCTGATTAGTTTGCTGGCCCACTAATGGGCTTCATTGAGTCATTTTACTTTAGGACATGGAAATGTTTGATACGAGTTGTCCTGGTTTCAATACCATCTTGAAGTGCTTTATCGTTTCCATTTTTAGAATGTTAGAAATTATTGCTAACACGTGCTTTACATTGACTGCAGAAATGCCTTTGAATAGCCAGTGCGTTAGTGTGAACATGATCGTTTGCGGGTTGTTAGTCGGTTTGCTGTGGAACAGTGTTTCTAGTTTTTTGAATTCAATAAGATTGAGGTAACAATGCTCAATGTCAAACATAGAACAATACTTGGAGCATGTTAGCTTTTAGTCGGTTCAATTTCTCTTTCAGCTGTTTGTTTTAATCTGTGTGCTTTTGCACGTCCATTATAACCGAGGAAAAAAGTTTGAACAAAACCTATTGCATATTTAGTGTTCAGCTGTTTGTTTTAATCTGTGTGCTTTTGTTGTAAATGATATGTAATATTTATTGTACTTCTTCCTTGGTTACTTTGATACTTTAGAGACTCATCATTTGTGAACAGAATCATCACTTTAACGCATTGCATAAATCTTTTTAAGCATGAGAGAACTCAAAGTTTTGATTCATGGAAGAACCCCTTGATCATTAAACAATTTTTTTGGAGAACATTTTAGAAGTTTTTAAATCAATTTTTCATTGAGAAAATTAAGTTTAAGCATTTGAAAATGTTGGAATAATGATTTTGGGTGTTTTGGTCGACCAATATATATTAGTAATTTACAAATGCTGGTTAAAGTTGTCAAAACTTGTATATCGATAGTTTTAGAGTAACATTGGTTAATACACGACTAATGTCCTAACAGTTAGAAAATTTGTGCATCCAATTCATACCATTCGACCAATATACTAGATCTAGTTATTGGTAATGAATAGTTATTGATTTCAACCACTATTTTGACCCCTAATTATAAATATATGGATTTTCATTGGTTCTTCAGGTTGTTTTATAAACATATTTCAAAATTTTTTAAGGATTTTGTGAGCATTCATAGTTGCATTTTGAAGTGAGTGAGTCTTTAGGTTATCAAAGTGATTAAGCAAGGTCTTTTGAATTGTAAATTCATTTATGAGTGAGGGTTACTCTTTACCATTGAGAAATATGGTAAGGAGAGTTACACTTTCCATGTGAAAAAAAAAAAATTATTGTGAAAAGATTGCTCTTCTTATTGTTGAAGAAAAAACAATTAATGGAATTTCAAGAAATGTGTTGAAGAGTGAATGTAGGCAATGATTGTTTGTCAAAATAAATTAGTTTGTCTTTCTTTTTCTTTACACCCTTCAAATTATTTAATGATTATGATAACAATTTATATTGAGTGTCTTTCTATTTCATCATATATTGATCTTTATTAAATTGCATTATTTAGATAGAAAATAATTGTTTAAGTTCTCCAACGCTCAATTCATCCCCCACTCTTGAGTTCCATTAGGTACCAAAATTATGATTTACATAATTGATTTTTAAATTACATTTAATTATAAAAATGTTTAACTACATTCGTTTAATATATGTCATTTTACTACATAACAATCTCATCTTTGTGAAAGTTAAATGAATAACAATCTCATCTTTGTGAAAGTTAAATGAATTATAATAATAGTGGGTTGAAGCTACTGATGGAAATTTAAATCGAATGGATGAGAAAGAAAAATAGACAGTGATTTGAAGTCAAGGCTTCTTATCTGTCAACTTTTCTACTATCACCATAAAAAGACCAAACTCTACCTTATATAAAGTTGTAAATAAAATCGTACGAATCTTTAATTGGAATAGAGCACAAATCTAAAAATAATTGAAAAAAATCATTCAAGAACAAGAAAATGACACCATGATTAAATTTTATTTTGATTAAAAAATTCATTGAAAAGTGAATTTGATAATTTGAATAAAGAATACATCTTTATTATTTTTATTTTTATTTATTATTCAAAATGAGAAAGTGTTGTTTCTAAAAATTTCTAAAAAGACCTAGGCTATTCTACTTGCAAGTGTACGAGGTAGTTATAGTTGATTACTCAGATTCGTCTCCCAAGGAATTGAAATTGGTTAACTTAAATTAATTTTTAACAAAAACAATAACAAATGCAATTCTAAACATTCTATCTCGATTATTGAGTGAACACTTTAAAGAAAATCACAAATTAGTCTAAAAAGTAAACGAAATCGAACGAAAGCAAAAATGAGTAGAAATCAAAGTGAAAAATCTTGAGAATTAGTTTCACTAATTTAATTTCCTATGCATAATTAAGAGAAAATGATTGGATAGTTGTCTTACCAAAATTAACCATTTGGCCCTAAGATCGACTCAAATAATTAACTAACCTAACTTTCGTATTTAACAAGTTATCATCCGAGTTAATTATGAAAATCTGACTAGTAATTACCATTTAGGTTAATATATTTCTATTTCCTAACCTAAGTGTCTATAGATTTTCATTCCATATTAAACTTCTCCTCTCAGTCTTTCGTTTAATACTAAAATGGTGCAAAGTTTGATCATGCTATTATATCCATTCAATTTAGAAACTATAGCAATATAAGACAATAATATAATACCTCAATCATGCATATTTGACTAAAATAGGTACATTAATCCTCAAGAAAAGAGATCAACCTATCACATAAATTACAAGATTCATCATATTTAAACACTTCAATCTCATCTTAATCAGTATAAAAGAAGTATTAAAGCAACAAACTAAGTATATAACCCAAATAAACTACTAAAAGGTAACAGAGTATGGGTCGGTTAAGCATAACAGGGCATGAGTTTATATAACAGAGAAGTAAATGTAGCAAAACAACAAGTAGTAAACAGAAAGAACAAACAATAGCGGGTTGCTCCTACCACTCTCAAGCTTTCCACATTAGCTCTGGCCCTTTGCTTCTAGTTGATGTTCACCCAAAATGACTGACTGCTCATGCTGATTACCCGTTTCAGTTGTTCTTCTCCTTCCTTCTTCTCAATTGAAGCTCTCTCCTTCTCCGCCTCCACACTTCTCTCATCTCCTTTTTGTCCCAGCCGAATGAGTGTCTCGCTAAACTTTTTGGTTCCACCCCTCCTTTTACCTCTGATTCCTTTTCCATTTATAGCATGAGCTTAGGTTTAGGTTTGTAGAGTTGTTACGTCATCAACCTGCACGTGTAAGAATTAATTGAACGCAATGGAGTAGTCACGGGGGTGACTCACTTATCATGGTGGTGACAAGTTTTATCACCATGGTGGTGACTTGTTGTGTCACCACTTTTCTTCCTTTTTATTTCTCTTTTCATGCAAAATATTCATGATTTTCTCTTCAACCTTCATGTAAATTTCATAAAATAATCCAATTAACATTCATGCTATATCCATACTAATTTCACTCAATCTATCTCAAATTTGGATCAAAACACAAGGATTTGTAACCAAAATTAAGATATGAAGGCAATTAAAAGAAATATAAGCTAGACACAACAAAAAGGATAATGTAGGTGTGACTACTGATCCTTCTGTGGAGAGAGAAAGTTATATTGTTCCCATGAGATTTATCAGAATAGATTTTCCATTATTCAATGGAGTTAGAATCAAAGGATGATTTTATAAGTGTAAGAAATTTTTCACACTAGACCATTCCCTTGATAACTTGAAGGTGGAAAGACCATCTATGCATTTAAAAGAACGAGCTGAAAACAACATTTAGAACACACAAAGGCCATTATAGATTCTTGGTCATGTTCTTCAAGTTAACCAATGCATCTTCAACATTCCAAAGTCTCATGATTGAGATATTTAGGCCTTACCTCCAAAAATTCAGCATGGATTTCTTTTTAAAAATTTGGTTTACAATGGTTCCTTTCAACAACAGTTAGAGCAAGTTCATGAAAACCCTTCATACTCATCAAATCTTTATTAAAAAAAAGAAATGTATTTTTATACAAGGTAGATGGATTACTTAGGCCATTCAATTTTTTCTTTGGGATTATCTACTAATTTGAAAAAAGTGGCAACTGTGTTATACTAGCCTATACCTTAATCTTTAAAGGAAATTTTGGAGCTGACAAGCTACTATAAGAGGTTTATTAAGCATTACAAGATCTTAGCTAAGACTTTGAATAAAATTTATGAAATAGGTGGCTATAAAATGGAAGTGGGGAGACAATCGACAAAGGCCATTTTAGGAACTCAAGAAAGGCCTTGTATCAACACCTATACTTGTGTTCCCAAATTTTTCACAGCCTTTAACAATCAACGAAACTATATGTGTAATAAGTATAGTGGTAGTTCTTTTCTTTGGGAATTAAAAATATGTATTACTAGGTAAAAGCCAAAATTACACATATAAACCATCCCAAAGTAGCTAATGAAGCAAACCTTGAGATGGGCAAGTTACTAAAGCAAAGGGGCCTTAACAGCTAAGCTTATTATGACAAAAGAACCTTGAAAGTAGAAACTAATAGCTACATCTAATCTATAAGGAAGTCGATAAGTACAAAGTTAACTAAGCTATTAAGCTCAGTTTGACACTAAACCTATCCGTTAGTGTTCCATCTCATAGATATTCCTAGGTCAAATGAAAGACCAACACCTCTTATTAATGCTAATTATCTTATCCTTCTAATGTTTCTTTGACTCACCATATTAACCCGAGTATGATGATTCTTGAAAATATATATGATGATTCTTGAAAATATGTTGATTCTTCTTGCACCATATGCTATAAATAGTGAAACCAAGTGTTATCTAGAAAAGTTTGGCATCCCCCTTTCTAAGTTGTAGTGAAATATAGACCAAGTGGAGTATACTTGTCCCTTCAATAATCTAACAGTTATGATTGCTTATTATTAGAATGTCCTTCCACAGATGATTAGAGAATGGCTAGACAAAAAAAGGTGGTTTTTGTGTTTATAGGATTCCATAAATAACCTAGATGTAGGATTAGGAAGAGGGAAAAAATCACTCCTAATTTTGTCAAAGGTAGTTAAGTGTCACAGCTAGCCAAGGTATTTACTTTAGACCAATTTAACTAGCTAACTTTGTGAGCAGATAGTTTAAGCATATATTTACATGTCTTATCAGTGAGCTTCCTAAAGAATGGCTTAACGACAAAAATACATCCTCTCGATTAAGATTAAGAAAGTATGGAGGAAAGTAACTATAAAAGAAACCATAACTCATATTACTATAGTACCAATTATTTCCATTAATTAAAGAATTAACTCTACCATTAGTAGGAAAGAACCCATCATACTAGAGTAGTTAGGATGTAAGCATAAAGGAAAAGAGCACTCTAATTATCAATCCACAGCTAAGTACTTTTCTTATTCTTAAACCTAATTTGAATCAAAGGCTATATACATAGTTTCCTTGAGCTTCACTACAAGAAAATCATAAAATAGCATCGGAAATATACCGACGGAACAAAAACCGTAGCTATTTACCGACAGAATGCAAATGCCCGTCGGTAAATAGCTCGTCAAAGTTTAGATATGGCGACAGAAACAATTGTCGTCGGTAAAACTAGAGGGAAGGAATTTCGCGCAAAATCTTCGACGACATATATTGACAACGTAACCATCACCGTCAGTAAAAATTTTGGGAATGCTTTTCGCAATTAAATAGCTTTGGACATTTATCGACGGCAAATGTTCCGTCGGTGATTTTGGATCAGCGTCTGTTATTTACCTACGGAATACCGTTCATCGTTAAATTTATATCAGGTTTACCGATGGATAATGTGTTCTGTCGCAAAAATAGGTCCCGGTTAAATATTTGATGAATTTAAATACCATCGGTAAATGTCGACTAGTTAATAAATAAAACGATGTCGTTTCAGTCTTCTTCTTTAAGTCGACCGAAAACCCAAACCTGCCCCTTATGATTGTTGGAATATTTTGTTGTAATTGTTGTAATGCTTAATTTAAAGTGTGAATTTGAGAATTTGACATTTAGGTGTGAATTTTATAATGGATCTAGTTGATTTAACTCACTAATAAATAACTTTTCGAATTATGGACATTCTATTGACATCTGTTGGCCTAAGAGTGTTTTACCATTCCTACCCTTAAGGAGTGTGCAACGATCATAATAATATATATTATTAGTATTATTATTAGTGATTTAATAATATATATTTATATTATAATTATTATGATTA
>JAOQMS010000009.1:5270129-5298145 GCA_027563885.1 Erythroxylum longipes
GTACGACAGAAATTATTATGTCCTTTGTTAATTAACATTTTTATACATTAATTTGATAAATATTATTACATCAAAAGAATTTATCGAATATTTTTCTTTTTATTACAGAAAGACTTTTTTTAGGATTCTCAATTTGACGAGATTATTTATCAAGTATGGGAGTCGAGAGCACGTACACGTTATTGCGACTTTGTTGGTGCGATACACAGGGCGGCTGTACGACCGCCTTACATTTCTGAAGACATATGGAGTCGTTAGCTGCAGTATTGGACATCACCTGAGGCCATGTATGTTTCATAGCATAATTCTACCAACAGACATGGAGGATCCGAGAGAGAGAGTCTTCTCGTACATACAGGAGGATCTATTACCCACTAAGAGTATGCACAGAGACTTGTAAGTATCTACAATTTACAGTTATATTCTCATTTCTTTTTTTGTTGTATTTTAATTGAATTTGCTGTGCTAAAATTTGTATGTTATACTGGTGCCATATATGGCTGTAGTTTTAGTTTTGTTCCTTGTTTAACAGGGGTTGGATTTCATAAAAATACAGGAAACTTTGTCGAAATTTTTATAAAATCTATTTCACTTATAATTAACATTTTATTCTTATACAAGAAAAGTCTATGAGCATGAGGCCTACACCTCGTCAGCTATTTCTACACACTCACACTAAGAAGCATGATGGTGTGACATTCATCAACAATCGTTGTAGAAAACTCAATGTATGTGAAATTTATGAAACCATATTAATAATGTTTAATAATTATCACTTACTAATTATAAACATTGCTTTCTGATAGGACCAAATACAAAAAAGCATTGAACGACGATCTCAATAATCTGAAGCTGTTGATGACACTGAAACTTATCTTGAAGTAGTGGGTGGTAGGGATAGGCATGGGAGGATATTCAGCTTAGGTTTATTTGCGAACATTTGTTATTCACAATCTTCTACATCCAGTACAGCAGCATTTGCTAGGCGGTCCACCACCAGTCAAGTGGAAGCACTTGAGAGCACAGTGCAGACATTGTCGACTCAGTTGCAATAGACATTTGATAGGTTATCAAACTACCAAAAATAAAAATATATTTCCAACTCTCCAAAAACTAGATAGCTAGTGGTGAATCGGGTCGAATCCGCAGGGAATTAGTGCAGAGTTACTCAAATGCTCAGAAAATAAAAGATTAAAGGATTGATATTGCAATAGATGTAAATAAAAATAAAAGTAATGCAGAAAATTAAAGGAGAGCTATAGTGACAGATATGATATGAGCATGTGGTATTGGTATAAAACAGATCTGGACAGCAAATATTAAAACGAGATTAAAACGCAATGGATGAAAACCTAGCCAAGGTACTCTTTAATTCAGCATGGAAATTCGATCATTGACATCATAAGATAAATTAGAGACTTTAGATAGACAAAGTTATAGCCAAAGGTGACGCACTCATTGACCAATCTTTTCTTACTTCATCGATAACTCCGAGAAACGCCCTGAGAAGTTACTTCCCTAATCTAAAGACAACCCCCGGAAAACGCCCTGACAAGATTAATTTTTAGTTGCATTAAGAATGAAAAAGACCCTTGTCCTAATCAATAAATTCGAAAACACCGTAATTTATTAAGTTAGATTATTTAATTCCATCGACTTTACCACCAATATACATCGTTCGCAAGATAAAACCAATTCGCTACTTTGATAGAATAATATCCATGACAATACTATCCTATTCAGCAATTTATCACTTAATCAATCACACAACTCATGACATTGCACAATAAATTAAGCAATAATAAACCCGGTTCAAGCACGGGAATTAAATAAATATCTAAATTGCATAAACAAATAAAAACATAGTCTCACAAATCATCCATGGCTTAATATCCAAGCACCCTGACTAGAAAAGGGTTTATTTGTTCATAACTAATCTAAGAACACAAGAAAATAACATGAAAACTGAAATAACGATGGTGGCTGGCTGCTAACTACCAAAAAACAGAGAAAGAAGAAAGGACGTTCAAAAGTTAAAGCTAAAGTTGAAAAAAAAAAGGTTCCCCGATTTCTTTATGCCATAAGGAATTTATATCCTCCAATTCGTAACCCTAGCCAAAATTCGTAGAAGTTTCCTAGTTAGTCTTCAATTTGGATTCTTCATTATGGCTTCCCAGCTGGTTTCCGGCGTCTCTAACAAAGATCCAGCCCAAAATAGATAATGATTGGGCTTAAAAACTCGTCCATAAATTCAGCCCAGTTCTTGCCTGATATGACATGGGCATGTCGTATCTGTTTCCAGCACGTACCTTCTCCAAAACAGCCCAAATCTCTTGCATTACGATTTCAATCCCCACTTTGGTCTCCTGCACACATAACAAACATAAAAGCACACAAAAACACACAAATAATAAACAAATACATGCAAAATGAATGCAAACTATCCTATAAACCAGGCATGAAATGCAACCTATCAACATTGGAACAGTTGCAATAGTTGATGGCATAGTAACAACAGTCGATGTAGTTCATCTCTCAGCTCCGTCAAGAGGTGGATGAGTTGAAGCGCTAGGGCCAACCAGAGCATACGCCATCTTCAGATCAATAGTGTACTTTGATCATTTTGTTTATATTACAAATACTTATTATTTACAATGTAATGTTTTTATTATCAATTAAGATATTTTAGCTTTAAATCATTAATCAAAATTTCTATTTCCGCAAATTAAATGCATACTATAAATCCCTAATTATTAAAATTACGCATTAATCATAATTTAAATATAATGAAAATATATATTACATATTTTAAAAAAAATTAAGTAACGTATTTACCGACGGAACGACATGTCCATTGGTAAATACATGAAAAATTACCGACGGTACACAAGTTTTTCCGTCACTGAGATAGAAGGAGTTACCAAATTTCCGTCGGTTAAGCTTTTAGAAATATACCGACGGTACACTTGTTACCATCGGTAAATATTCTGATAAAACAACATAACTGTCGCTAAATTGTACCGACGGTTGGGCACAGAGCAAACCATCGGTATAGTTACCGATAACAAGGTAATATTCTGGCGCTAAATTTACAGACGGTAGGAAATTTACCATCGGTAAAATTACCGACAGAATATGCTTGGACCGTCAGTAAGTATTAGCTACGGCCGAATCTACGACACTTTCGTCTATTGGTAAATTCCGTCGGTAATACATATTACCGACGGATTGTTGAAGTTTTCTATCGGTAATTTCCGTCACAAAATGACATTTTTCTTGTAGTGCTTCAGAATTGGAAGTATGCTATAAAAAGTATCCTTCTTAAGCTTGATAATCTATATGTTTCTATTTCTCAAATAATGTTCATGCACCCCTTTAAACCACAAAATCTCTTTATTATTGATAATTCTACAAAGTCTCTTTTCCATAATTAACTTATTCATTAACTGGATATATTGTATACTTAATCCCCCTTCTTGCCTTGGTAGACATATGTCTATCTAACTTACCTCAGCATATAGTTTAGTATATCCATCACCCCTTTGGAAGAAGTTGCTAAATATATTTTTAATATCTATAAACAACTTCTTAGAGAGAATAATTGAGATGACTAATAAGCATACAGATTGCTAAGCACAAACATGATTAATTATAATTTGCCTACATAAGAAAAGCACTTGTTAGTTTTTTTTCCCAAGTATTTTTCTTATAACATCATAATGAACTTGAAAGTCTATATATGAGATCCTCTTTAAGGTAATATGGATACGTAAATAGGTGAAAGGTGGCGATTAAGCACCAGGCATAATATTCTTAGAAGTTTATGAGATGAATGGGAAGCAACAATTGAGATTATTAGGAAACTTTTATCTCTATAATGCATAGGAATGAGAGATTGCTGACTTCATTAATAAAATTTATATGTTAGGCAATACAACTTGAATTAGGTCCAAAGAATATGAAAAAGTCATTTGTAAATGCTAGCTAAGTAATATGTAGTTATTCACATTTCTTGTGACATTTGAATCCATTCTCTATACTTATATTATGAAGAATGACTATGGAGAGGACTTTCCACATAAATAGTAAACTAGTAAGGGGATAAAGGATCCCTTTTTCTAATTCCTCTAAATCCCTTGAAAAATTTTAAACCTTCTTCACATATGAGCATACTAAGTGCCTATTTAGTTGAGCTTTTAGAGGGTGCATAAGCATTTTTTTCACCGCAAAACTTTTTTTTAAGAAAAATAAGTGTTTGACTGTAAAATAAAAAAGTACTTTTTTATTAGATATAGCTTTTTGACAGCTAAAATATAGCTTTTTAAGAAGCTCAAATTTGGAGCTTATCAAAAAAGCACTTTTTAAGGTAGATTTTTCAGTTCAATTAATGATCCTATTTTTTAGTTCCTTCTCACAATACCCACAAACACATCTTCACATTTATTTTGAGATTTATATAATATTATTTGACTTTTTAAATATGTTTTAATATTTATTTTTGATATTAGTTTTACTTATGTTATAATCCACACAAAAGATTTGGTTATATATATTTTCATTTATATTTCATATGGTTTAAAATTATATAATAATTAATATATTGTGCTTTGCATATTGTTTAATACATTTTAAATAATATTTATATGCATAAATAAATTTTATTACCAATAAAATATTATTAAAATTAAAATTTCTTTTTTATTTTTATGTTGTCAAACAGTCTATTGTATGAAGCTCTTTCAAAAAAGCTCTTTTTAAAATGACAGCCAAACAATCAATTAGCTTCTTAAAAAAGCTCTTCTTAGAAAAGCTCTATTGACAAAAACTCTACTAATATAAGCTTATCTAAACAGGCACTAAAGGAAGTAGTGGAGATGTGTTGGTTTAGCCAAAAGATGAATATAGTTGGAAAGCTAAGAGCTTCTAGAGAATTGAGAATAAAGCCCTAATCTATATTCTATATTATTAAATGCTTTATAAAGATTAATCTTTAAAGCACAATTCTTACCGGATCCTTCCATAGGGCAGTGTTTTTAATAATTCTTTGACACGCATGATTTTATCGTCTATACTTCTTCCCTCATTTAAGTTTATTTATGAATAACTCATAAAAGATTATATAATGTGCTTAATTCTTTGAAGCAAATAGCTTGGAAATTATCTTGTAAAAGGTGTTATAATAAGAGATTGATCTGCAATCTTTCAAGGAATATGGATTATGAGTATTTGAAACCAAACATAAATTTGAAACCAAACATAAATAAGTTTTATTTCAAGCTAGCAACATCCTTGAACTAGAGAAGAATTCTAAAACAACTTCACAAATATAGGTTTTAATAGAATCGTAAGATTTCTGATAAAAAATGTATTAAATCCATCTAGATCTAAGGCTTTTTATGATTAAAATGAAAAAAAACTTTCAATTTCCTCTAAGATAATAAAATCCTAGGGACAATGGTGCTAATAGATAAAACAAAGGAAGCACACCTAGCTAAGGACTCCAAGATGCTTTGATAATAATCTATGCATGAGATAGGAGTTCATGTTGACCCTAGAAAACCACACCATCTTCATCTCTTAAGCTTGAAATTTTATTGTGATTCCTTTAAGCAAGAAGGGATCTATAAAAGAATTTGGAGTTGCTATCTCCTTTTTTGAGCCATAACACCCTTAACTTGTAAACTATCAACTTCCAAAGCCTTGTAATGATCTCGCATAACTTATTTCTCCTTCATCCTCTTTAATACATTAGTTGGACTATCAAATATGTCTCTTTATCTTTACATAAGATTTTGTCTAGTTGTCTTAAGTGTTAAATTAATGTTTGATTATATACTTAACTTTAACTTTTTAAGCTCCTTTTTGATTCTCACGAGTCTGCTATATAATCTTTAAGACGCATAGCTTGGAACATCTAAGCTCAAACCCTCTTTAATGCCTCCTAGAAATCATTAGCATTTCTCAAGAAGTTGAAGAACCAAAATGGGAAAGCTCTCATATGTACCCTAAAGAGATTAAGAATCTTAAATAGAGAATGATCAAAACTTAGAGAGTAATTAAATTAAGCTCTACTATGCTTAAACTTCATAAACCATTTATAATTGACCAATGCTCTATCTAACTTTTTTCACACGAACCAAATTCCATGAGCATGTCCTTCACTGATACAAGTGTGTCCTTCCAAAATAGCTTTAATTCTTTAGTGTTCTTTCTTGATTTCACTCGACTTCTTTTCCTTTCGATTCATAAAGGTAATTAAGACCTAAAAATATACTAAAAATGAATTAAATACCAAAAAAGTAAATACTATTAAATAAACATACAAAATGCATGAAATATAGGATTACAAATATAGTCTATAAAGCATTTTTCAAACTTCCTCACATTTAAGCATTTCTTCTCCTCATGCAATTTATAATCCAAATAATAAAACTTAGAAACATCTATCCTTATTCATTCTTAACCTATCGATCCACACCCTAAGTTATCATATCTTATGAATCAAATCAGCATATAATTAGAATCTAGAAGTCCTAGAACAAACTTCCATAACCATTATCAATAACAATCAAATTGAGAATCTTTATAAAATTAAATGCATAAAATTTCACACCTTCACAAAAGATTCACTTAATTCACTTAAAGTGTTTAAGGTTGCAATGAAACTCATTAAATTAATACATAGAAGGAATCTTATCCATAAGTTTGAAATAAAATCGCATCTCTACCATTAATAACTTAACTAGAAGCAAAAATCAAAATGTCTTTTAAACAGGGTGTAATAAGGTTTGGGCAAAGGTATGGAAAGGATAGTCAAATGGTAACAATGTGAAGGAAATTTACATAAATAAGACTACAAAAAAAATTGGTTCTTTATAACATAGGTCCTTCAAGTAAAGATTTAAGTTGGCACAACAATAACTATTCTCACTCTCCAAACTTTTTTTCTTTTTTTTTTAACCTTGAACTTTAAGGCACTTTTGAGAGCAAATAAGGTTGTAACAAGAATGCACTTAAGAAGAAATAAATATAATAATTATTATACACAATAATTGTGAGCACAATGGACCTTCTCTTTAAAGTTCTTCAATATAATCTAAGTTTTACACAATCAAGAAAATACAAATCCTTAGGGTTCAAAAAATGAAAAGTCTTAGCTAAAAAAAAAAACCCAGGGTAATTGGCTATCAACGTTGCTATCATCAATTAAAGAAAAGGCTAAATCCTAAAATTGGTTACTTCGAGGACAAAACAAGGTAAATAATAATCAAAGAAAATAGGCTAAAAACAACTAGTTAAATTTAAATGTTTTTATCATTTTGATGCCTCTAGTCTAACAATATGATCTAAACAAGAATGATAAAAACAAGTTCTGGGATCATCCAACTATAAATGATAAGTACACAACATCGAATAAAAGAGTACAATTTAATGAGGTATTAGCTCTTAAGCTCAAAATCTCAAATTTATGCTTAATGTGTGTAAATAATGCACAAATTCAAATTTATACTTTATTTTTTATATTCATTGATTATGTTATATAATTTAAAATAATTTTAACTTTTACAAAATTGAATGAAAAAATTTGCATGAGATTTTCCAACATACACACTTATTTGATTTTTCCAGTTGACCTAATTGTACTCTCAAACAATTAAAATTAGGGAAAATAAAGTTCAGACATCAATCAGAGGATTAGCATTGAAAAGGTTTTCCAGCATACTTGAAACACAAGGCTTTTGTTTTTCACATCTCTTTTAAATTAATTTTCAGCAATCGTGAAATGTTTATAAGAAGCAGATTTAAAATTCAAGGCCTGACGTGTCGTGGTTCTATTGGAGGGAACACGTAACCTGCTCGCAGCGAAGTGTGATTCATCTCGCTTGGTGTTTGGGCAGGAAAATTGAAAGAGAGGGATAGAACTTTTGGCGAAAAAAAGAGAGAAGACATGAGACGATCAGAATGGGTGACATTGCTGATAGGTGTTCTGATAATGATGTTCGGTTGGAATCTGAGTTTCGCACTTTACGGGCCATCATCGCCTGTACTCCAACTCACTCCCTCCAACTTCAAGTCCAAGGTATAATAATACTTCAGATTTCTACACTTTATCCATTTCCATTAGGTTATGGTGTTATTCAATTCCTATATTCAATGATCCAATATATGGGCGGTTTACTAGTACTAGTACATGATCAATTGCATTTTGCGTTCTGCAAATTTTGAAACTTAATCAATGATATAGGTGTTAAACTCGAATGGAGTAGTTTTGGTTGAGTTCTTTGCTCCTTGGTGTGGACATTGTCAAGCTCTCACTCCAATATGGGAGAAAGCGGCTACTGTTTTGAAAGGTGTTGCAACTGTTGCGGCTCTTGATGCTGATGCCCACAAGTCTCTTGCTCAGGTTCAACTCAGAACTAAACAGCGTCATTTTTCCAAATCCAATCTTTTAATATTCTTGGTGTTGGTGGTTTGATTGACAAAGTGTTATTACGGGGCAGGAATATGGCATCAGGGGTTTTCCAACGATAAAGGTGTTTGTCCCCGGAAAGCCTCCAGTAGATTACCAAGGAGCTAGGGATGTAAAACCTATTGCGGAATTTACACTCCAGCAGGTCTGATATGGGTTATTGGTTTCAGGAGTAATTAGATACACACAAACACACACATTCATTTTATCTTGCATATGATTGAACCATGTTGGTCCTTCTACAGATAAAGTCACTCTTGAAAGACCGTTTGAGTGAAAAATCAACCAGTGGTTCCGGTGAGAAATCTGAACCTAATGCATCTGTAGAATTGAACTCTCGCAACTTTGATGAGCTGGTGCTCAAAAGTAAAGAACTTTGGATTGTTGAGTTTTTTGCACCTTGGTAAGTGTTTTGGTAGTTTTTCTACTCATCCTAGATTGAGCTGAAAATTGCTTGCTGTTAATTGTTTATTTACAAAAGTAGTTGCAATGTATTGAAAGATAAATCTGTTCCATATAACTTGTGGCTTGACAAATTGTTTCTTTAATGTCTTTATCAAATGACAGGTGTATGGTAAAGTTGCTGTTGTAGGTTCATAAAATTAATAGACAGGTGATCATATATCGCATATCAAAAGATTTAGGGGCTTTAAAATATTTTTTTGGGGTAGAAGTGATAAGAAGTAAAAAAAGGCATTCTCTTGTCACAAAGGAAGTATGTACTTGATCTATTAATTGAGATTAGAAATAGGAGGGCTAAGGCATCCAGTAGTCCTTTAACAATCTTGAGGAGTATAGAAGATTGGTTGGAAAATTGAATTATCTCACAGTAACTCGCCTTGATATTGCTTACTCTGTCAGTATTGTAGACCAATTTATGCCTTCTCCTACCATTCATCGTTGGGGTGCTCTAGAAAAAATACTATGTTACCTAAAAGGAGCTCTTGGTCTAGGGATTCTATATAAAATCATAAACATTCTCATATTTAGTGTTTCTCATATGTTGATTGGGTAGGCTCTAAGATTGATCGAAGATCAAGTACTAGTTATTGTGTATTCGTTGGAGGAAATTTAGTTTCATGGAAAAGTAAGAAGTAACAGGTTGTGTCCGGATCTAGTGTAGAGTCTAAATATAGAGCTATGTCACAATCATCGTATGAAATAATATGCATATCCCAATTCGTAATGGAAATTGGTTTTAAAACTTCATTGCTAACAAAGTCACGGTGTGATAATCAAGCAACACTGCATATTACTTATAATCATGTGTTCTATGAACAAACTAATCATATCGAGATAGATTGTCACTTTGTTTGTGAAAATAACAACAAAACTTGATTTCCACAAGATATGTCAAAATTGGAGAACATCGTGAGGATATTTTCACAAAGACTCCAACTGGAGCTCGGGTGAATTATATTTTTAACAAGTTAAGCATGATTAATATCTATGCTTCAACTTGAGGGAGAGTGTTACAAATTAGATAAAATAAAATAATCTATTTAGATATGATTGTATTAGTAGGGATTGATATTCTACTTGATCATGGGAGATTATTCTGTAAATTAGTTACTACTAACCATTATAAATATGTACCAATACTCTCTATCTTTCTTCATAACGTTTCTCCAGAGGATGATTTGAGATGTTGTCATCAAACTAATAACTTTTCCTTGTTGATAGAAAATTAACATGTGTGTGTTCATTTATCTCCAATTTTTCTTGTAAGTTACTACGAGATTTTATTATATGAATAATGTTGCAAAGTATGATGTATAATATTCTTTCCAAGGTGTGGACATTGTAAGAAATTGGCTCCTGAGTGGAAAAAGGCTGCAGCAAACTTGAAGGGTAAGGTGAAGCTGGGTCATGTCGATTGTGATGTTGAGCAGGTAATACTGAGCTCTACACTTATTTGTACAAAGATAATTCTTTAATGAAAAAGAGTCATAGTTGTAGAAAAATAGTTTTGATTTTAGTGTATCCTAATTCATTTGATTTATATGTTCAAAACTATGTTTTATTGCTTTCTAGAAGCATTCAAGTATTCTGCTAATAGATAGCAGTGCTTCATGTATTTTGATGGGATCCCAACTTAGAGCTTGGAAATATTTCGATTCTGTAAGTTGAAATCATCTAAAATATAACTAAGGTATCAAAGTTAGATTGATTGATGTAGGACAAAATAGAAGTATTAACTAGTAGCTAAAACTTATAAAATTAGGAAATATATCTTGAATATCAAGTTTTTGGTCTGAATTTTAGCTTGGAGCATTGAAATTTGAGATTTGGTATAGAAGAGTTTTTAGGTTTTGCTTGTTGAAAATTTGGACGAGGATTTTAGGTTTTACTATAGCTAGAATTCAGGCTTGATATGACTAAAATTTTGGATTTTGGTTGCTAAAACTCTATGTTAGAATTGCTCAAATTTAGTGGAGAACACAAACACTGTAGAGTAGGAATCTAGGAATCCCTTACAGTGTCTAAGAATCACTCTTATAAGAAAGTATCACATCTTCTAGTTGAAAACTCAAATTTATAGAAATTTAAATCCTATTTTAATAAAAATTTTGTAGGTCCTCAACAACTAGGATAATATATCTAAATTAGAATAACATGTTTGACTTACTACTATTTCTTATCTAATACGAAATCTTAATATAATCTAAATATCACCCCTTGTTTTTGCTATAATCTCAATTCCCAACTTTCATTCCACCAAATTAAAGCTTTTGGTTGGCCTATTTTTTCTCTTTTATTTCTTTTGGACTTTAAGAACTTTTGCATCAGTTTTATTCAGCTTGTTTGAAGTTATCTTTGACGTAAAATGTGATAAACACTGATCTTATAAGTCTGGACTCAAACTTCTGAAATTCAAGTATGTTCAAAAATTGATCTTCCTTTTCACTATATAAGAAACTGTTGATATCCTCTAGCTCTTGTTGGTTCATTAAGAACATCCTTTATCTCCTCCTTAAGAAGAGGAGTGGCTGGAAGTTTTACAGCTACAATCAGAGATTACTTACCATCTGTTCATGATAAATAATTAAGTCTACGACATTAAAGATATGTCTAATTCCCATTTCACTAGGTAGTTCCAAACATAAGTATTAACACTTATCTTTTTGAGGATCTTATAAGGTTTAATACTCCGTGAATGAAGTTTCTTATATTTCCTTTTGGAGAATGCTGTGGACAGATCCTTACCATTACCATATCTGCTTTATTGAATTTTACCAATCGACGATGTTGATCAACATGTTCTTTGTAAGTCAAATTGTTGGTTTTTATCGTTCTTTGTACCTTATCAAAGATATCCCTCATGTGTTGTGCAAAATATTCAGCTTCAACACTAACACTTCTTAGTTGCGGTAAAAGAACCATATCAATAGGTTTTCTTTTTGTTGAACTCTCGAAACTATCTAAAAAAAACTCTTGCCAATTGACCTATTTATAGCACTATTGTATGAAAATTCTTCCATCGGAAGAATTATGTTCCAATTATTCACATGTTCTTAGTAATATTATTAGGGGCTTCAACACGAACTTCCTTAGTAATATTATCAAGTAAGGTATGTGTTTCAATTCTATCTCTGAAGTCTCGCATGTGCTCTCTTAAGTGTTATTGGTTGGTTTTTTTGTCTTGGATATCTTGGTAGGCGTTAATTTCCTAACTCCACTTGTTGTTGATTAGTTGTAGCCTCTTAGGATATCACTTTCTTTACCCTCGACATCCAGTTTAGTTTGCTATTCAATGTTGTTTTCTAGACTAATTCTTAGAGCACTTGGTGGTAGAGGGTCATTAAGGTTCAATTTGTTTATAACTTGAAAAACTCAAAAGTATTTTATTCCCTTTTTGTTCACCGAATATTATTCTAGATGGCCTCCAACTACATGCTGCCATTGTGAATCAGAGCTCTAGTATTAAATTGATGTAGGATAAATAAAAGAAGTATTAACTAGTAGCTAAACCTCACAAAATTAGGAAATATGGCTAATATTGGAAGGCTAATATTGGAATGCTATATCAAATTTTAGATTTGAATTTCAACTTGGAATGCTGAAATTTCAGATTTGGTATAGATGAGATTTGATTGCTGAAAATTTACTCTAGGATTTCAGCGTTTAATGAAGTTGGAATTTAGGCTTGATATGGATAGAATTTAGGGCTTTAATTACTGGAACTTTAGGTTAGAATTGTTGGCGTGTGGCAAAGAACAAAAATAATGGATAGTAAGAATTTAGGAATCATTCCCAACGTCTAATAAGCACCTTTACAAGAAAGCATCACACTTTCTGATTTAAAAATCAAATTTGTAGAAAGAAGATTCAGGATATGTTGTTATTGAAGGGCTGACTATACACTTATTTATAGAGATGTTCTTAAAACTCTTATTCTTGTAGGAAAAGGTTCCTAATAAATTTAAATCTTGTTCTAATAAAAATTCTATAAGTCTTAAACAACTAGGATAATATATCTAAACTAAAATAACGTATTTAACTTGTTCCTACTTCTAATAAAAAAAATCCTAACATAATCTAAATTTCAGCTCTTGTCTTTATTGTAAACTCAATCCTCAACCTTTATCCCACCAAATTAAAACTTATGGTGACTAATTTTTTCCTTTTTTATTTTTTTTATAGACTTTAAACTCTTTTGCATCATTGATAGAACATATTTCTTGAGCCTTTGGTTTTAGCACAATTTTTTCTTCATGGTATAATGCTCTTTAGGATCTCTGGTGATGCAAATAGATAGCAATCAGGTTTTTTGCCGTTATACTTCTCATTTGAAGTGGTTATTGACAGTGTGAGGTTTCCAGTCCTTGATGAGCAGGTTCAAAGTGCAAGGATTCCCTACCATCCTGGTATTTGGGGCTGATAAGGACTCCCCAACACCTTATGAGGGTGCTAGAAGTGCCTCTGCTATTGAATCATTTGCTCTGGAACAGCTGGAATCAAATGTTGCACCACCTGAAGTGACTGAGCTAACTGGACCAGTAAGCCATTGCACCTGAAGAACTGCTCAGATTATATCAGTTTCCTTTTCCATGAAATAAGTATTCTCTTTTCTTTATAGGATATAATGGAAGAGAAGTGTGGGTCAGCTGCAATCTGTTTTGTCGCTTTCTTACCAGACATTTTGGACTCCAAGGCGGAAGGAAGGAACAGATACCTCAATCAGTTGCTATCAGTTGCAGAGAAGTTCAAGAGGAGCCCTTACAGGCATGCAGTATAGTTTACTTTATGATTTAATGAATCAGATGCTAACATGTCAAATGTCAATGCTGATCTATGTTGCAAATGTGCAGCTATGTCTGGGTGGCTGCAGGAAAGCAGCCAGATCTTGAGACCCGTGTAGGTGTTGGTGGTTATGGATACCCAGCTCTGGTAGCCTTAAATGTGAAGAAAGGAGCATATGCCCCAATGAAGAGTGCATTTGAGCTTGAACATGTCATGTAAGATTCTATTAGCTCTCTATTTTCAGCTAGATGAACAAAAATCTTACATCACTTCCATTTTGTTTGTCAGAGAGTTTGTCAAGGAAGCTGGGCGTGGTGGAAAGGGAAACTTACCCCTGAATGGCAGCCCACAAATAGTGAATACTGAAACTTGGGATGGTAAAGATGGAGTGATCGTTGAAGAGGATGAGTTCTCCCTTGAAGAACTGATGGGTGAAAATGTTGGAAGTAAAGACGAGCTATAATTGAACTGAAGCATATAATATAGATAAGCACGTGAAAGTGTATGGTGAAGAAATTTTGTATCTATGAGATACCGTGTGCCTTACTAATGTTGACTACATTAGAGGACTTCCAGGTCACATACAAAGGGGGATTCGCGTTGAGATATCCCTCTTCTCGTTTTTGCGATCTGGAATTTTAATTGATTGGTATTGGGGAACATAATTTGGTTACCAAGTATTAGTTTTCACATTAAGTGCTTTTCAACTGAAGATAGCATCTCTTGGAATCTTAATTCGAATGGTAAGTTCACCAATCACTCATGTTATACATTATTCCAAGTTGACCAGCCGATAGTTCCATGGTTTCAACTCCTTTGGAAGCATCTCATCTGTCCTCTAGCGTCCTTCATAACTTGGCTTGCCTTTAAAAACCGTCTGCATACTAGAAGTTAATGGCGTGGGAACCTTGATGATACTTTGTGTTTTTTGTGGCATGCAGTCGAGACTATAGACCATTTGTTCTTCCTCTGCACTCTCTACAACAATATGGCGACTATTACACTTACTTTCCTTACACCATGACAATTTTCATTGGGACTCTGTGTTGAACTGGGTGCTCATTTACATGACCAAATGTCTTGCTACTCAAAGATGCTTTTACCCTTTCCATCTACTGCATCTGGCGTGAATGAAATAACAGAAGATATGCGGCAAAGTTGGAAGACAAATATCAAGTTGCGGATAGGATCATCAATATGACCCGAGCTCACATATATGCTATAAACGCACAACACCATCTTCTACTGATATGAGAAGCAAATGTCATCTTTAAGATTTTGGCCAAAAGGGCTAATTAGCCTCTAATGTTTTCACGAATATACAAGATATACCTTAACGTTTCAAATTGTTCAAATTGAATTCTAAAGTTTTTTAGATGTTCAAATAAGACCTCAAGGTTTGAAAACTGTTCAGATTAGGCCCCAAGCATTAAAACTGTCAATCATCTACTTACATGACCCATTAAATGTTAACATGATTTTTTTCTACTGAATGTGGGACCCACCATTGTCGAAATGGGCATAGTGGTGGGCCCACATTAGGTCTAAAAATGCCGCGTCACCTCCTCTCTCAAACACAACATTTTTGGACAGAAACGCTGCATTTTTCACAAGCGATATGCAGCCTTCCTTTTCCCAAACGCACTGTTTGTCCTCTTCCTCTTCCCAAACCCCTAATCCCGCACTGTTTGTTCTCTTCCTTTTCCTCTTTCCAAATTTCTAATCCCTCTTACTTATAGACATCACCACGCTTCAATCTTCACGCTCTTCTCACATCTTTTTTCGACACAATCCCATTTTCCTCTTCCCTAATCCCTAATCCCCCATTTTCTTCCGGCACAATCCCTCATCTTGCGCGTCTTCTGTCTTCTTCACCTTGTGTTCTTCCTCAAACGACATTTCATCATGGTAGGTCATTGTTGTTTGTCTTTTAAGTTTTCTGTGGCCCTTTAAATCTTTCTGTTTGTGTCTGTTGTTGTCTGCCTCATCATGGTTTTTTTGCTTTTTTTAATATTATATGTTGTCTGGTGTATCTCCACTTATTGTCAATGAATACACCAACCATTTTTAATATGCCTTTTATGTTTTACTTCTTGTTATTCCTATTATTCATTGAAGTTATACCTAACATTAACTGCTATTATGAGCATCATCATCAATTATTGTTCTTTGTTTATATTCCCTACTTTTTCTTATATTTGGGTTTGTCCAGTGATGAATGCTTGATCACATGGACAACTTAAGGATTCACTTAGTGCAAGAGAGAGAAAAAAAGCTCATTCCAACGTGGTTACAATAGAACTTTTATCGTCCATGAGGAGCAATAGTTTCTTAATGGCTAGCAAGGCTGGTCGAACTTGCTCACATGATATGTCTGCTAAGATGAAATGACATTGTCTGGAAGTAGTTTTCATATTTGTTACAATCCTTACTGTCATATTTCTTGCACTTAATAATTACCAGAGGACTGTAAATGTGACTTTCTTATCTTTGAGAGTTAACTTCTCCTTCTTGCGCCACATATGCAATATCTTACTCTGTTGCTTTACTTGCATGCTTAACTTGAAACCTTAGTTATTTGCTACTATCTTGTTTTATGTTGTTTCATCAGTGTTTTTTATTAATGTTTTATCAATACTGCAACACCCTAATAGAATTTCAGGACATTCAAAGGGTAAGAATGTTTTCTGTGTTTGGAAAATTCAAAAGCATTAAAAAGTAGTAAATTGAAATCGCATTATTTAAACAACTTTGGTATTTAAACAATTTTGAATCAATTGTTGGTTAGCAGACATTGAATCTACTATCAAGGATTGAGCCTTAGAAGATAGCAGTGTGAGTGACTACTCCTATGTAGAACATACATACCATTCCTGAATGCTCCTATGTAACACATACAAACAATCTTGCAATCTAGTATAACTAATCATCTTCACTATGCTTAGTTCCCGAAATGGAAAATACATAGGATATAATTCAGCTTTACTATTAAGTTCATTTGTAAGGGAAACTGCACTCCAAATATTTTGTGCAGTGTTGAATCGTAGATAGCCTCAAGTTATCTATGGTTGTATACAGTTGACTAACCATGAAATGTCTAAACATGGTTACTGGTGACAAGTCTATAGTGGTCTTTTAGTACACTGTCTAGCACCTTTACTAACAAGAACAAGAAGGAGCCATCTGTGGGTCTAGCAAATTTTAATGAATTTGGTGAAACTAATTGATTCTTTTTACTCCTAACACATTGTTTGAATATATATGACATATATGAAAGATTTGGGTATGAATGATTTGTGTATGGAGTTATTTGAGATTATCAACATATTGTTTCGACCTTTGATTAGAACATACACAAGTATCATGTTTCCATCTATGTTCCTAACACATTGTTTGAATATATATGACATAAATGAATGATTTATGTATGAATGATTTGTGTATGGAGTTATTTGAGATTGTTGACATATTGTTTCGACCTTTGATTAGAAGAAGTAAGAGTACTCATATAAATTTGCAGCAACTATCCAAAGATATGAACGTGATGTCTTCAACTAACACTACATTAAATGCAAATAATGATAATGATGTCTGTTATTGTGGATTACGAGCTCCGTTAAGAACCTTATGGAGTGAAAAAACCCAGGAAGATTTTATGGATGCCCTAAATATCGTGTGAGCTTAATTTTTGTTGATAAGTTAAAATTGTTTATATATATGTTGAATGTTTTTGCCTAATAATTGTTAATGATCTTTTAGGTTGGAAAATGTGAAATTTTTAAGTGGTATGACAAATTTACCAACAGAGTTATTAAAGTAATTCATAACCTGAAGAAAGAAGTAGATCATTTGAAGCAGGAGGTTGAATGAAGCATAATTGAATCACATTCGACGTTCAAAGTTGAGGAGCAAATAAAGCTAATGAAAGAAGACTATTCTGATAAAGGAGAAAAATAAGTTGAGATTTGTTGTATTGATTATTGTAGGGGTTTTTGTACTTATGATGAGTTTAAAAATATGGTTTGTTCTGGACAAGTAGATGTAAAATGTACTATTTATTTTAAAACTTGAGTTATGAAAATGAAAAATCCTCCTTTGAATATTATATGTTGCACTATGTTTTTTGTTTATTGTTTTTTTATTCATGAAGTTACTGTAATATGGCCTCATCATAAACAATTAAATACAAAAATTATATTAGAATAAACAATTGGGGCAACATGTCCAATTGTGATTAAATATAAAAGTGATAATATCAGTAAAGTGATTACATCACAATTCATTTATATACAAAAGTTATACTATCTATCCATCCATATATATAGATAACATTGATTTAAAGTCTACGAGTCAACCACATTGTTTCCTTTATTTACACTTGACTGAGAAGGTTGTTCATGTACTGGTTGATTTCTTGATGATCTCTTCCTCATTGCTTTAGTTTGTAACTGTTGAGAAGAACTAGGTTTTCCTTTGAGCCTCAAACCACTTGGTTCGAAAGACAGTTTGAATGAATGTGGATCGACTACTCCAAACTTCCGTTTATGACTATGCGAAGAGCTACCAACCCACAAATAAACATGTCATTAACAGTATTCAATAGTAACAATATTTAATCTTGAAAGAAATTAATAATGGTTAAAGAGATAAATATACTCACAATATTGCTTTGTTAACTTACTGCGACAACCTGTTTAGGTTGTGAGGAGACATTGGGAATGACGTAGTAAATATAAAACAAGTAATGTCAGAAATGATCATTAGATATATGAACCAGTACATACAAAGAATTTGTCATACCTGTGGAGATTGCTGACTGGGTTAAGTTGATGAATGATTGTTACATCTTCTTTCATTATGACCAAAATTGCCACATTTTTCACATTTTTGTACTCAACCCTTTCTACTTGATTTATTTAGATTTATCAATTTAGTAGGCTCATTTACTCCTCTCTTTCTAGCTATTTTAGGTCTTCCAGGCATGACTCTTTTCGTTGGGGGGTTTACTACAACTTCATCATCAACTATAAGCCAGAAAATAGGTCCTCTAATAGGTTGTAAGACATCTCATACACTGTCATGAATTTAGACTTCTTGTAGCACTCATCCACATATGCCTCTGGCCGTTGTTTCGATTGGTGAATAGCAACTACAACATGCTTGCAAAGATATCCATACAACTCCTATGCATGACAACTACATGATTGGTTTCCTCACAATATGCTTCGCATCACCTTTACTAATTTCATACGCTCCATCACTAGTCCAGACCATTCTCCACTGCATGAAATCTTTCTTATTCATTTCTAATTTCTTAATAACCCTATGTGCAACTTTTGATTTCCAACTATGTGCAAATTGTAATAACCCGTTTCCTTACTAAGGGCTAGGACCCTGGACAATTGTAGATGAGAAATAGTATTAAGAAATTATGAAGTGCATTGTATACACATGCATACCATTAGCATACACACATGAATTATGATCTTGTACATGTTTTAAAGGCTGTATATGCACTCAATTGACATATTCCAGGTTATGAACTATTTAAAATGGTCATGATATGAATTGTGAATTATTATCTCTTCAAATTTGGTCTGATGGTTTTCAATTATTAATTTGGAATTTATTTGTTGAAATTGGGAGATTTATAAATTTATGTGTATTTTTGGACTAGAAAAAAATACCAAGTGGCAAGACAAATTGATACATGGTAGAAGAAATAATTCACATATGGCAGTAGAAATATGTGATATGTGGTATTAGGATTAATTGACAAGTGGCATAGAAAATTAGGAGACAAATGGACTAGTTATTAAAAGACAAGTGGAACTACAAGAAGATGACATGTGGCAAGTGACAAGTGTCAAAACACTTGGCACTCACCATTCACGACACAAACCCATATGAAAGACCATCTTTCATTTGTCTTTCATTCTACTTTTGCTACATGCTTTCTTCATTTTCTTCTTCTTTCTTCTCTCCATCTCATGACACTCTTGCCCTCACCATGTTGAGTTTTTGCTATCATCCTTCACTTTGCCACTCCAAGATCTTTGTTTTCTTCTTCTTCTTGATGAAAGCCTAACCTTTTCCTCCTTAAAATGGTGATGATCGTGTAAGTGGAGGAGCTAGGTTTACGTAGAGATTTAAAGAAGTTATGTATTGTTATATGGATGTTTTTGAGATGGAATTGAGGAGAGAATGAAGAGGAAATGAAGTAGAAATGATGAACTATGCATAAGATGTGTTGGATGTATTATGAAAGAGTTAAAATCTGGAAAAAAATGGAAGAATTGGCTGGGATTTTTTGGATTACATAACCCACGATCTTGGGAATGCCTCCATGATTATGGGAAATGCAAGAAAAGGGAAAGAAATGTTCGGATGACATATCCGACGATTGTAGGAAGTCCTCCACGATCATGGGAAAGGCCATGGACGTGAGGTCTTCTCTTTTGAGTGATGTTTGAACCAACAAATGGATAAGATACTTTCCTATGGTGCATTTAGACTTGATTGAGACTTAAAATGGACCTAGTTTGATGCTTAATTAATAGGTTAAAGTTCTTGATATGTTTAGGTTGTTAATTGATGTTATAACTTAAGAATGGATTGATGATATTAATGTAACTAAATATGGAAATCTAGAGATGTTAATGGAATGAAAGTGTTCTTAGGAATGTAAATGTGATCCAAACAATATGATTAAGGTGTATTAGGTAATAATGAATGAAAATTTGGATATTGTGTGATTATATAATGCTAGAAAAAGGATTGGTGAATCTATGATTGATGATATTAGAATAATCAGGTTTATTTGAGTTATAAACCTAAGTATAAGATAGATATATACAAGTGATAATGTTTGAATGAACATGACTTGTGTTTAAGTATACATACCCGAGAATAGTCAATTAAGCATGCATTGTATATGACATATATACATATGTGTATGATTGAATACTTATGTGATTGAGTAACTTAGTAATGTGAATAAAATGTGTGTATTACATGATTTAGACGCTCAAGTTGAACGTCAACATTTAGAAATTGCCAAATCATCAAGGCAATAGCTATCTGGAGTATACTATAACTGAACCTAGATGTTTCTCATTAAGATTGATTGTATCTGCTTAAATTTTGATTATTGAATTGTTATTAATGTGAATGTGATAATTTCAGACATTGATGGTCCGAGAAGTTTGATAATTGATATTGTATTGGGAGTGCTTCATAATTGAATGTGAATCTGAAAGAAAAAAGTGTACTCAACTAAATGTTGGATGTCAGGTTGAGATCTGATGAGTATGTGAAAAATGACCGTGCATAATGAATGAATGTTATTGATGGCATATTTTGTGATATGATGCATCACATTATTATGCATGATCAGATAAAGGAGTTATGAACGGAGTGACCAATGAAAAAGAGCTTAAAGCTCATAAATGCGCATAAAGAGCCACAAGCTCTATATTAAAATGAACCCGGTATCTACAATGGGTACGAGATAGTTATTAATGAGCCCGATATCTACAACAGATATGGGTCAGTAAAAAGGCGCTCGGTCATAACAAAGTAACAATGAGAATGAGTCACATGTGAATTTGCATTTATACATATACATGAATTATGTGAAAGATTACATGAATTTACTAAATTGTGATGTTATGAATGATTGAGAAAATGATCAAATTATTATGAAATGAGTATATGAAATGTGTGATGTTTATAATGTATATTTGAGATGAGATATATTGTGAAAATGGTTTTGATATGTGATATATGGGTTTGATTTGAGTAAGCACATCAATGATGGTTCACTCACTGAGTTCGCAAAACTCATCAAAATTGTAAATGTTGATTTTTAGGTACGAGGGAGATATAGTTTCTAAGGTAGTCTAGTAGAAGCCTAGTATTGTCGATTTGGACTCAAGAATGACTTAAAGGTCAGTCAGCTGATATTGAGGAGTTAGAATATTTTTGTATGGTGTTCTCATTTCATGTAGAACATATTGTAAAAAGTAGTAAACTCTCATATGTTTTGATACTGCATATGTATGGATTATGTAGCAAAATGCTACAATGTAAACTATGTTTTGAGAATGAAATTAGGAGTTGATCTTTTGAATATTTATGTTATATGTATGATGTTATATAAAGTGAATGTGATTGCTCTAACATGCCGCTTTTATAGGGTATGTTCTTGATTTTTCTCTGGATGTTCGGGTATATTCTACATGTAAGTCGGTTGTTACAGGTTTTTTGTATCAGAGCATGGTTTGACATCCATAGGGACATATAAGAACATATAGACATGATATATAGTGAGAGACTCGGATAGTAATCATGATTATTGTTTATTATAGGTCATCCGCTATAGATGAACAAGTTGCAGAATCAATTGACCTAGAGTCTGTAGGAGCCAATAGAGAGTCTCCAATACCTCGACCTGACCAAATGCCTCAGAGAATTCCTGAGAGGAGAGAAAGGTAGTATGATAAACTTAGAAAGCAGGGGTTTGTAGACTTCTATAAAAGTACAGACCTTACTCAGACAGAAGGATGGTTAGAGAGAAGAGAAAAGGTATTTGATCAAATGGACTGTGAGCCAGATGAAAAGTTTGACTATGTAGTCTCGTTACTGCAAGGTCCAACGTATTAGTGGTGGAAGACTATCCCCGACAGTATCAACGGACCTTATAGTTTAATGTGGGAGGATTTTCTCAGAGTTTTTAAAGAGAATTACATGCCAAAGATCTACCTAGATAAGAAGATGAAGGAGTTTTTGGATTTGAAGCAGGAAAGTCTCACAGTAGCCAAATATGAGATACGATTTAATGAGTTAATGAGATATGCTATTGCATTGATTCTGACTAAGGAAGACAAGTGTAGACGATTTGAGGATGGGCTGAATATGGAGATCAGGACGAGGTTAGCCATTTCTAATTTGGGTAGTTTTACAGAACTACAAGCTGCCTCTATCCGAATTGAACAATTACTAAAAGATGGGCAAAGAGAATACAACCAGGAGTTTAGAATGAAGAGACAAGGTGAGGCTTAACTCGATTCGGGTATAAGGTTTAGTAAACGCCAGAATAGATATTTTCAACCACCTACTAGATCAAGACAGTCAGGGTTTAGACCGAGGGGCGATTTTGTACAAGCTGGTAGTGGTAAAGGTCCAGTATTTAGGTAGATGCCTAGTTGTGACCATTGTGGGAAGAAATATGGTGGAGAATGTTGGAAGTTATCAGGAGCTTGCCTTTAATGTGGCTCTTTCGAGCACTAGATTAGAGACTGTCTCGTAACTTTCAGAGCACATCATTTTATGTCACCACTCTAAAGCACTCATCATTCTTATGAAAAACGATATACAACTACCATGGGATCTCTCGATACATCTTACTCTCATCCTGTGTCTTTCACTTTTCTTAAACCTTACATTGTAGCCTATTTGCACTGCTTAATTCATAACAAACACTCTAAAATGTTTTGTAGAGTCAAACTCCATTCCCAATTTCCAATTTGGTTCAGCATTGAATGGATTGTTCCTTATAGTACTACTTGGTCTTCGTAACGCCTCACTAGGCTCTTCTCCGCTTGGAGATTGATCACTACTAATAGAACTACCAAAATCTCTCGACTCAATTTCAACTGGTTCATGGTCATTGGGAATTTCAACATGTATAAAACCATCTTCATCCTCCTCCTCCTCATCATCCACCTCTGCATCAACTCCTAAACTAAGACCTTCAGTATTAACACCTTCTGTGACTCCACATTACTTTCTTCCTCACCCTCTGTGGCTCCACTACTTTCCTCCTCACCTTTTGTGGCTCCACAACTTTCCTCATCACCGTCCCTATCTTTATCCTCTCCTCCTGATATAGACAATACCTTAGGTACAAATTATGGGATATTGATCATATAAGTTGCATATACATCAATCCTTTCATGAATTTTTATCAGATTGGTAAGTCATAGATAACTTTTATTTGACTTAATCAACTTCAAAGACTCACTAAACTTAAAGCTGGGTTCTTTGTAATAGGCCTTATTTGCTTGAAGATATCCTAACTCCTTCCCCATCTCACATATTTGCCTATAGCTAACAAAATCCAAGTCTACTTTATAAAAAATGCTTGATTCCCTATCAACATATTTCAACTCTGACTCTTTAACAAACTTTCCACCATAAAACAACTTTATGCTTCCATGTTCAACCATCATATACCTATTCAACATAAATTTATAAAGTCAAGTGTATCACCAAAACACATACATTTAAATGATTTTATCAACAATATAATGGATACTTAACCAAAAAATATATATTTAAATATTCCAATGCATTTTCTTGAGATTGGTTACAAATAACACTACAATCCTCTACTCTTAGTGAGGTGATTATGTTATTATTCCTTCATGCATAAAGCACTTTATGAAAATGGAAAGTCACCTAATTTAGAGATGAAAGTTTCAAGTTGGGAAGGCAGAGAGGGAATGAAAGTTTCAAGATGATTATTTTTCCTTTCTAAAAATGAAAAGGGTGTCAGATTAGGTGATAGGTGAGAACCTAATTTTGTTAACTATAGGCCAAATAGCTATTAAGGTGTGGTTAGGTATTTTAGTCTAACATCTGTTGAGTAAGCAGGGAAGTTATTGGAAAATGTGAATGAGAGGTCTCTAAATTAAGTTAAACCACTCTCATAATCTTACATTTGAATGAGAGATCTCTAAATTAGCAAAGTTTAGGTTTCATACTAATCACTTATGATATTATTTATTATTAGTTCTTATTGGAAAGATGTGATTTTTAACTATGTTTTTATGAACAAAAAAGTGAAATATCTAATGGAGGAATAAGGTGGGGTAGTGAGACGAGGAGGAGGAATGTGTACCTAAAAGTTAGACTATATGTTAAACTTAAAAGGGAACTAAAGATTGTGGCAAAAGAAACGTTTGTTTATGAGGGAAAATTTTATTTGAGATCCATAATGTTTAATCAAGTGTGCAACTAAAGTGTATTGAAGCTACAGTTTGTAGTCAATGTTCACTTTCAGGTCACTTAATCATATTGCGAAAATATTAGACCACCCATACCTCTTTAATTTGTATGATATCCTTTTTTGCAGTCTAGTAAATTAACACTACCATTAGTTACTATCACCAAATAAAATGTTGTATGTACTTTTTATTAAGAGATAATAAACTACTTATGAATATTTTTCAAGACACTTCAATACTGGAGATGCACTCTTTAAACTCATTTCCAAGGGTTCCTAGTGTATCTGTCCCATATTATATAACTAAGATAAACTAACACTTAAAACTTAATTTATTTAATATTTAAACAAAATAACAACTTTGTTAATTTCTTAATTTTGATGTGTGTTATTCCTCGTTTTCATCATTCTGACAAGAGATAAGGGCAAAACAACATAATTCGAAAGAAGATAATAATAAGAGTTATGTTTTTGTAAGCTTTTAATGAACACCTATAAGAATACATGTTTCATATAAATATAGGGAATAAGGGAATTAAGTTTAATGACCAGTTGAGGAAGTTAGTTAAAAAGTTGTTGGAGGAATATAATCATTAACTTTTCTTTTTCACTTTTTAATCTCTCAATTTTTATTTATTATATGAAGAATTATCATATATCTTTAATCACAATTAGGGTATTATATCAAAGAGATTAGATCACATGACTAGAGGAAATTTGAAAATTTTAAGCAAAAACATTTCAAGGAAATGGAGGGTAAACATTTAGAGTTATGGAAATCAAGACACATATTTATCGATATTTTCAATAATAACAATCATCAAGTGTAACATCCCATTACCTATGAGGAGGCTAGAATAGTAAATATGAGTGATCAATGAGAGCTTAAAAATGCATTTCTATGCTCATGCATAAAATGGCATACACATACAAATGAATAGTGAATCTTTCTGCATATGAAAATAATTGTACATGCATTCATGAATAATTCCGGGTATAATTGGATTGATTTGTGTATTTTTAAGAATTATGAGTGTTTTTACATTGGAAATTTTACGGGTTAGTGAAATTGTAATATTTCTGAATTTTGGTAATTTTAGGATTTATTTTCAAAAATTATAGTTTTATAAAAAAAAATAGAAATTAATGATGATTGGAGAAAGTTAGATTGTAAAGATGAGACTAAAGGAATTAGTCAAGAAGAAATTTAGTTTAGGCTTAGGTGTAAGGAAAGTGACAAGTGTCACTAATTTAGAAAGTTGCTTTTATAACCTTGTAAGAGTAAATTATATGAATCTGAGAGTTAATAACACAAGTGCTAAGCCTAAGTGACTTTTTTTAGCCTCTTTCTTTGAATTTCCTTTCCACACACAAAGTTTTTTTTATCAAAATCCTTCAGAGGGATTTCTTCATTTTTCCTCATCCCACAACTCTACCACCACTGCTATGTATTCTTCCACCCTAAGAAAAACTACAAGCTGGTCATTTTGCACAGTAAATACGTGAGTTTTGCATGGAGTTAGGGCTTGGAGATAGTTGAAGCTTTTGGAGTTTTCAACAAGTAAGTAGTGAATAAATTCTTTAGAGTTATGGATTCATGAAATAATTTGATGAATTATTGTTAGTTGCATGGATCATGGCATTTACGTGTGTATATATATATTCATGAACACTGTGGATGAGATGAAAATTTTGGTTATAGTGTTATTTAGTTTTAATGGATTTTTAGTGATCTGGTGTTGTGAAAACGGTTTTTTTAGTTGAAATAGCAATGAAATGGTGTATAGGATTATTGTAGAAAATTATATATGGAAAGGTGATATGTGCTCTGTTCTACACTGTGCAAGTTTATATATATATATATATACATGTGTTGTACGTGAGTTGATGAAAACTTAGAGATGATCAAGGAAATGATTTTTGAGTTGAAGAGCAATTGTAAAATGATGGTTTGAGATGGGAATGAGTGTTTAAATGGAAGATGAGAGGAAGAATAATGATTGAGAATGAAAGTTGAAAATGCAGAAAAATGACAGAGTAGGAGTAGGAGTAGGATGAATATGAATTTTTGGTTTTTGGTAGTTTTTGATTAAACCTGTATATTTTGGAGTGGTATGAATTTATGGTGAATGAGTTTAATAAAATGGAGTAGAAAAACTAGAAATAAAAATTTGAAGTGTTGGATTTTCGAAAATGAAAGTCATCTGGAAATTTTCTGAGAATAGATGGTTAGAGAGTTGAATTTTTGATCTGAAACTTCCATGAATTTTTTGTACTGTTATAGAGAGATTTTGACAAAGTTGTCTTCATAAAAGTTGTAGCTTATCCTCTTAGCTCTCTAATAGTATAAAGTATGTAATTTTTAGACATTTGAGTTAGGATATATGACCTTTATAATTTTGTAATGCTGCATAGGAGGGACATTTGGGACAGTTACTTCATTCTGAAATTTTGACCCTTATAGAGGCAAAAAAATTGTTTTCAAGGTCTTCATGAAAATTGTAGATCTAGAAGTCTTCTTTGAAACGGTCCAAGAATGACCTTAATCTGATAGTGAAAGTTATGCCCTTTTTATCATTTTAGGTCGGAAGAAGAAATGGAGGAAGGGAGAAGTAGCGATCGTGACTCTGCCCATTTTTTTTTGCGCAAGTCTCATCGCGGGCATGTGCGCGCACGCGACCCGCGGGTCCCTCCCCCCAAAGCTGAACATATTTCACTATTTTGGCCATAACTTTGTCATCCAACCTCCAAATGACCTGATTTTTGAAGCATTGGATTAATAACACATTCTTCTATATTTCCATAAAACTTTATAGCTTTTGGTTTTTACTCGAAAGAGATTGATTGAATCAAAGTAAGGGTATCGGTTAGAGGAGCATGAACTGGATATTTTACCGAACATATTCCAGTATTTTGATGATATCTTGATCTGTAGGATTCCAAATAAGATTAATTTTAATTTTGAGTAAACGAGAGATATAGGCCTACAAATTTTCTCAAGAAGTAGAATTTTGATTTTTTCTTTAAGATATTGAATTTCTGGATGGAAGTTGTACATAGTACACTATTTTTGAATGTGAACAACCCGATAATATTAGAGGTATATCTTCCAAATTACTGAACCAAATTGAGTGATTTTCGTGTCAATGGAAAGATAAGACATAGAGTAACACTTTTCTAGAAGAGAGTATGACCAACTTACATTATTTTCGCTTTTTAATTGAATGTGAACAGTAGGCCCGAAAGTGTGACTTGGAAAAATCTGAAGTGAGTCAATGAGAAAGGAATAGAGAT
>JAOQMS010000009.1:5303941-5358944 GCA_027563885.1 Erythroxylum longipes
GAATTATGCTTCCTAATTTCTTATTAATCTCTAATAAACACCATTTTAATCTTAAGTCAAGTAACGGGATGTTACAACATCGTTAACAACTCGAAATCCATAACCATATAACCCATTACAACCTTACACATTAAATGAATAAAAAGGGAAATAGGGAGGAAATGAAACTTAGGTTGGACGATTCAGGAAAACAACGGCGTCGAGAGATCACCTAATTTGGAAAGCTTCGACGACGGACCCTCCTCTTCTTCCTCTTCTTCTTTTCTCTCTCTTCTTTTTCTCTCTGTTTAGGATTTCCAAATGTAGTCTTTCTAGGGTTACCTCATAATGCTTTTATAGTCTTTTTTAATTAAGGTAACCCCAATGTCTTTCCGGGGTCCAAAATGTCCCTTAAAAACTCGAATCTAGAAGTGTCCTCGCGTCTGTCTGTGCGCAGGCCACGATCATGACCAGTTTGTCTGCTCTCTGTCACGATCATGGCTGACTCCCCATGATCATTATCTTGTGCTCGAGCTTCAGTCGATCGTGGGCTTGTGTTTATGCTCTGGCCACAATTGTGGCCTGTGTTTTAGTTCGTGCTTCTTCCAAAACTCCTCCGAATGCCCTAAAACACTAACAAACTCATCACAGTATCTCACATATATATATATAATTGACCCTCAAAAACATGCTCTCACCCAAAACACTTAAACACAAATATTTATGAACTAACACAATTTCTTCACCTAAACACACACTAAATAATCAAATTAATCACTAAACACACATTAAATTACCTATAAAAATATAATACAATCTACACCTATCAGAAATTTCTACCCTCACATCCACTTTAGTAACTTTGGGTTTGTTATTCTTGCATACATGTAGATAAGATTAGTACTTTTGTGTTACTTTTTATTTTATTTTAACTCACTTTTATGTTTATTTTTATTTTTTGAGTTAATTTATTACTATTGGAAATTTAAATGCAAATTTGGCTTTGTTTAGTTATGAGCCTCCACTAGTTTATCTAGAATTGTGCAGATGATGATAAATATGGTTCATTCTAGCATAATGGAAAAGTTACACTATAGCAATCTAGGTGTGTAGGGAGTGTTTTTTAATTCTTCATGCACAATATTGAGGACAATATTGCTCTAAATGTGGGATAACTTTTGATTATTTATAACTGTATCACATTTTTATTTTTATAATTTTCATAATATTTTTATATTTTCAAGTTATTTTTGAGTTTTAGACTAAATTACATTTTGAACCATATCGTTTTTATCGTATTACAACTTGAGCCCTAATATTTCAAAGCATTCAACTTCAATAATAACAAAATATATCCTAAGTAGACAAAAAGCCAAATACAGTTAAACTTTCATTTATTAAGTGCCACGTCATTATTGATGTAACATTTTTTATTATTTAAAATCAATTAATGGGCTCCAATGTCATATGTATGTCACATGACATAATGGTACCCAAGTGACATTTTTAGAAAAATTAAATTATTAATGTTTTTAATTAGTTTAATTAAAAATTTTAACTAAAATCTTTAATCTAACTTTTTTAGATCAGGAAACTATTCTCAAATTATTGTGAAACCTATTTCAACCCAAAAGCAAGATGACCTTCACAGAAATGTTGTTTAATCCTTAATGCTTCTCCGTACTTCTTCCCTACTTGTTTATATTCCTTTTGAGCCCAATTGTATTCAAGTTTAATATGTTCAAGTACTAACTATTTTTTTTTTTTGTTGGTTAGCGCATGAGGTATCCTAGGAGGTCCCAATTATGAGAAGGCGCCTTTAAGTCATCCACACCCAAACTAATCCTCGCTCGCACCGGGTCAGCCTATAGGGGTAAAAAAATTTCCTCCATTATCAGGATTTGAATTTGAGACCTCTAATTAAGGGATGAGAGTGCTGAACCACTCACTCTACCCTGTATGGTCACTAACTCTTTTTAAGAGTCTGGTGTGAGGTAAAGCATTTTCCTTGCGTGAGACATGTGGACACATTTCGCCATTTGGATAATGCTAAAGCTGCCATCTATTTGACCTTCCTTACTGTTGTATCAAAAAGATATTGTGCTTCTTCACTTGTAACTACCTCCTCTATAACTTCAGAGTACACCTTGATTGCAAGTTCATGAAGACCTAAATATGAATCAGAATTAAACCCCATATGGTTCTCGAACATTTTAGCAAACTCTACCATCCATTCATTGATGTAGTGTGATCCCTTTCGAGATTTCTTGCCATTTTCCAGATTTTTGTTCTCAATGACAAAGATTTGCTTCATATCCTATTTGCTCGCTTCCTTCCCCTTGTGTCATTCGATGATTGGCTTCAATTATATATGTCCCGAAGAGATCATGCCCATCTTAATTTTTCTTTGGTTGTTGTGACCAAATGTTGTATGTAGTTGATAAAGAAGATATATTCTGACTAAAATAATTTTTAAGTTTTCAAAATAAATAACCTAATCTCCACTCTGACATACAGTATCTGCGTAGCAATAAAGTTTACAAATGGATTTTAAAAATAAACGGTAGCACATTAATAATGGCATAACACTTAACAAACAAAATTTTACCTTATTTAACTTTTTGATCACTTAAACTCTATTTTAAATATTTTCAAAACATCATAATTAAAACTAAACATTTTGAAAAATTAGAATTCAATTTCAAAATACATCTTTAACCTTGAGTTTTAAGATGTTTTGATGTTTTCTAAATTATGTTTTCCATTAGTAACTTACTTAGGAGTTGATGAAATAAGTTGATACAAGATCTGAGCTGAGCTAAGTAATAATTTTTAAAATATAAAAATCACTAAAAATATCCATAGTTAACCAATAATATTTTATTCATAATTTAAAATATTATAACAACAATAATAATAACACCAACACCCAATAAAAATCATAACAGTATGAACACGATACCAAGACAAACTCATGAAAATACCCCTTTATCAACGAAAAATAAACAATATATAACTGAAAAAAGCTTAAAAAAAGTCTTATAACTGATAAAGAGACCGTGGTGAATCTAGAATATCAGGTAAGGGATTTTGATGTTTTGCAGTGGCCACAAATGAAGTGTGTGGACCTTTTTCATCAGTTTACAGCAACTTCAATCGTTAAGTTTCTGTAATTGAGCTTTTGTTTCTATTAAGCCTAATTCAAAACTTTTCTAATAACAGAGGACCAACCTACACTTGTTTTGACAAGCTGACGCACAAATGCAGCTGTATAATCCTCAGTCCAAAATAAATGTTTCACAGATAAGATACACAGCCTCATCAACACTAATCCGCAAAGACGGTTAAAAGCTGACACACGTCATCATCAAAGCCAAAAGTAAGAATTACACTATCTACCTTTCGATTCAACTATCTTCCTGTTGCATCCTATCGATCAAAGAATAATTGAAAGTTCGAGAAAAGAAATAACACAAACACACCTTCACTCTTAACCTATATGCTGCTCAACTTTACATGAATCGAAACTACAATCTATATCTGTTAACTAAATTGGAGTGAAACGAGATTAACTTAAATTGCCTATGGCCGCCCAAACAAGAAACCAAATTTCTCCGAGCGCTTCACCATAAAAAATTTCCCATCGTTTAGTTGACGCAAGAATCCCTATACGCTGAAACTTTCAGCCTTCCAATAGATATAAAATGTCAAGCCGTTTCTACAAGCTTACATTTGCTATCCTCCATAAGCATTCTTTGCGTAGGGGTGAATCAGCAAATATAGCTTTAATAAATTCTTCCACCTGCAGAAATGAAGAGCTTCTTAGCTCATTGTACAGGGGTAGAATCACAGAAAAAGTAGAAAGAGCTTCTTAGCTTATTGAAAAGGGTAGAATCACATAAAAACTATTTGATGCATTTTTTTGAAAAGAAAAACTATTTTTTGAATAAAAACTATCTGATACATGTAAGAAAGAAGATTCAGAAGGATTTGATTTGGATGTCACCAGCTTCTGTGGCAAAAAACAAACAAGAAAAGAAAAGAAAGAAATACAGTTTGCTTGTACCCAAAATATGAAGACAAAAATAAATTGCGAATTTGGCTAAATATGCAGCTAGCAAGTTCCATTTTCAGCTAAATAAGTTTTCTCAATAGATCTGCCTTATTCCTGACATGTGCAGAAAATGAGAACTGAAACTCCTTCCCCTGATTCCCCACGTCCACTTCCCTTGAAAAAGATGAAAGGGAACAGAAAGTTTGGCATTTAACACAGGTGTTACAATTTACAAACCTAAACTTAGATTCATAAGTAGAGTGCCCACTAGGGCATGACAAACACCAAAAGGGTCAATTCTGATTTGACTGGAATCGGACTTGACAATTTTTTCCGCTCTGACCAATTAAGGAAAATCGGACTGACCCAACATGAAGTCAATAGGCTAAAATAAATTTGATTGGAATTTGGCTCGGCTATTCAGACCCAACCAGGCTAGTATTCGAGCCCAGACCTTCCCGTTGTCATTACTATTGCACTATTGCCCAATAAAAGAATCTTTGACCTCGCTGTAACAATGAACTATTTTACTTTTGACAAATTCTATTCATATTTAAGTCCCAGGTAAGCTCAGATATTAATTTACCTCTGAAATGGTAAAACCGAATCTATGAAGTTCCCCACTCTCCCAAGCTGTCATGATTGATTTTAGAGGCATGTCCAGTAATTCTGAAATCATTGCGGAAAATGAATAACTGGGGTAATTGCATAAACAAATAGGTTAACAATTGAGAAACTTAAGCAACAGACCAAAAACTACCTGCAAGCTTGCGGATTTTAGATAAAGATGGTATTAGGTCATTATCAGGGTGTCTCAAATATTCGTCTGAGTTTTGCCCATGGATGACAGCAATCAGGGACTCCATTAGAGGAGATAGGCTTTCCAGCATCAAATTGATCAGTCTTTGCAGCTGGGAATTCATGAAGTGAGGTTAATAAATCCCAAAAAAATTTAACATTTGAACAATAAAAAATATAACTTTGTTGATTTGACATTACCTGTAAAGTTTCATCAGCCGCCATATCATCTAGGAGGAGTATGTCTCGCAAGATTCTGGAAAAAACTGACTCTAGAACTGTACACATGCTTTTCTTGTAAGTTGGAGGGAGTAAGAGAGGCTCCCAAATGATGCGTACTTTCTCGAGAATGAAAATAACCTGATCAACAAAAATTCAGTTCCACTTAACCCTAAAAAAGACAGCAACAACTGAAATGACAAAGACAAGACTGAGAATTCCACCTGATCTATGCTAAACTTAGCAGACTCATATTGCTGCATTTGATGAGTGTTCTGAAAACCATCAGCACCATCAATTGCCTAACAAAACAGAGATTTGTTATAAACCAATAAGTCCCAACATTTCCTAACAGTAGTAAGCGACCATATAAGGAGTGTCTTTCAATTCTAGTACCTCTTTCAAATTTAAGATCACGATTTCAATCTGTCTCTGCAGAATCTCCTCCGCCATTAAGTGAAACCGCGGAGCCATATCAACAAAAACAGCATTTTCTTTTATTGGGGATGGAAAGTATGGGCGGTACTACAACATGATTCAAAGACAAAATAAGGTTAGCTTTCCCACCATCAAAATTTGGGATTTTGCATCTCTCAAGAAGGCAGACTTTGAATTTTTTATTTTGTTGTCTGGGTAATAACAATGTGGAATTTGCAAGTATACAAATGTCATTGCTAGAACAAATCACAATTCTGTCATCCTAAGAACAGAGGAAACCACATATTACTCAATCATGCCTGCTCAATTACTAGGGTAGATATAAGGAAGATTAAGCAATTTTTTTCATTATCATAAAGTATTTGATAATCGATGCATACCTGAAAGGCCAGTCCAAATATCTCTTTAGATAAATAGAGACAGTCATTGTGCATGAGAACAGCAACCTGGTTGATGCCATTAAGCAGCCTTTCTAACTTCACAAGTCAAATTTAAATATTAGCATCACAAATATGAGCATGCAAAAGCCACAAGCCTCTTAGATCTTTGTACTGCAATTTGCAGACTATTGGTAAAATCAAAGTCAAAAGATAATACATGTGAAGCTCAATAAGAAGATAAAACCAGAACTTATTACGATAGCTCTGAAGAGACATCCTAAAATGCCTGTGGCCAACCTCTCTGGCTTCACAGAATGTTGATATTATGCATGCTATAGTTTCTGCATTGGATAACTGAACCATAGACCTACAAGCAACTGACAATCTTCCATATTTTCTTCTCATACACTTACCTTCACAGGAACAACTGCCTCATAAAGAAGTATAACATCCCTAGCAGCATGATAGAACTCCAGTGCAACTCTTGGAGAGGAAAGGCAAACAACCTGCACCAGATTTACAGATCATTGGTCAAGAAGCTATGAGTTGGGTGACATCATGCACTTAACTTGGCCCTGTTTCCTACCTATTATTAACAATTCAATAATGCAGTGAAAGGAATCTTTGATGCCCTATTAACTACAATAAGTGGAAGACAGAAGGTGACAGAAGAGGAGGTGGTGCAACAAAAGAAAGCTGAGGGAGGACATTTCATAACTGATTGAAGAGAGATACGAGTTGATGAATGTTATCCATAAGGAAACTATGTTTGGCACAAGAGACGTCTATATTTTACATGAAGAAACTTATGTTAGCTCAATGAGGAAGCATAGACAATGACATAGGTAAATAATAAATTTTAATAAAAAGGAAAAACCATGGATTCCTCTAAGCCAAGTCCTTGAACAACAACTATAGCTTCAACTCCTAAGGCACAATCATTTTGATATTTCTATTAACCCAAAAATTGAAATCAGAAACCCAGTGGGATTATGGACATTTGCCAAAGACTTCTTTTGGGGGTAAAACTGTAATAAACACACAGGCTATACGAAATAGTAGTGCATGCCAGGCAAGGAAAACAAAAGCTTATGAATGATCATCCATTCTAATCGATTTAGAGGTTCACTAAACTAGCAAAAATTCAACAAATTTCAAAGAGACAAGTTCGACTTTTCCATGTTACTGGTCAACACCTTTAGTGTCTGATGAATCAACTCCATCAACAGTGAAGCCGTTTCAGATACGACACACCTCTCAGACAGAAAAAGCAAGTTAACAACATACTTGGAGGAATCAACAGAATTTCTTTCTTTTAGTGGCACGGGATCTTTTCTCATATACTCCTGTAAAAACATATCATTAATCAGGAAATAACTTCTTAGATAATCACATAAACAATTTCAGTCATTGGATCACACCTGAGGAATGGAAAAATCACAATGTAAAAGCAAATTTCTAGCTTTTGCTAGGATTTCTGTCTTCTTCCTTGAAGCAAAGTGAACCTCAACATTTTCAGTAAAATTGCTCAACTTCAGGTCCATGTTATCAGCTGATGAGATGAACATCATCTCCTTTATAGAATTTTCAAATTCAGACGTATGCTTGATAATCTTTTGAAAGTCAGCTAGTTTCATGGCATCTTCAGGGACAGCCTAAAGCAAAACAAAGAAGGAAAGCATGCGCAGAAAGAACATTTGAATCAAAATATGCAGCAGAAAAAAGTTCTAAAATGAATAAATGCATTATAGAAATCAATGTTAGTCTAGAAGATTGAAAAACCTGTTTCATTATTCAGCAAGACAACAAAATGAAATGTTCAAACCAATGAACTTCGTAGATTAGTTCCCATGTATGGATATAGCCCTTACTTGACATATACAAATAGATCTGTAATTCTTACAAGCATACATATCAAGAAGTTAGTTCAGCACATCTAAAGATACATTGATGATTTGTTAGGTCAACCCAGCACAAATATCCATCATCCTTTTTTTTAGGTTAATTAATTTTTTTTTTTTTTGAAAAGCAAATATTCATCATCTTATGAAACACAAAAATGAGAATAATGTATATAACGCCATCAGATCAGAGGAATTCTTTTACTTGCTTGGCGGTGCTATGCAGTTGTATATTACCATTCTAATATTGTCAATAATTGAGGACAATGATAAGCATTTCAACAATTAATTCAAGCTTCAACTGAAACTAACTATATGTCTATATTCAGTGAAATTAATTAGTATAATTTCCTGTTTAATAAAAAGTCGTAAAGATTTGTAGCTCATGTTTAAAAAGTCAAGAAAACAAACCTTTGAGAGGAAGTTAGTAATAATAAGCTCGGATAACCTTGGCCACGTCAGTCGTCCAAAACATCGAACCCAAGTACCATTTTGGAAGCATATACCTCTGTAAATAAACTTAATAACCTGAAGAATCCCCGAGTACATGGTGACAGCATCCATTTTTTCCATCTAAACAAACATTGGAGAATGTCAAAAATACAGTTGAAGCATTGCACCTAAAACAAAACGCCGTTATCAGACACTAAAGACATTATTTTCACTTTTTCTTCCAGTTTTTCTCTTTCAAGTACAACTTTGGGTGCGACACAAGACATTCCTAGGATATCACCAACTTTGGGTTGCAACACAAGACATTCCTAGGATATCACAATTAGCACGATTACATGCATAACTGCTTCATGATGGCAGAAAAAGGCATTTATCACATTATCTTCTGCAAAGGTCAATAAAGCTTTGCCCGCCTATACCACAAATCTGTTTATACAAAGATCACTTCAACTGCAAAAGAAATGACATTTCACAGACAAAACCATGTCAAATCTCTAGGCCTGTGCAGCTTTTCAAATTATATTCCTTACTCTTTGGTTTTACTTTATACACAAGCCAGTGTGTAACAATCCATGTTCAAATGGGCTCAACAACAACCCTATTTTGAACTTTAAAAATCACATGCTCGAAAATAATTAGCTATGAGTTGATTACTAGTCATATTCTATAGGCTTATAAACTATCCTATCTCTTCCCAATCACCCATGTAAGATATCATAATCTCTCTATAAATTCTTTATGTCCTCATCATGGTCCAAATCTACAATCCAAATACACATCCAAAATCTTCCATCTTTCCTCCTTTTACTAAAAGTATGCTAGGAGCCAGTCCTTAGTCATGATCCTTGTTATTGCACCACTCATGATCCTTGTTATCGCACCATTCCTTGTATTTGTCATCTGCAAGTATCATAAGCCCACCACTTTGACTTAATTTATCCCCATACCAACATGGTACTCGTAGAGGTCAGTTCTAATATAATCTGTAATGGTCGATAGTCAAACTGACCTAACAATGGTACATTTCAGATATTATAAAAGTCCATGCCCAAAAATAACTGTAGAAGCTTATTAGTAGTCATTTCTGCAGGCATATATACTATCATTTTTCCTCATTCCGATCTGATATGGGAATTTGATTATCTGATATAGGAATTTAACGCCCAGTTCATGTGGGATGCCACACAGTAAAATCTTAGCAATAAAAAAACCAAAACAAAAATCTTTGGTGGTAGAAGAAGCACTCTTTACCTTATGATCATGTGATGGTATTACGTGCAGTACCGCCATCGTCAATTCTTCTGATACGTTTTCCACATCTTCTACAAATGATATAAGTGATCCACAATTTACAGCAGGAGTGAAGACAAACTTGATCATTTGATCAGCGACTTTAGCAAATCCATAATCTAAAATTCCAACCACCTAATGAAATAAACACTTACAGATGTGTTAAAATTTTGCAACTTGAAGATTTATACTCCATTGAAAACTTCGTTGATTTAAATTCCAGTACTGAGACGAAGATAAGATACTCAAGGAACATTTTGAAACAGTTTTCTGGGAAACAAAAGTAAGTTCTCGCGTTTTGAACTGCTTTCTCATGATAGCAAACGTCTCTCAACACATACAAAGAATGGAGGATTATTTCATGAATACAAATATAGAAAGAAGATAATCTTACTAAAAAATGTACTCACTTCCATGGCTTCCAATATTGTGCGAAGGTCAACCCCAGAAATTTGGTCGACACTCAACTGATACTTGACTTCAACTGTACCAGAATCAGGATCAAATCGCACACCATTTTCCATGAACCTCACAAGCACCTCTTGAATCTACAAACCCAAATCCAATTCCTCTAAAATGAAAATCACCAATATTTTTCAATCAGAATACAACAAAATTATAAAAACTATAACAAACTGCTGAGTAATTGATTCATTCATGCACTCGATACTACTGAATGGCTAATTTAATTTTAATTGCCAATTTGGAAAATATTCTCTTCCGTTTACCCTCCAAATTTATCAGCAACCAAACAGTGCCTTATGATAACTAGTCAGCAAAGGAAGTTGAAGAGAAAGAGAGAAAGCCACCTCCTCAAAGCAGTCGAGCCATTCCTTCCTCAGCATACCAAAGACTACGGGCTCTCTTGCATCCTCCTCATCTTCATCAATCCTCAACGCCTCCTTCAAATCCCTAACTTCTTCAGCGGCAATTCTCAGACGCCCATTCTTAACCGCATCTCGCACTCCTCTAAGCCTGTGGAAAATTCCCACAATTTCCCCCAACAATCCGAGCAATTCCCTCTTTACTCTCGCCTCCCTCATTTTCCCACTCATCTCAGACACGATCTCCCTAATCTCAACATCGATGGGAGCGTCGGAAAAGGAGTGAAGAAGATCCGAAAGAGTGCGGTCAATCCGGTCGGCCTGAGAAACGGCGTCGTTGCAGAGAGAGAAGAGGGAGGAGAAATCAGAGCGGTGAGAGAGGAGGTAGTTTCGGACCTTGGATTTGATATGGAGGGAGTGGGACTCAAGGCGGGTGATAAGGAGGCGGAGATCGGGGGCCGATAGCGGGGATGTTGGGTCGGAGATGTCGCTGGTGGACAGAAGGTCTGGGACGTTAATGGAGTCGAAAAGAGCATCCATGGTTCGATCGACCGACACGAGGAGACAAGGTGATTGGTAATTCTCAGTAGACCTCTTCTTGCATCAAAATAAAGGAATGAACAACAAAGTTAAAAGGTAAGCTATCTTTCGTTAAATGTAAGGTTTTTTCATGGAACGCATCTTAACGAAATGAAATGATTTATAAAGAATAGAGTATAACGTAAATAAATGTAATATTTGAAAATTATGGTTTAAAAAGGATGGAATAATTTATAATATAATATAGTGAAATATTATTTAGATGAAAATTTTATAATATAATATAGTGTAAAGTTGTTTATTATTTTATATTCTATCCTAAACTCTTAAATCAAAGATTTTTCATTTTTACTATTTAGAATAGAATGAAATATAATATGAAACTCTCTTTTTTTATATTATCTTATCTTATTTAATTGTACTATAAACTCTCATTTTATTAAGCCCCAGCTAAACATATTCTAAAAGAATGTAAGGCCCACTTTATTACATTCATAAGTAATGTCTACCAAATGATAATTTATATGTGCTCTTGTAGCAAATGAAGAGAAATTTGTGAAGTTTCCCAACACACTAGACGGAAAGGCTTGAGATCGAGATGGTTACTATCATCGGAATTTTTTTGGGCGCGGTAGAATTCGAAGTAAATTACTGCAATTCTTGTACAAAAATTAAATTTAAGTCTACCAAAGCTTATTTAGCCTTTTTTGTAATTGCTCATCAATAATGTTTATTTTCGAATTCCTTAAAGCATTTGTATTTTTTCACTCAAATTCTTAATATAAAAGTGTTTTATTCTACTCAATTAAATGAATAGATAAAAATGATATGACAAAGGCTACCTTCAGTTGTTCTATTCATAAAAGATACAATATAAATGAACTCAAGGGACTTCATATTTGAAGCATTTTACAAGAAAATTGCTAAGAAAACTATTTACAGGAATGTTGTTGCGTCCAACCGATATTCCTAGTTCTTCAACCTTTTGTTAAAGATAAGATACTTGATTTATCCCCGTATTAAACATAAGATCGGTAGGGGAGGGAATACCTGGATTTGGTTTAACAACTGGTTGGAGATTAGTCCTCCTATATACAACCCAAATTTCTCATATTTGAGAAATGAGTTGCCTTTGGAAGCTAAAGTGGTGAATGTAATTCAAGAGGGAGAATGGAGGGGTAACTTTAGAGGCTTTTTATGTCTCCTGGAGTACTTGCAAAGCTTGGGGGATGATAGACTGCCTAATTCTATTTGTTGGACCCCTAGTCTACAAGGAAAGTTTACTAATGAGTCTTGTCATAGAATATTAAGAAATGATCTAATAATGGTCTCCTGATACAATCTAATATGAAAGAACCCTGTGAATCCCAAAGCTTCCATAATTACATGGTAAGCCATAAAAAATAAGCTTAGGAACAAATGTAGATGGTTCAACTCATCTGATACCATTTGTGTTCCTTGTCATAATGCTGATGAGAACAGAAATCACATGTCCTTTGCTTGTGATTTTTCTAAAGCTATCTAGAGTCAGATCCTTCATTTTTGTTGGAAGTAGTAAACCAAATTTATGAATGGGAGTCTACATTTTAGATGGGGCATCATCCACTCTGAACTTGGGAAGGAGAATTCTATCCTAATTAAAGATGCTTTCATTACTACCATATATATGATATAGAGAGAGAGGAACTACAGGTTGTACAAGCAAGTAGAGGAGGATAAATACAAAATAACTGACAAGATCATTATTTGACTTAGATCTGCATTATTGGCCGGCAAAGCTAAAAACCTGTTAACTCCTCTATCAAGACTAGATGGAACTTATGAATTGTGGTATGCTTGAGCATCCCTTGTAATTTTCTGTTACATGTCGATGTTTTGTTTAGTTACTTCCATTACTACCTAGTTAGTCAATGATATTATTATTAGCTGGCAAAGCTGAAATCCTGTTAACCCCTCTATCAAGACTAGATGGAACTTATGAATTTTGGTATGCTTGAGAGTCCCTTGTATTTTTTGTTACGTGTCGATGTTTTGTTTAGTTACTTCCATTACTACCTAGTTAGTCAATGATATTACTATTGATTATCCATGTACTTTTGTACCAAGTATTGTAACACCCCTATACGAAACCTGCAGCCACTCACATAGATGCAACTAAATTCCTGTATAAACAATCATGGCATACATTTCTATTCATTTATAGGGACTATCGTCACATATTTGTCTATTTAATGTTGGACATATACATATCACAAAATTTCATATCACTTTAATCATTTAAGAGTAGTATTATATCTTTGCATTTAAATGATAATCCAAAAGAAATATTACATATAACTTAAATTTTTAGTTACAAACTATTACATATACAGTCATTTTTAACCAAAAAGATACAACCTAAAAGTACATTTACTATAAACGGTTGGCCTTGATCCCTGCAGATGATCCTTGTATCTCACTCTTATTACTTAGACCTATACAGATTAACACCCATGCTAAGTTTGAAAGCTTAGTGGAGAAACACTTAGTTTGGATGACCACTCACAGCAATCATTTGTCAAGCACACACATTCATAAATATCACATAATGTATAAATAGTGATGGCATAATTAATCAAGGTACATGTAAAAATGTTTTAATGTATTATTCATATACCGTAAATTCATATTTATAAGCTAAAAATTGATATTCAACGCTCATTAATATAAATTATCAATACAACTACTCATCATTACAAATCATCAATACAATCAATACCAATTATTCATGTTGTCATGCTTTATTTCTTATTATAACTATTTAATTTATTTTTTGTATTAGGTCTGCAAGTTCCCGTGGGTGTGGATAATGGAAACTATAGATAACCAAAGATATCAAACTCTAGGTACCTGAAATTATCGAACTCTAGATACCCAAAGGCATCAAACTATAGAGAAACTATAGTCTCAAAATGAAGACACCATTGGTATCAAACTGTAGTAGTTGCACTGTAAACCTATAGACATGCCTATCTGTCCACCACCAAGACAATAAAGCAGGCACTGTAACATTTTCCTTTAACCATTTTCCAATTTCATAATTCATCTTTTAAAATCTATATTTGCGTTCATACATACAAGTCATAACTTACCACCATAAGAAAGGTATCAAAATCACACTTGTATAATCATAATATAAATATATAAGCAACAAATATGCATATAAATCATCTATATAAATGTAAATTTTCTTTAACATACATTATGATCAGTCTTAAGTTTCAACATTTAATCACCCACTTCATATATGGTAAGTAATATTTCATTTATTTCTAAGTGTTTACAAATTGTCATAAAAATCCAAAAAGATTCAGATATGATTCAGTAAAAATCATAAACAAAAACAAACTCAAAATAGTGTAATTTCCTTCCTATCGTGCCCCTACCCAAAATTCATACCTATACTTGTTACGTAATTTTCATAAAGGAAAAGTTCAAATTGGATTTTGAGGTATTCTAAGAATTTGTTCCCCTATGTCTCTATTTTCCATAGCATCAAAAATAAGGCTATTTGGACTTCTAAATCATAAAACATGCACCAAAAATCACAATCTGCCCCAACATTGGGGTAGCATCAGGACACCATTTTCAATCTCAAATTCCAATGTCATTCAGCCAGAATTAGGCCAGGATCTCTCCTATATATTTTTATTTCTATGTCTTTCCAATTGAATTCACCAAATTTAGAGGTTTGTAGACCAAGTTATGGCTAAAACAATGAGACTGGTTTAAACGAACCTAAGGTAGAATTCCCCTACGTATTACTCTCTTATTATATTGAACCAATTCCATACAAAATAACACCAAGATACCATTCCAACAACCATTTCATATCCAAATGAATCTTTGTATCAATTCAAACATACACAAACAAAAATTAAATTAAGTGTAGTCCCAAACCTTGAAATCCACCAACTAGCTTTTCTAGTACTTTTCCTTCTCTTCTCCTTTAGCTTTGCTTGATTCACCAACTAGAAACATCAAACTCCTCTTTTGCATATATGAAAAGTGTTTAGAAGATGTCAATCCATCATTAAGTCATCTAACCTACTTTTCCATAACTTGTAGAATTGCTTATAATTTGTTAGGTAGTGCTCTTATTTTCTTAGGTCACTATTTGCATGTTCTTCTCTTGTATCGCTTCATCATCACATCTTAAAGACAAATGGCTTGATAAACCCTCTATTTAACATCTTGAGCCATCTTTGAGCATAGTCTATCTAAATACATCCATGATGCAGTCACATTGCTCTTTAACCTAAGGCAGTTGATATGTGCTTAATTGATTATGAATTTATTCCATAACACTTAGTGATTATTGCTATGAAAATGCTTAGGATACTCTAGTTTATATTTGATTTTAGGCATAATTCAAAAGAGAAGGTGCTAAAGTGTATTTGGGCCATTTTCTGAAGAATCACACTCACTTGTCTTCATGGAACAAGAAGAAGAAGATTAGAGCAAGAAGAAGTCAAGAAAATATCAAGATGAAAAGCATTGGCAGATCACAGCCATCTAGAAAAAATTCACAGCCTTGAGCAATCTCACGATTATTCAAGGGACTGTATGGGCATGAGACCACTCTGACGCCCGGGCATGAGACCACTCTGACGCCCATGCCAAGGTGTGTTATAGGTATGACACACCCACTTACCACCGTGAGAAGTGCTAGTTGTCTGTTAAACCCTACATTTTTCGTATAAAAGCAACATATTGGTAGAGTCCGAAGGATATAAAAAGTTTGGTGTTTTTGGCTGGGAAAAGAGGGAGACTTTGAGAGAAGATGAGAAGAAGGGGCAAAGCTCCACGAGGTTGGAGACCCATTGAGAGCTAGCTTCTCGATGTCAGTTCGAAGGTGACATCGACTCTGACAACTTGGTTAAGCATTTATTTCATTATTTTTGTTGTTCTTTCTTTCTTTAGGAATTGATTGTGTTATCCTATGCGAATCGATTTATGTTTTATGTATGAATGATTGTATTCTCGTTATTATTTAATTGTTTGTGTATGAATCTATAGCTAGAATTTCTATATAATCCGTAATTGTTATATTTGAGATTCATTTGTAGTGACTAATGGTTCGTAATCATTATGGATAACTTAACCTAGGTTAAATGACCCGAACATATGTAGTTGTTGACTTAGATTGATCTGTTTTCCTAATTCGTAATACAACTATCCAATTAAATCTAAAGATCGTATCCTAGGTTATTTAGTGGCCAGGTTTAATTAACGAGTGTCTCTTAATTAAACACGACCTAAGAGAAAAGGAGATTAATAAAGCTTGTTGTTAATCTACGACCAATAGTTACTAGGAGAGGTTTGAGAATAATAAATTAATGAAGTATGTTCGACTGGGTGTAGGCCAAGATTAAACCAAAGAATCGAACTTCCAACGAATTAGTCAGTTTCATCATTTTCAAATGTTTTTTAATTTGTTTTTGTTAGTTTACTTTCGTTTTATTTTCTTTTTTCCAAAACCAAACCAAAACCCCCCATAACCTAAACACCAGTTATTTTCATTTCAAAAGCTAACCGAACACTCTCTATAGGTTGATCTAGACTCACCACTGCTATAGTAGTAGGTTTAGTTTATTTTACGTAGCATTACGACACACTACGTCAGTAGTAACAATCTAAGTTATTATATAATAAACCTCAAATGTTTATATACCTTTTAATCTCCTTGTCGAAGTTAAGTTCTTCCAGGAACCTTTGAACATAACATGACTTAGTTGAACCTTTCATCTTGAGTCTCACATCTGAATATTGCCTCTTGTATAAGATTTTGATTAATGTGCATCATTGCATGCCATGTTCGCATATACTAGAGCTTTTATTAAAAATTCCCATTTTGCTTCACTTACTTTTGGGTCTTTGCTTTATTCCATCAAAGTGAGTGCCAAGTAACTACCAAAGCTCACCAAAACTTATTTTTTTGCAATTTGGATTTAAGGGTCTAACAAATCACCCCATTAGTCAAACTTTGTATCGATATATCAATTATGTACTATTTCTCTTCTATGTTAAATTTATTTTTCTTTTACTTAGACAATCCTTTATAAGGCACATTACATGCAATATAACATAGTTATTGATGTAGAATTCTTCCATTGAGTGCTTATCTCCTTTTTCTTGATTCTTTGCAACCGTGGAGTTCATTTGCTCCTCACCCACCTTTTGCTTTGGGCATTTATGAACAAAAGCGAGTACTTCACAAATGAAACAGGTAATATCCTATTTTGATTCTTTCTTTTAACTTTCAGTGATAAGTTGCACTTACCTTTCTCTAAGACATTTTGAGTCCTACCATTCTTCTTAAACTTATTGTTAATTCTAATAGGAGGTGACATTTGGAGATCCACTAAGGCATCTATAGCCATTATTGAGCTTGGGAGGTCCTTTACAATTTACCTATGAAGCTCTAGGTGCACAATCTTGTAAGTCACTTATAAAGTTAAACACTTGTCCTTTTTCGATATGTTTTGCACGTCATATCAAAGATGTGAATTTTCTCACATACTCCTGCACTAAAGTGTCTTGCTTTAATAGCTTCAAAGCTTCCTTCACAAGCCATTAAGTGTTGTCAGGAAGGAATTGGTCCATTAACTCCTCTATTTTATCTTAAGTGTTAATGAGAGGTCTACCCATATTGATGTTACTAGAGCTTTAAATCCTTCAACTTTGTATCATCTATCATGTACATTATTGTGAATGATAATTGTTTTGAATTGAAAACCTTTTCTGTTGCTAAATAGCCCATAAGAAATTCTCAATCTCCTTGGCACTATACTTCCCTTTGAAAACTTAAGGCTCACACATTTTTACTAAGATGCTCTTCAATTGGACTCCTAGTTCGTGCCTATACATAGATTTTTAGAGCATTAACAAGTTGTAGCTCATGTTTTCACAAGCTTTCAACTATTCCTCAGGTGCTCTCTTTATCCTTTGAAGCTTAATCACCAAAGCTTCCAAACATTCTATGAAAGTAACTACACCCTCTTCCATTAAGGCTAAAGGACTAATAATTGCCTTTATTCAAGTAATTATTTCTAAAAGATTGCTTTCAACATTCATGGTTCACTAACAAGGACCGATACAAGCTATCCTCCCTAAAGCTTTAGTACCATTCTTCACTAATGATCCTGATACCAATTTTCATGAGGAATTTTTTAGCATATTGAAATTGGATTAAATTGTTTTCAATCTGCCTCTAACAGTTAGCTATGTGGTGAAGGAAGCTTTGGGCATTAATGATCCTTTCCAAACAATGTTGTACCAAGGAGCAAAAGGAAGATGGGGAATAATAGCTTCTAAGCAAAAGGAACTAGAGAATTCCTTATTACTTGTAGACTTCTAGATTGCTTTATCCATCAATAGATGGTTAAGTAAGTAGGAGGGAAAGCATGGAACTAATCTATCCATACCTCAGTCAATAGCAAGCTAAGATCTCTTATCAATAATTTCTGAAGCTCTTGCATAATTTGGGATTCTTGTAACTAGAAAAGGGATTTCACTTCTTAAAATTAGAGGGTTGAGAGGAGACCAGTTAACAAACTAAAACCAAGTGTCCTCTCCATTTCCAACTTGAAATAATAAGTGTAATAATTCTGACTGAATTGGATTAAGAATTTTAATAATAATAATAGTAATAATAATAATAATAATAATTATAAAAAAAAAGAAAAGAAAAGAGATCAGGGTCGATAGTTGGCAAGGAACTGGATCCCCCAAAAAAGGGGTAGCTGTGATCGAAATCGACTATTATTATTATTATTATTATTATTATTATTATTATTATTATTATTATTATTATTATTATTATTATTATTATTATTAGTTTTGAAGAATGTTGTTGAGCAAGTTTTAATTCTATAAAACCTTTAATATTCCACAAGTGCACCGGTCATAAGCGTAGTAGTTGAAGTGTTGATCCCACGAGAAATTAGTGAACTAATTGAATCCTAACTTTATCTAAAGTCAAAAAATGTAATTAAAATGAAAATAAAACGAGCAGAAAATTAAACAATTGAATATGGATCGATTGTGAATGAAATTCTAAAATTAATGCAGGAAATCACAATTGAACATAACCACCTAACAATCAAAAAATCACACAAGGAAGATGAACCAATTATAAGAAGAGGAGATTTATCCTATCGTCAATTGCTAACTTAATTACGTTTGAGTTAATGGGTATCGGTCCTAGAATTTCAAAGGGTTGATTATCCTTTCTCGAGACCTAATCATTAAACACTAAATGATAATCCCTAATTGAATTCGATGCTCTGAAATTGCAATCTCTCAATTACCAAACAACCCATATTATAATTAGTTTTTAAGCACTCTATTAAACATTTGGGTCCTCACACACGATCTCTCATCGTATAATTATTGATTTGATTGTTTATATGATCTATTAGGTTGTTAACTCTCATTACCTAACCTAATCATGTTACTATCGATTCACTCTCTCAATTTGTTACTGAAGTATGCAACAACAACTAACAATCACAATACCAACACATTAACATCAAAAGAAATCAAATCCCAATTGATTTAAGAACAAATCCCAAATGAAGTTTAGAACATCCTTAACAGTTACTTTATGAAAATAGACTTTTTCAAAGCTTTTGTCTCTATTAGCTGAGAATTTATTCAATTATGTCTTGAAGCACTTCGCCTCCCTCCCAAATTTGTTCGATGGATTATGTCCTGCATTACTTCCTCATCTCTTAGTATTTTGGTAAATGGTACTCCCTTAATTCCACTCAAACAAATGAAAGGAATTAGGCAAGGAGATCCCCTATCTCCTTACTTATTTACCCTTGCTATAGAAGGTCTTTCCAGGCTTTAAACCAAATTAATCCATTCTAATGGGAGTTTTAAATTTCATCACATGTAAGGAACTTTATCACTCATCTCTTATATACCGATGACCTATTGCTTTTATGTGGTTTTTATGTCTCTTCTATCAATCAAATCATACGTCAACTAGCACTCTTAGCTAAATGGTCAAATCTTAAAATGAATGTTGCGAAGAGCAGTCTGGTGATCTCTAAAGATGTAAGGAACATTGCTGAAATACAAAGACTTACTGGGCTTAATATTAGCCCATTTCCTTTTCGTTATTTGGGAGCCCCTATTATATTTACTAAGCCTAAGTTACAAGATTGTTTGGAATAGGTCAATGCTAGAGTGAAGGCTTGGCATAATAGATTCCTATCCTTTACAACAAGACTTACTCTAATCATATTTGTACACAATAGTCCACATCTCCATTCGACTGCTTATGTGGCCTTGCCAAAAAGGACCATTAAAGAGATAGATACAGCAATGAAATCCTTCTTATGGTCAGGAACTATGGGTACCTCCATCAATGCTAGAGTTAAATGGAGTGAGGTGACTCTACCAAAAAAAAACAAGGGGGCTTAAGGATCACACAAATTACTACAATGCAGAATGTCTTGATGTGTAAAATATTATGGCAGTTATACCATAACGCATTGTGGACTAAATGGATTCACGAATATTATTCAAAGCACTCCAATTTCTGGCGAACTAATTATTTTAAGGAAGGCTTTTGGATACTTCATCAGTTGATGAAACTAAGAGATATCATCTAACTTTGTATCAAGCACATAATTGGTAATAGAGGTAAGACTTGGTTTTAGTTTGACAATTGGTTAGTTAGCAGTCCCTTCATTCATTCTCCAAACTTCCTAAGTATCAGAAATAGAATAACTTTAGCTTCAAAGGTTTCTTCCTTAATTGTAAATGGTGAATGGCAAGCAAACATTAGAGGATTTCATTCTCTCATGGACCACTTCCCTAAGTTTCAAAACATGATTACTAAGGATTCTATCATTTGGGATCTTAACCCAAATGATGTATTTACCAACCAATTTTGTTATAAACTATTTTCTGCTAACTCCATTGTTGTTCCCTGGTACAACTTGTTTTGAAAACACAATATCTGTCCCAAGGCTTCCTTCATAACATGGCTGGCTATTAAGAGCAGGCTTCAAACTAAGAGCCAATTGAAGGGTAGGGTGGATGCTTCATGCTTACTATGCAATAGGGCTATTGAGAATAGAGATCACTTATTTTCTCTATACATTTACATTAAATCTATTTGGAGTAGAATCTTCCATTTATTTCCTCTCTCTCATTCCAGCTATCGTTGGGAGCATATCCTGAGATGGTTTGTTTGTCACATAAGGAAAATGCAACCTCATTCAACTATCCTCAAAGTTATTTTTACCATTACTATCTATTGCATTTGGAAAGAAAGAAATAATAGAAGATTCACATGTAAGAAGGAAGATAAATATCTCATTACTGATAGAGCTATCAACATGATCAGATCATATATATATGCTAAAATGCACTTCTTTCCCTTTTTAATGATATGAAGAACATATGGCAACTCTAAGTTTTTCTTTTAGTTGCACTTTGATCTTATCACCTGTACATTTTTTAATGGTCTTTTGTAATTTTTTGTAATTCTCCTATAGGCATTTAAGCCTTAAACTCATTATAATGTTGTACTAGTTCTGACTATAGTAATACATTATTCATTTTTCAAAAACAAACTATTCAAATGTTATAACACCAATAAAACCATCAAAAGTTGTACATTCAACATAAATTTTTCCAAGGCTTTTTATTCCCTCAATTGGGGCTTTATCTTAGATACTTAGCCATGGGATTCCCCAATTGATTTATAACTTAGATACAGGCCTGTATCTCATTAATATCATATTCCATCCTAATCAATGGTGAACCTACTGTTAGAAGCTTAAGGCAAGGGACCCTTTGTCCCCTTACTTGTTTATAATCAAAATATAGGTTTTCACAAGGATGATCTATATTGGTATCTTAAAGGTACCAAGCTTCACATATCACTACAAACGCTCTAAACTTAAACCTAGCTAGCATTTGCAAATGATTTTCTCCTACTTTGTGGAGCCACTTCTCCTTCAATCAATAGGCTCTTCTGCACTTTAAACTCCTCCAGATAACATTCAAGGTTGAGTTATAAACCTAACAAGTGTTCCTTTGAAGCCCACCATATACAAGTTGTTTTGTTCTTTGGACTTTAACTCAGTAAGTATTCCCTTTAAGTCCTTAGGTGTTCAATCATTGAAAAGAAACTCATATATCATAACTATATTCCCTTACTAGACTAAATTGATAAGAGAATAAATAATTGATGTAACAAGTTTTTTAGCTATAAGGGAAGACAACAGTTGGTTATCTCTGTATTAAGCAACTTGGCTATCTATTGGTGATCCTATATGGCCCTCTCTATTGTAGTAATAAAATTTATTGATAGAAAACTAAGGTACGTCTTATGGATTGGGTGAAACAACTATTTTTTTCTTTCTTCATTTTCAATTTCAGGTTTATATGAAGTTATATCTTTACCAATAAATTCTTTATAAATTTCATTGGTAACTACTTGAAAGGCTTTTATTGGTTCAAGTGCATTAAGAAATTCAGTGGTATTTTTATTCTTATTTCATTATCTAATAAAAAATTTAATACTATTCCAGTAGTTTTATAAGTAATAAAATTCCATAGAGTACTAATATTGGCTAATCCTTCAAATGGTTTTTCTAATTGGATTACTAAGGCTAATCTACTTGACCATTCGAGTAATAATGTTGGTGGATTCAGAGTCTAGAATTAATTCGGTCATGTGAGATTTATAGGTGTGCTGCAAGTTGATTTTGGGTTTGAACAACTTGTTGTTTATAAAATTATACTTTTAATTTGCTAGATTTATTCTTTCTTTGATAGGATTTGGACCATTATTAGAAATAGAAAATTGAAGATAATTATAGCGAGTTTCAAAAAATTCTTTTTCAACTTTATATTGGTTAACTAATATTTCTAAATGAAGAATGTTTTCTAATAGTTGATTACAATATATACAATTATTTAAGAGAGAAGACATACTTATTATAGATAATGGCTTTTATAATGTTCTTGAAATTGTTGATATAGTTGTTTTATTTCTAACTTTTCTTGATTATATATTTCAGTATGTCTTGTTATAATATTTTGAAATTTAGATAGAGTAGTATTAGAAGCATATAGAGTAGTATTAGAAGCATTTATTTGTTTAAGTTGAATATAAGTATTTGTAAATGTTTGAATAAGTTGTTTACTAAGAGATAATTTTTTTCTCAGTATGAACTATTAATAAATGAATATTATGACAGGTAGTGCAAACAAGCATAATGAAAGAAAATATGATATGAATTAAAACAGACATAAACATGAATATGATAGATTAATGCTAAGTAAAAAGATTAAAAATTTTGAAACATAATTATTAATCATACCTTTTGTGTTGTCACTCTGCATTTTTTCTTCTTCAATGCCAATTCTCTGAGGCTATACAGAAAAGTTACAGAGGAGAGACAAAAGATAAGCAATAAGAGTGTTTTATTTTCTCATGCCCCGAAGGCTGGATGCTTCATACATTATACAGAACCGAAAAAGGTTCAAACCAGATAAAGTAAAAAAGAAAAGAAAAACTAAAAAAGTAGATTCCTTCTAAAAAGGAGCCAACTTTTGAAAAAGAAAAAGAAAAAGATGTTGGCCACATAGGCGACAATGAGTACACAACTTTAATGATTACATTGTTAATAATTACAACCGACAATACTTATACTTTTCAATCTTCAATGATTACATTGTCTGACGAGCTATCATCTTGGACGGTTAATGTGAAAGGACAATGATGGAATTTATGAGCTGAATAGTGCTATAGCTGCTTACAAATGGATTGTTTCCAGTCGTCAGATAAAACATCGAAGACTCCAAAAGTATTGGAAAATTGAGCTTCAACTTGTTTAATTAGTTGCAGAGATTCAGTATCTATTGGGGTCTTATAAGCGGATTTCATAAGAAGATTTGGTCCACGATAATTGAGTTTAATTAATGACTCAAAATTAAATTTTAAACATTGTTGATAAACTCTTTCGATGCAGTGGAGGTTGAACTAGTTGATTAAATCCCAAGTGACTTCATACTTTAAAGGTTCATCTATTGGTGGCTAAATTCCATTACTAATCCCAATCTGAATAAAGTCAATTTGGATAGTTGAATTTTTGAATCCTTGAAGTTGTCTGCTTTGGTAAAGATAGGATAGGTACTAAAAACTTTTATAAAAATTTCCCTTTCCTTGGTAAATCTGTCCTTGTAATTTTTTACTGTAAGAGTAAATCCAGTTGGGAATTCGGCCAAGCTATCTAAATTAGTTAAATTAATTGTATCTATTAATTCACTCTGAAAAAAGAGATAAGTGGTGAGTGGATCAACTTCTGGAAAAATAATAACTTTTGGTCCATACCTTCCTAGATTTTGTGGATAATATTGAAATTTTTTTTGCTCTTCAGTCCATCTATTAAGGGCTTGAAAACAATCGTAAAAAATGTCTGGAGTGATTCGCTTCATTTCTTCTTTAAGAGCTTTTGTGGGTATAACATTGATTCTTTCCATATTTATGGGTTTACCCAATGATTTCATTGTGGTCTCAGAAGGTTGTTTTTCCAAGGCCTGTTTGTATTGAGGTTTAAGTACTGGATTTCTGAACTTTCCCAGGCCTTTTCTGCTTCTGATCGAGTGGAATAACTTTTATGAATAATGGAGGATTTTCCAATGATATAGGCTGAAGCTTTATGCCATTCGTCATAAATGCCAACCATGGGTCCATTAAATATGACATAGGTTTTATTTTCTTTGAAATCTTCTTGTTTTTGGGATAAGGTGGGTTCTACTTTAGTGGTTGAAGGACTAGGTTGGATAGTAAGTGTAAATGCTTGTGTTATTCGTTGTGGGGTAATGGGTTGGATGTTTGAAAGGGTTTGTTTTCAAGAAGTTGTATGGTAGTTCGTAGTTGATTGATTTCTTTTGTTACTATTCCTACTTGCTGCTAGAGGTCTAATAGTTCTACTTCTTTCTTTGTGACTGAGTCTTTCAGGCTTAATATGGCTGCTTCCATTCTCAAGTCAATGTATCTACAAGACTATTAGCAGTAGATTTGATATATTGTATTTGAAAAATATATCGGGCTAATTCTAATTGCCATCTAATTAATCGTCCTTGGTTATATTGTATTTAGTGAATGCATATATATATTTTGAATATGTCTGAATTAAAAATTCGACAGGTAATAAATTCACTTTCCACCTGCGTAAAGTTTTGAGACATGCTAATGTCTCTTTTTCATGAATTGGATATTTCCTTTTAGTGGGATTAAAAGTCCCATTGATATATTTACATAAAAGATAATTCCTTGATGCATGTCTCTTTTTCATGAATTGGATATTTCCTTTTAATGGGATTAAAAGTCTCATTGATATATTTACATAAAAGATAATTCCTTGAATTAGGTGGTTTTGTCATTAGGCAATCAGCCCATGTATTTATATTTGCATCAATTCGTACTAGCAATTTATCCTTCTCAGTATAATTATACAATTCTAGTAATTTTTTACAAAGATTTTTTAACAAATTTACATTATTAGTATCTTCATCTGTCCATGTCCATTGATGTTTTGTACCACATTTAAGTTGCAATTTCTTTTTTTCTTTAGCTAAGCCTTTTAAAAAAACCTTGATAAAAAATATAATTGAGTAATTCTAAATAATTTTGAACTTCAGTAATATTTTTTAACGTATCAGGAAACTGATGCAAATTTTCAAAAATATTATGTTGTAATTTTAAAAATCCATTTGTGTCTACTAGTTTTTTGATTGAATGTTCTATTTTTTTTTCTAATTTTTGATCTATGGATGACAAAATTTTTACCATTTTTTTCATAATATTGGAGTAAGGATTCTAATAGTTTATAAATGTCATTTATTTCATTGTGTTCATTTATTTGTTGTAATTGGTTATTTTGATTTAATAATTGTATAATTTCTTTTGATTGATTTTCAATATTAAGTTGTTTATCGAATAATTCAGATAATTATTTAGTAATACTCATAGAGTATTCTATAGATGAGTTTTTAGCTCATAAAGTTATTTCTTAATATCTAATAATTCAGTAGCTAATTTTTCTGAATTTTTATCAAATCCTTTATCTTCTTCTATTTCTTTATTAGACTTTTCTGGTTCAGTAAATCTAATAGGTTTTTCTAATCTTGTAGAATAAGTTCGTAAAAGAGTAGTTTCTGGTTTCGATAGTCTATTTTTACTTAAAGATAGCCGAGGTATATCTTGAGAGCTTGTTATATTTTGTAATTTGATCGGATAATTAATATTTGGTATTTCTCGTAAACTGGTTTTTAAATTACTTCCAACTTTAGCTACATCAAAGAATCATTGATCTATATATATTCGATCTGTATTTTTAAATTCAATACTATGATGAGAATTTGTTAAAGCATAACTAATCTGATATGTAATTAAAAAGGATATTGACCTGTAATCATTAAATTCTATTGTAATTATTTCATCTAAATTTTGTGATTATAAAAGAATTCCTAATTTAATTTGAGTATTGAATTTTATTTTTCCATAAGTTAAGTTTCCATTTATTATTCCAATTACTTGATTTTTTAAATCTATCATACGTTCATCAATTATAGCCATTCCTATAGAAGAGTCTATTCATTCTTGAAACGTAGCTTTTAATAAAATTTGTATTGTAGAAAGATGTATATATCCAATTTTATGTCTTTTTTCTTCAAGTGTATTTTGTAATTGTTTATAAATTTATTCTTGATCTATTAAACTTATACGAATATGTCCACTATAATGGTCCTATTCTAATAGGTGTTTCGTGAACTATTTTTTCATAATAAATGATATTTTTTTCTATTAATTAGATTTCTAAAGGAATGATGAGTAATATCTTGTCCAACATAAAGAAACTACCTAAAGTAAAATGGGCTTAAGTTTGTCAACCTAAGCAATACAGGGGATTGGGGGTCATTCGGCCCAAACCTTAAGCAAAACCTTACCGGCTCAAAAGCTTTGGAAACTATTGAACAAGAAAATTTGTGGGATATATGAATACATCTATACCACATCAAGCATAACAGTAACCAAAATGTCATGGACTCTCCAACAGATTCTCCACACTAGGAGTTGGATGCATCCATTGATCAAACACAGGATTGGATGGCCATAACACCTTCTTTTGTTTCGATCAGCAGGATGATTTTAGTCCACTATTCAAACTCCCATACTTTAACACCTTGAGATCCCTCATCCCTCTGAGAAACAAGTTTTATGAGCTAATGAGAGTTAATAACTAGTCCTGGCCCTTTCATTATTCCAAGGGATTTGAATTAATAATTAGCAATATGCAAACCTATTCACCAAATCCTTCTCCATAAATTATCCAATTGTTAGCTAACAATTCCAAAAAATCATCTTACATTCATAGGAAATTTCTAATTCACTCAATCCCTTCATTGTGTCCTGGCATAACATGATCACTAGTATCACTCCAACTCATTTCTTCACTTTATGACTGGCCTTAGAGAGACAGATTGGCAACGAAGGATTCCCTAAAGTTTCATTTCTCCAATGCTTCATGCGAGCTATGCAAACAGACACTGAAAGCTCCAATCATTTATGCTTTTAATGCAAGTATTCAGTTTGGCTATGCAGCAAATTTCTGCACCACCTTGGCTTACTCGTACCTTTAACTTCTTAGAACTTGTTGCAATTTATTTTTGTTAACTATCCACTTACCTTTCAGGAAAAAATGCTCTAAATATACATGAATCAATTATACTTGTAACAAAATTGAAAATGATCATCTCCAACTTGAAAGAGTGTTCCAGAATATATACTCTGACTTTAATCACTAAAATCCTAATTAATATACCTTCGTAACTACTAATCCATCATATTTACCATTACCTTTGCATAGTGAATCAAGGAAACTATTGTCTCTTCTCCTTGTTACAAAAAGATGGTTGCCAGTATGGCCTTTTTCAGCTACGTTCATTGATAATCCTATGCTCATTCGTTTCTGTAGTACAGTAACTCCATAATGTCTCAGGATTTTGTGATTCCTTGCCTTCATCTTTAGTCCAGATATCGTCCAAAATTTAACCAAAGCAAATAGTGTAAACTCTTGCAGCAACTGGGATTAGCAATGATAAAATTTTGTTCCTCGTGACCACAACTAGAATGTCATTGGTTAAAATATTTACTCATCTTCTCTAAAAATTTCATAGGAACTCGACACGCTATGTTCCTTTAATTGCAACTCTATTCATCACGTAGGCCTAAAAACTGCACTTGATTACAAGAATAATGACATTTCGGGAGCTGGAATAAATGGTAGTATAGCTTCACCAAATAATTCAAACAGAGACACCAGGAGACCACTGCTCGATTCATCATTCCGGACCTGTTTGAGAATTGCTGACATCCTAATGTATGGATCATCGCCCTTTTCATTGTCACCTATATGGTTAGATTCACCATCATTCTGTGGTTGGTCTACAGCAGGTGGAACTGGAGCCATTGATTCCCCTTGTACAACGGATGGTGAGGAGTCTATTGGCATTATATTGACCCGGCCATCAGTAGCCATCTTCTTTGCCTGTGGTTGTTCCAAGTTCTCCATGCTTGCCTTACGTTTACCTTCACAATATACACAAGTAAACGAGATTAAACTCCACCATCGCTGTAAAATGCTTTAGTGTATGCTTTCGACATGTGATAGGAGAGTATATAACAGCACGCATTTTAGTGTATGCTTTATACATGTGATAGGAGAATACATAACAGCAAGTGATACATAACAGTAAGTGCAATTCTTCTCCACTGCTGAATAAACATCTCTAATTTATTACCGAGGAATCTGCTTAATTGCAGAGGTGGTCATAAACATGTACTATCGCCAAAAATTTTAATTTTCTTACAAAGGAGTGGTTTATATACAAAGAAGTCCATAACCCAAAAGTTTTAGGCATTGGGTTATGCATCTTTCTTTGTATATAAACCACTCCAGTCTTTTGTCTGTTTGAACTTACCAACCCCCAATTAGACAACATGCAATCAAAGATGGATATCTGTCTGACACCTCCTCCCCAGCCTTTCCCACAGCAGGAAATTAAATGGAGGACTTTCAATTGCACTGATCTGCCGTTGTGACCAGTATTAGAGAATAGAAATGTGAAGTAACCATATTATTCAGAATTACATAGCTTTAACTATGGTGCCTTCAAGAACAGGTAAGAAATGTAACTCCAGTATGTATCTCACCTACAAGGCTACTCACACCACACGACAGGATACCCACAGTTCTTGAACAAATGAACTCAAAATCACAGAGACGAGAGAGCTGGAGATTTAGAATTTATGTATCATCTATTTTGTTGGGGTGGAGTAGAAGATGTTCGTGATAATTGAACACGTTTCTCCTCCCTTTGCAGGAAATGCACCATCCCTGACCCCAACTGCATTGGCAGATAGAATTAATACTTAAGGCACACTAGAAACTGCTGAAAGTACTGAAAATCTTGTACAACATAGCTAATTATGCACAAGCACAACCAATAAGAATGCATGCAATAACAAAATAACTGAAGTTAGAAAATACTATTCTCACACCAATCAGACAATCAGTCAGTTCAACGAAAAATATATATGTATATCAGCAAGTAAGCACCAATTGTCAAACAAGTAAAGTTAGAAAGCTTACTTGGATGTTCAGTAACTAGTCTTCTGTTGGTTTTCCAGATAGCATATGTTGGAAGTGACATCAAAGGCGGGAAAATCTTCAAACAGTCACGTATACAATGACCTGCTGCACACTGGAAAATGAATCTCATCAAAAACCCTGTACATAGCAAGAGTATTTCTACTGGATAACATTGCAGATAAAAAAGTGGATGCTGGAAGGAAACTAGCTTATATAGTTAACGATTGTAGGGACATCTTTAGGGGGATGCGACATAATGTTGGGTGTGCATGGTTAGCCACCCATGATGATGTCCAATGGAACTTTCATATGAGAACTATAAGGGAGGCTCATTCCTGACGAAAACTGATAGAACTCTAGCTTTACAAACTAGTGAAAGTGTATGTTATTGAACAAATAAAAGGCACTTTACTGCTATTACAAGGGTTATTCCACAGGACACCCCTTCCAGAGCTGAAATGCTCCTCAGAAAGAAGGAAATTCTTTCTGTCTACAATACCTCTCTTCTTACTTTCCAATGCCCTCTCTCCTCTCCCTCTTTGCCTCAAAACTACCTACTGAGGCCGTTTTATTACAATCCAGCCCTTGTGCGAACTTAGCCACTAACTAACTCATTCCTCTCTGCCCCCTCTTTCTTTCTCCTCGAGTATACTCTCCATATCCTAGGATTATTTACATTTCTGTTATTCTCCCCCCTTCCTATATTACCCTCGACCACATCGGTCCTAACATTGCTCCCCTCTAAAAGAGCAAGCTCGTCCGCAAGGCTGCATCAAGGAAACTGACTACAAATAACAAATTCATCCTCCTATGTAGCATTCTCCATCGGCTTACCCTTCCATTTAACTAACCATTGGCATGTGGAGTCCCCTGCCTTAGTAATTATTCGGCTAGCTAAGACATTTTTGGGTTCCACGACATCTTCCAACTCCACTTCCATTCCGTCAGGCAAAGCTGTCTCTACAGAGTAGTTCCCCATAGCCCTCTTTAGTTGAGACATATGGAACACCAGATGGACTCTAGAATGTAGGGGTAGTTTGAGCTTATATGAGACTGCTCCATATTTTTCCAGAAATTGAAAAGGCCCAAAGTATCTTGCCGCTAGTTTTTGATTAATACGTTGGGCCACCGTTAACTGTTTGTGGGGATGGAGCTTAGGAAAAACCCATTCTCTCACTTGGAAAGACAGCGGAGTTCGTTTTCTATCAGCATACTTTTTCATCTGGTCTTGCACCCTCTTCATATTGTATTTTAGCTGATGCAACGCCTCATCTTTGTCCATTAACTCTCTACCCATTGCCTCCACTTTAGTTTCTCCTTGTAAATACCGAACCAAAGTTGGGGGGTTTCCTACCATAAACCACTTCAAAGGGAGTTGAACCCGTAGACATATAGAAAGTGGTATTGTACCACAGTTCTGCTCATGAAATCTAATAGGACCAATGCCTAGGTTGTTAAGAAGCAAAACACCTCAAATAAGTTTCCAAACACCTGTTGAGAACTTCTGTTTGTCCATCCGTTTTTGGATGATAAGAGGAGCTCATTTTAAGCATAGTACCCTATAGACGAAACAACTCCCTCCAAAAATGACTAACGAACAAAGGATCACGATCACTTATGATCGATTGTGGCACTCCATGTAGGCATACTACCTTTTTAACAAACACCTCAGCCACACTTTTAGCAGTATAAGGGTGCTTCAATAGGATAAAATGGCCATATTTAGATAGTCGATTCACCACGACCAGCACTACTTCATACCCTTTAGATCTAGGAAGTCCCGTAATGAATCTGATTGGGAATCGGCAAAGGTTGCAGCAGACCCACAGGAGATGTGGCAGCATATTTTTGCCTTTGACATGTATCTGTCTTGAATGGACTTCTTCATAACAATCCAATAAAGATTGCTCGCAATTCTCCTATAGGTGTGCAGATAACCTGAATGGCCTCCAATAGGGGAAGAATGAAACTCTTTTAGGAGTAATGGAATAAAAGTGGATTGAGCTGAAATCACCAACCTTCCCTTATACAAAAGAACACCTTATTGCCATAAAAACCCGGTTCTAGAAGTTGAATCCCGCTGCAGATCCCTTATAATGCCACTCAATATAGGTTCTTTGTGCACCTCCTACTGGCGGATTTGACCATCAGCCAATAGCGGGTAAGAAATAATGCTTTTTCAGCTCTCCTTCTTCATACACCCGTGACAACACGTCAGCAGCTTTGTTTTCTGGCCTCGGTTTATAAATGACCTCAAAATGATAACCAACATTATTAATCCGTAGTAGACACCCTCTGTCGCAACAAATGGCGAAGGCTTTTTTGGTCTGAATACACCACAAATGATCTGCCCAGCAAATAGTGACGCCAATGATGCATCGCCAACACCACAAATTCCATTAGTACCTTCTCATAAGCAGACTTAGAAAGATTTCTCTATGGAAAAGCCTGACTGTAGTAGGCTATCAGTCTCCTATTTTGCATCAAAACCGCACCTACCCCCTTGCCCAAAGCATCACATTCAACCTCAAAAGATTGAGAAAATTTTGGTAGAGCTAATACCACAGAAGTAGTCAACGCCTTTTTTAAGGCCTCAAAGGACTCTAAAGCTGTTGAGTTCCAATGAAACCCTTCCTTCTTTGTTAGTTCGATGAGTGATTTTGCTATTTTACCATAGTTCATAATGAACTTTCAGTAATATCTAGTCAACCCAAGAAATCCCCTCACCCCCTTAACATTTCGAGGAATAGGCCAGCTTACAACACTTGAAAACTTTGCCAGATCAATATCTACCCCTTTTCTAAAAATAACATGACCCAAATATTCCATTATTCGCCTTCCAAAATTGCACTTATGTTTGTTAACCACAAACTGATCCCTTTTTAAGACTTTTAAGACCTACAAGACACTTGCTAAGTGCAAAAGATGAGTATTTCAATCAACACTATGTACCAGAATGTCATTAAAAAAAACCAGAACAAACCTTACAAGGAAGGTTCTGGAAATGTCATTTATTGTGGACTGAAATGTAGTTGGTGCGTTGGTCAATCCAAACGACATTACTAGGAACTCATAGTGGCCAACATGTGTTCGAAAAGCCATTTTGTGGATGTCCTCATTCTTGAACCTAATTTGGTGATACCCGGATTTGAGATTTGATTTAGAGAAGAAACAAGCACCGTGCAACTCATCTAAGAGTTCATCTACCACTGGAATAAGATACTTGTCTGGTACTGTGGCCCTATTTAGGGCTCTATAATCTACACACATTCGCCATGAAGCATCTTTCTTCTTGACTAAAATTACCGCACTGGAATAAGCACTGGAACTAAGACATATGATGCCTATTTGCAACATTTGCTGAACTTGTTTTTCAATCTCATCTTTATGATGCTGTGGGTATCTATACGGTCTCACACTAATTGGACCTTGTCCTTGCTGTAAAACAATAGAATGAGACTGGTTTCTTTGGGGAGGTAACCTTTGAACCTCTTAAAACACCTCCAAAAATTGGTTCAACACCAGGATTAGCTCTTGCTCTTCTTTTCTGTTAAGCTGAGTCTGTTGTTCCCCTATTATAGCCATTCCTTCAACTGATTGGAAATTACCACTTAAGGTTGCTAAAAGACTGTGTAAAGATACTGAATCCTCAAGGTACACACTTCCTCTTCTCTGTATTGCATTTGTTTCTACATTGCTACACAACTCCACCTTTTGTCCTTTATGTTGGAATTGCATGGTCATCTCCTTCTAGTCTACGATGACCTTTCCCAATGTTTGTAACCAAGCAACCCCTAAAATCACATCCATTACTCCTAAATCTAGTACATAAGCATCGATCTTCTAGTCTAGCTCACCCAACCGAATAGGAACCCCTATACTCCTTCCTTTAGTAATTACCTTATGGCCATCACCCAATCTGATTCCCAAGGTCTTATTGAGCTTTATTGTTAACCCAAACCCACTAGCTAATTCAGGCAAGATAAAATTGTAGCTTGCCCCACAATCCACCAAAATCACAATGGGAACCCCGTGTAATTTCTCTTCTAGTCTCATGATTTTAGTTTCAGATACCATTGCTTCATTAACCCCAAATACTCCCATAGCTCTGCATTCTAAAGCTACATCGCCTTCCTCATCAATATTTGCCTCCATAGCTATTATTTCCCCATCTTGATTCAATGTTTTATTGTCATCTAGACCAGTAACCTTAGCTGTCTCTCCAAACATTGATGTAATCGATACAATCTCTCCCCACATCGGAAACAAAGGCCTTTGGCCTTTCTATCCATGAGTTCTTGGTGGGAAATGTGACGCAACCCCCTGTTTCTCTCTGTCGACACCCTCTTTTCTCCCTCAGGCCTCCTTATTAGTGCTGCCATGGAAGGTATTGCAACTCTGCTCTACGCATGGGAGTCAGGTCGGTACCCGGATGTTTCCCGAATTCTACGCGCTCCAAATCCACCAGAAAATCTCACTCAACCCACTAGGCTTGTGTAATCTGACTCCTTAGGGCTCGGGTTGACCTAAAAGTTGCCCCTAAAATTACTATCTCATATTTGAGTCCATGCATGATGTCAAGAACCCAAGTTTCCGATACCTCCTTGCTCTCCGTTCACCTCTTTTTCCACAGCCGTTGCGATTTTCATCATTTAGTACTTGTTCACCGGACCAAACGTACACACCGTCCTCCGGATATCCAATCACAATCCACTCATGAAATATCCCATACATTGTTCTTCCGGTAAACGACCCACTTACGACGATATGAATTCAAAGGCCTCGATGTATCCTTCAATTGTATCAATTTGCCGCAAATCTAAAAGTTCTTTGAATAGATTCTCAAACTGCCTCTCTCCATATCGATCTATTAAAGCTCTCTTAAAATTTTCCCAATTTAATTCTAGCTCCATCTCTGTCAGAAGGTTAAACCAATGAATGATTGATCCTTCCATACTTAAGAGAGCCAGTTTGATTTTCACCTTTTCTAAGGTGTTACGAACCTCAAAATATACTTCCACTCCAATAATCCACCCCACAGGGACCCATCAAACATGGGCAGTTCAACCTTACGTACCAACATCCTATATTCCTCCATATTATCAAAGGAATGCTACATCAGAGTGGGTTGTTGAGGATGCTGATTATTCCTTTCACCAGCCATAATTTGCCCCCTTCCTGAGGTATCACTCCCCTGTCCTTGTTCTGGTCTCTTACCCATCATCTTGCTTATTTCCAGCAGCAAAGCTCGCTGCATTTGCCCCATTACCATCCTCATAGACGATTGAATATCCTCAACTCCAGCCTCCAGATTAGCCATACGAGATTCCAACAAATCTAATCTATCGGACATCTTTGGTGGCATCGATGTTGATCTTTCTAAATTCTTAGTTCCCCTAAAGAAAACTGATTCTCCCTTCCTATATCCCGCAGGTCGGACCAATGATAGGACTCGAGCTTTATAAACTAGTGAAAGCGTACGTTATTGAACAGATAAAAGGCACTCTACTGCTATTACAAGGGTTATTCCACAAGACACCCCTTCTAGAGCTGAAATGCTCCTCAAAAAGAAGGAAATTCTTTCTGTCTACAATATCTCTCTTCTTACTTTCCAATACCCTCTCTCCTCTCCCTCTTTGTCTCAAAACTACCTACTGAGGCCATTTTGTTACAACCCAGCCCTTGTGCCAACTCAGCCACTAATTAACTAACTAACTGACTTACTCCCCTCTACCCCCTCTTTCTTTCTACTCAAGTATACTCTCCATATCCTAGGCTTATTTACGTCTGTGTTATTATCCCCCCTTCCCGAATTACCCTTGACCACATTGGTCCTAACGAAAACTCTTAGTTGATGGGAGAAAAGGATTTTCAAAAATGTTGCCTCGTCCAACCAACTCTTTATATGTTACAATTGAGTATCAACTAAAACAATATAGATGAATGCAAGATGAATGCAAACAATCACTGAACACATTCGACGAAATCAGTTGACTTCTAACTGAATTTAGTTTGTTGACATTGCCACTACAGAGAAAATAGGATAATAGAATTCATTTGAAAGAGGGTTCAGAAGCCAACATTTGGCCTTATAGATATTATTGGGGTGCAAAAGGAAAACACTAAAAGCATGGCGGAAGAGCTATCACAATAAGGTTTCATCCAGCCTAGCGTTACTCCATACTCATCTGCAATCGTGTTAGTGAAAAAGAAAGAAAATTCTTGGAGAATGTGTCACTAAAGACAATTCTTGGAGAATGTGTGTCACTATAAGGAACTTAACAAGCAAACTGTGAAGGAGAAGTTCCCAATTCCTTTGATTAAAGGACTCTTGGATGAATTACATGGCTCAATTAGGTATTCCAAACTTGATCTCAGGTCAGGCCATCATTAGATTTGGATGCATCTTGAGGATCTTCACAAGATTGCATTTAGAGCACATGATAATCACTATGAAATTCTAGTCATGTGACCCTTGGCTTAACTAATGCCCCTCCACATTCCAAGGATTGATGAATGACATTTTTATGAGTCTCAATAAGCCTATCTTGATTTAGCCCTAACTTTCAATAGTTTGGAACATTTAAGGTCTACTAAGCAAACACTGACAAAGAATCAAAGGCATTTTTTGAGCAAGGCAAGTGGAATATTTGGGGTATACCAAGGGGTAGCCACTGTCTCCAAGGAAGTTTGAGACAATGAAGAAAGGCCAAAACCCACCAGCACCAAAGAACAGAGAGGACTTTTGGAACTAACTGAATATCATAAAAGATTTATCAGGCACTTTGATATTATTATTAAGACTTTAACTGAACTGGTGAAGATGTTTTACAGTGGAATTCTGAGACAACCTGAAGGAAGTCTTAATTACTGCTCCTATACTTGCCCCTCCTAATTTCTAAAAGACGTCCGCAATTGACTCAAATACAAATCGTATAAGCATAAGGGTTATGGGATAAGTATAAGGGTTGTTCTTCAGTCAACACTTTATTGCTCATTTGAGCTTAGCACTAGCAACAAGGAACTTATGAAAAAGATATTCTAGAAGTCATTAAAGCCATGAACCATTGGTAACATCATTTGATTAGGAGGCATTTCATACTGATAACAAATCACAAAAGTCTCAAATTCTTGCTTGAGGAAAGGGACACAACTTCATTTCAACAATCATGGCTTCCTAAACTCTTAAGCTATGATGTTGGGGTAATATATAAGAGTGTTAAAGAAAATATTGCTGCTAACTCTAGCTAGGCTCTCTAACGCTAAATTGTTTGAGCTAACACTCTCTAAAGCTCAAACTGATCTGTTACAAGTATCAAACAAAGTTGGGAAGGAGACTCAGCTATACAGGACATCCAAAAGAAGGAATCGGACCTCTATTCAGCAATTTAGCCTAGCAGCTTCAAATTCTGACCTTAGCTTCATCAAAAATTGATCTCGCCTACTAACTTCATGAATCTTCTGAAGACCAGCTAAGGCCCCTTTAGGTACCTTAGAATAGATAACCCTAGAATATTCACTCCATAGATTAATAAATCCAGAATAATATTGTTCAATAGAAAGATTATCTCGACTTAAATTATTAATCTCAAGTTCAAGTTGAAATCTTCTTGCAGCATTATCTTGATTGTATATAAGCTTTAAATAATCCCACATCTCTTTGGCTGTCCCAAAGGAGCATAAATTGTTCACCATATGGCATTCAATAAATGCTAAAGTCCAAGAGATAATTAGAGCATCCTTTGCCTCCCATTAGCTAAATTCCTTATCGTCTTTAGGAGCAGCAGAGCGCCCGACCTCAAAGCTCCTTCCCTTTCATAAACATTTTGAATTAAAATTCCCATGTTGCATAATTCCTTCCTATAAATTTGAAAGCCAAAGTCTCTGCAGATATTTTTCCAAAAATATTCTTGGTAGCCATTCTCAAAAAAATTCAAGTCCGGAAATCTCACTACAAGACCTAACCACAAGTTGACCCAAAAATAAATCTCAAAGCATAGTAGTTGATTAAAAATTAATCAACCCACAATGAAAATGAAAACAGACCAGAAAACTTCAAAGGACAGAAGTGAAACTCTTATACCTTAACAATTTTTGAGTAAATGGCTGAATAGCCTCCTCTTGAGGATCATTTCCAATGAATAAGGATTGTTGTACAATCTATTTTTGATAATAATATATGCACACTAATCATTGGTAACCTATTATAGGTAAGAATATATAGATATATACAGGTAATACACTAATTATGGTAGAATGAATCTCATAATCTTAGGCATATTTTTTTCCATAATCTTTGCAATTATCATCCGCCATAATCTATGCAACTAAGGTCCATAATTTCTGCCACTGATATCACCTATCTCTATCAACATCACACCTTTTAAAATTCTCTACGTTTATCCTCTTCCATTCTATATTTCCAACTTTGCAGGTGATTCAACAGTGTTAAGAGTGGATCAAGTTCTCCTTGACAAAGAGACAGCTCTTCAAGTGGCCAAATTCCATCTTAAGAGAGCATAACACAAGACAAAACAAAACAAAAAGAAAACACAGAGAACTTTTGCTATTGGAGATTATGTATATGAGAAGCTTCAATCCTAAAAATATAATTCAACGGGAAGAAGGGTGAATCACAAGCTATCACCTCTACACTTTAGACCCTATCAAATTCTGGACAGAGATGGAAGACAGCTTACAAGTCACAACCCGAAATGTTGACTCATCATACTTTCACATTCTCAGCTCAAGAAACATATTTCAAATGATACTTCAATTCTTCTGCTCAACTAGCTCAAATTGGATTTTCTGATTGATTAACTAGTGGCCATATGGGAAGGAGAATGTTGAAACGTCACAATCAAGCAGCCACTCAACTTCTAATTCAATGATCGGACTCACAGCCTAAGAATGCAACATGGGTGTTTTGTATGACCTGCAATGATGATTCCCCAATATAAAACTTGTGGACAATATTTCTGAGAAGGGAGGCATTGCTACTGATAAAGAAGTGGAGGCAATAAAGGAGACGAGCATTTTAAATAGTTAACATTTTTATGCTTGTAAATGTTAGGGGTTAAATGCAGCATATAACATGTATGCAACTACTGGTTAAGTGCTTTAAAAAGAATGGATCTAGACCAATAGGAGAATTTTTCGTTGCAAATTTGTTATTTTAGCCACATAGTTTTTCAACAGGCAAGCACAGAATGAATGAATTTGTTTGTGATTTTCTCTAAATGTTCTCATCCCCTTCTCTTATCTGATTTTCTAAAGGAAATGTTTCTTCGTTCTATCAATTTTATTCTCACAACAGATACAAGCATCAAATTTCTAGCTTAGAGCAGCAACTTACCAATAAAGCATCATAGACCCGCCAAGCTTCAAATCTTTTCATCTCATTTTTTTGTATTTCAAGAAGCATCTCTGGTTCAAGAAGTTGCAGATATGGTGCAAGATTTGGCAATATAAGAAGGCGAACCTGATTATCAAGTACCAGCATTAATTAGCAAAGAATCAAAGAAATGTACAATCATTACAAGTACAAAAAAACAATGATCATAATTAGGAAGATTGAGAGAAATAAACACAATATGCAATAAATATTAATTATTCTGGAAATGAAGCTTGGATTTTGATAAATATATTCGCAACAAAACTACTTTTCAGAACTGTTGTCAACTTCCTTGAAGCAAGAGTTCTTTTCATAGAAATGCACCTAAAGATGCCTATAATGGTTCCTCAACATATAATCACATAATAGATAATCAGAATTAACGAGTAAGTGCATATGTAATAAAGCAGTACAGCTTTTTTGCAAAATTACTACTCAAATGGTTATCAACAATAGCCTAGAGTAGAATCAGTGCAGTTGATTGCAAACCTTTGTTGGACTCAATCCATGGAAGAATCAACCAATGGAGCAATAGGTTCCTTAGTTATGGCAGCAGACTACAGCTTATTCAAACAATACTAAGCAACCTTACTAATTATTGGATTAACCATTTATCTATCCCTAAAAATATCCTCAAGGAAATAGATAAGAGAATTAGAGATTTATTGGGGAATGGCTCAAACCAAGGTAGAAGCAAAGCTAAGATTAGTTGGAGCAAAATCTGCAAACTTAAGCCACAGGGGGGTCTGGATATCCACTCTGCACGAATGATTCACAAGGTGAGCAGAAGGAACTTGTGGTGGTTGTGCTACAAAAGGGAGGATCTATGGGTGAAATGGATACACAATGACTTCATAAAGAACAAGAGTATTTGGATCTTAAAGCCAAGGCAAGAAATGACAAGAACTCTAAAGGAAATCCTAGAGACAAGGCAATGGATGCAACAACAGGTATTCCGTAGAATTGGGAATGGCGAAAACACATCTTTTTGGAATGACAATTGGCATTGTAAAAGTCCCCTCTATCAGGTAGAAGAGGTACAACCCTTGAAATTGGTGGTGAATTCAGAAACTAAAGTGAGTCTATTAATTAAAAACAATCAATGGATATGGCCATTCCTTCATAATAGAAGTGCCAGCCTCATAATGGAAAAATTGCCTAGATGCCAAAAGGGAACACGATGAAATTTAGTGGCTAGCAGATAAATCAAGGAAGTTCAACACAAAATCATGCAAAACACTTTTCTAGATTACGTAGAACACAAGGCAGGAGTGGATAGAGTTAGTTTGGGACAGTGACATCCATTCAACTCATTCATTTATCTTACGTATAGGAATCAATGGAGGGTTGCTTACAAGGGACAGGATCAAGTTCTCCATTAACACATTGCATTGTGAGCTATGTAATACGGAATTGGAAAATCTGGAACATCTTATAATTAGATGCAGATATACTAGGCAAGTCTAGGGCTAGATGCAGATTATTCTGGACATGGACAAACCAGTGGACTCTTGGAGTGAAATTATTACTTGGCTGGGGAAATTTAGAACACATAATGCAGCTAATCCCAAAGCAATTAAGTTGGGTAGCCTTGGTGTACTACATCGAGAAGGAGCATAATTGCAGAATTTTTAGACAACAAAGCCGAAGCTTTGAAATGGTTTTTCAGGACATTTTCCTCCTTTGCAGATTGGCCATGTTAGCAAAAGGTATAGCACCAAATCTGTCAAGTAGTCTGAAGAGAAGATGGGGATTGGAGTAATACTAGTTATGTGGTCTCATAAGTATCCCTTAGATTTCAAGATGTAGATGATTACTAGGAACCGCAGGTCTTTGTAATCTAGATCTTTTGGTTTATCCTCGACCTTATGTACTCTAGAATGTATATACATTAAACCAATGGAATCCTCAATTTTTGAAAAAAAAAACAATAGCCAAGAGTAAGCCCAAACAATTTCCTAGATTACGTAGCATTAGGGTAACCTCAAATTTGCTATTTGATAGCAAAATGAAAGAGAGAATACCCTCTACTACTTCTCCTCAATTTAACAGTAATGATATCCTTTTTCCTTAAAACTACAATGTTCAAGGCTAACCTAATATGAGTAGTGACAGATTCAAACATCAAGTTTATAACACTCTAGGATTGTTTGAAATTAGACGAAAATAAAGACCACAATTTAATTCTCTTTTTTCCGTATTTTTAGTATTTCTATCAACTTTTTTTTTAAATTTTGAATTGGTATAGTAATTCAAATAGCAGAATACTCTTAAGAGCTGCCCCATAGAAATAATAATGTCAGTTGAAACTAAATAGGTAACACGACTACAATACTAAAACACCTCAAATGTGAAATGGCCATCGACTAATAGCAAATATGTCAATAAAATCAACTTATGGTCCCTACAATAATGTTTTTGACAACTGAAAGAACATAGGTTACATAACTTCTAAACTTCCTCCAGGAAAACCTCAAAAGATTACCCAAGTTAATTATCTATCATTGAATGGAAAATTCCATTTTCATCATCTACTAATAGTAATAGTAATCATGTCATCATCACAATGTAAGATAAGAGATGCCAAAGAAATATCTGGCTTCTCCCGAGTTCATTTCTAATACAAAAGATTTTCATTTATCAAACACTAAAAAGATGTCAGGTAAAATTGTAGAGAACAATTCATACATTTATAAATGAATAATTGTTAAAACCCTGACAGAAGAACATACCACATTTGGTCCCAGAGCTGTTAACCCTTGAATTGCACCATAGTGTTGAGTTAATGATCGTTTTGGATCCAAAAATGCATTGACCAAAGTTTTTGTCAAACGTGTTTGAAGACTGATATAGATATGCCCAAATCTACACCAAATGTAAATTGTTAGATCCAACCATATAATGAGAATTTAACTATTTCACAAACATATTGTAGTCCAGTTGGCAAATGAAATATAACTCCAGTGTTTGCAGAAAAGAAATATCGAAGAAAAAGCTATATTTATTCTCTTGCATATACATAGGTTACAAGCTCCATACTAAATAAAAACATAATCATGCATTAATAGATCACTAAAGACATATTTTCGCAAGAAGATCAAGTCAAAGGCAGATTAGGCAGATACTGGGCAGCTGTTGGAGGAAAAATAGGGTAGTTCCAAATTTTTAGTAGTGGGTTATGGATAAGTATTGTTACTTATTATCTACAAATAAGTCTCTTGAAGTTGATCTATAAATAGGGCTCCATTATTGTCATTAGGGCGATCATTTTTCTATTTTCAGTGTATTCTAGGATTTTAGGCAACTTGAATTGTCTTTTCCTCCTATTGTGGTAGTTTGCGAGATCCTCCTGCACTTCCTATATCAGTATATTTGAGGTCAATAAAAACTCCCATTCATTATCTCCTTCTAGTCCAAACACACCCCTATGATAACTCATAAATAACGGTCACCAAATGACTACTATAATCACTCCTAGATTTTGGTCAAAACTTCTCAAGTTGCTGCCACACATACCAAAACTTGCAAACTAAAGTATGAAATAACTTGTTGATAAGTCCCTTGGTGAATAAATTAGTAAGTTATTTTTCAAAATTCACACATGGAACATTTAGAAGACCATTGGTTATCTTCTTTTTCAACAAAATATCAATCAATCTCTACATGTTTTGTTCAATAATTTGAACTGGACTACGATTTGTACCAATGGCAACCTTATTATCATTAAAAAAAAGTATCAATGATATCCTTCTAACAATTGCAATTCTTCCTCAACCTTTTGTAGTCGTAATAAACAATATTAGAGGCTATATACAACACTAAGGCAGTTTTCACATATCCCAATCTTATAGGTCTCAATGGAGCAAGCTTAGGAGAATCAGTCTCAATCTTCTCTATTGGATGGTGCAACCACAATAGCTCACAAGTCACACCTAACATAGCTCTATACTCAATTTCTACACTAGAATCAGCTACCACATTTTGCTTCTTACTCTTCCATGAAATTAAATATCATCCTACGAATATACTAAAAAAAAGTAGAACGCCTATCAAACTATGAGCCTAAATTATTTCATATGCATATCCCTACATATCAATCTATCCAAGATAACAGTGTAGGAGTCCTTGTCCAGGGGCCTATTTAATATACCAGACAGTGCAAAGTGTGGCCTCCTAAAGGTCATCATGGAGAAATTCCTTTCTATATCAAGTTAATGAAATGGGCAAACAAACTAAGCAATAATAGATATAACAAAATAAACTAAGGCAATCTTGGCAACAACTGAGAATGTGTTCTCACAATCTGACCAAAAATATATGTATAGCCTTTGGCAAGTAAAGGAGTGTTATAGACATATTTTGGGGCAAGAATTATGAAAAAAGATAGAATAAATCAAGTAGAACCAAGGAATATCAAGCTCAAAAAGGAAAGAACGATGATATGGCAAAACAGAATTACATGGATAACAAGAATCATGATTTCAATCAAAGATTCCATAAATTAAGGGAGCAAGGAAGATAATATCAGTTGTTTATAATGTAAAATTATTCTACAAAATGTTACAGAATCCTATTATGATTATGTCTTTTATTTTCTATTCAAGTTCTAAAATAAAGGGATTAAAATCTCTACTATTATATACTACCTAAAATAACAACATAGCTTTGTTATTTAAACAATTGAACTTAATGCAAGAGGACAAGCAAGAAAAGTTTATCAACTTGGGATAGATAACTCTCTTCCTTTGAGCTCGAAGGTAGGTAGCCCCCTTTATTGAGCTCCACACTTCCCACCACTCTAGTTCTCCATAAGTTTCTATAGAAAACCCAAGCAAAATCATCCCTTGACTAGATCCCAATCTAAGAATTCCAACAGCTAGGCATCAAGGCCTGGAGTCATGGAGATTCAAGCAATTAGATAAACCAAATAATGGAGATGATGAAACATATGTTGGAGGAACATAGGGTTGAGCATCAAGCCACACTTGCTACCCTGACAAACTCTAGAAGGCTGGTAAGCCAAAGACACGAGGATGAAACTAGCGATAGTAAGGTATCAATGCATGCATAACTAGAATTTGCATTAAGAGGACATTCAAAAAATAGCTTTGTTCCCTGATAAGCAAAGTTGGATTTCCCACCGTATGATGGAAAAGAAGACTCACTAGGATGGCTAAACAGATGTGATCAGTTCTTTCGCAACCATCGAACAACTGAAGATAGGCTTGAACTTGCTTCATTCCATATTATTGGAGACGCCCTACTTTGACTTTTCAATTTATCCTAATAGACACAATATTTATCATGGAGCAATTCAAGGAATTATATCATCTTTGTTTTGGACGACCAACTTGAAGCAATCCCCTTGGAGAACTCATCATCCTTCGGCAACTAGGTCAATGGAAGAATACAATGTGTGATGATCAACAAATGGATATTTTCACAAAGAGGCTATTTGAATCAGTTTGCCTCAATGTGGAAATCCATCGCCACATAGATTTGGTGTCAATTATAAGCCTTGCTAGGGTGTTTGAGAGAAAAGCTACAACTTAATAAAGGGGAACACCAGAGTTATAACTAGATAGCATCGAGACCAAATTAGAATATCGTAGGTAGTGAAAGAGGAACAAGGAAAAATAACAATATGGAGGGTAGATGCACTAGCTAACCTTCATCAAACGTCTCAATTGAGCTAAAATGGTAGAAAGAAGGGCCAAGGGACTGTATCAAATTGCGATGGGGCATACACTAGTAGCCATAAGTGCAACTAGGATTTTTGGTTAAAACTAGCATATGAAGAACAAGATGAAAATGAGGATAGATCTTTGTAAGTGAAGGAGTAGCACATCAACTTGATCTACCTTACCAAAAACAATAAAGCCTTCACATCTTCGTAGCCAATCGCGAAAAAATTCCCAAGTCCTAGGATGTGTGAAAGGATGTGCTTATAGGTTTCCTTTGACTCATTATGTGTTAATTTGTATATGATACATTAGATAGTTTTGATGTAGTGCTAGGTTGGAATTGGTTTCGCACATTAGGTAAAATTGTGCAGTTTTTCCTCCTCAAGAATGTCCTTTTTGCTCAACAAGAAGATGACATGGAGAGGGGAAAGTATGACCTCAACGCCTAAAGTGTTTTCAATTTAGAATTCAAAAAGTTGTCATGTGGCACTAGAGAGATTACTGGTGTAAGTACCAAGATTTATTTCGAGAACTAGAAGGATTACACCACCTCGCACAAGAGACAATTGCATTCCCTTGTTGTGAAGAACGGATCATGTGGTGGTAAGTCCTTACCATTATCCACTGTTGAAAAAAAGGAAATAAAGAAGCAATGTGAAGACATGCTTAATAAGGGAATTATTTTTCCTAATCAATCCCCCTTTTCCTCATTAGTTTCACTGGTAAAGACTCGCACTGTATCGTGGCATTTTTTAATAAACTACATGGAGCTTAATGCAAAAATGGTGAAGAACAAGTTTCCAATCCTTGTAATGAACGTGTTACTAGATGAATTGTATGGCTCCAAGTATTTTACCAAACTCGACCTTCGATATGTGTACCATCAAATACGTATGAATCCCCTGAACTTGGGAAGAATAGTTTTTGCACCCATCGTATCCACTTTGAGTTTATAGTGATGCCCTTTGACCTAAGTAATGTCCCTTCCACATTCCAAGCTCCTATTAATGAGGTATTCTGAGCATACTTCTGTCAAATCCTAAAATCCAACCAACCTCTTCACCTGACTACGCCTCTGGACCCTCTCCATCACCTCTTCATTCTTCTCCATTGCCTCTCCATCAACCTCACACAAACTCCAAATCTAGAACTTCCAAACACAACTAAACAACTACAAATTAATCCAATTATAAAAAAGGATTGCCATATTGCTCAAATTGGTTCTCATTTCCACTCAAATTAAGGACTGTCGTTCCCTGTTTCTTTGCTCAAATATTGGTTCTTTTATATTAGATGAGAGTTTGCGGATGTTTGTGACATGAACCTAGTTTGCATGCCTAAAACAATAATTTGATAACAAATTGTAAGCAACGGTTGGATCCATTAGTTCTTAACAATAAGGTTGTGCATTTTTGTATGACATGGTCTTGATCAAATCGTGCTCAAAATAAAACTCAAAAAGATCAAATGTAGTTGAACAAGACAAAAGTATAAGGTAAAAGTTGATGCAATGTGAGTTGCGGGGAAGGACGGTTGTAAGATTTGAAGTGTTATTCAAAATGTTATCCCCATACCTTCTCTATCACGTGTTGCATTGGCTTCACCCCTTTTAGCTAAAGCTCACATAGTGTTAGAAGGTTTTCTTTTGGCTAAGAGAGCACGCATGCATCAACACCTTCAACTTAATTCAGTTGTGGTCGTTTGAACAATACGCATGTTTATCATATGTCTCTTACTATAACACCCAATGTTCTTTTGGTCATTATGTCGGACATTCTTTAAATGATCACAACTACATTATAAATGGTGGTTATCAAATATTTGATTGAAACTATTAATCCAAAAAAAAAAAGGAAAAGAAATAACTACAACAATTTAATATTTGATTAGTCTCAATTTTCAATTGCATGTTCAATCCTTATTAGCATAGTTTCACATGGTTATTCACTAAAAAGAAAATGGACTCAATGGAAATATCAAGCATTGGCTATGAAAGGAAAAAGTGAGGAGCAAGGATGACAAGAAGTAACGAAACTAACATAAAGTAATAAAAGAGTTGTTTCCAAAGATAGAGAAAGAAAAGAGAATTTTAAACCAGAGAAATTGTTTGAGATCAACCAAGGACTTGAATTCTTGAAATTACCCCAACCTATAAGCATGCTCTAGAACAACCCTCCAAACATGCATAATTTTCTAGATGAAAACAAACTCTAAAATGGGAAGGCTCAAGTTAGATATAAGGCGCGATAAAATCTGTCTTAACAAAACATTGAGCATTAAAGAAAAGGGATGAGAAATTTCATTCAAATTAATAAACAATGATATCTCCCATCCATTCTATTCATCTGCTTCAATTAAGACCTAATCTCAAATTGGACCCAAAGTTTGAATGTTATTAACTTATAGCTTGTGAACACATGTTGAGAGTCACTAAACAAGGAGATAAGTTCATTTCACTCAAAGAAGAATGGAAAACAAGAAGTCATACCGTTTGCATATTGAAGCAACAAGTTTTGCAGTAAAGTCTCTGAGTTCCCAATGGTTGTCTGCAAACCTATTTCCTAATCTTTTTGCAACAAGGCATGTAACAATTGATGGCATCAATTGGTGTAGCTGCAATATTGTTCAATACATTTTCAATTTCAAATACTGATTGATTGCAAATAACATAAAGACAAAACTAAGTAAATGAAAATCATCTATCATATGCCAAAAATAAAAAATGAATGCATAATAAAATGATGTTTGCGTAAATTTTGAGAGACATGAAAAGGTAAAATGAACAATAATCAATACAAGGCATGGTCTAAATGGAATAAAAGTAACTATGCTCATTGACTCCTATTAAAACCAAGAAATATAGGTCATCTACACCAAAATAAATGGAGTTTTTTCACCCAAAGTGATGGAGATTTACTTGCTCCAACACCTATTTACAATTATTCTTATGATCATTTGCAAGGAATAGGATGTCTAATGGGCAAAGACCAAATGCATGAAAATAGCTTTGCAAGGATTAGCAATGGAGATGCAAGAAAAGAAGGTTGTTCAAGATGAATCAAATGCATTGTCAAGATTAATCACTTTTCTACATGTTGAAGATGGAATATGCTTAATACATGAAAAATAAGGCTTGGAGAATTTCTAACAACCTAGTTCGCTTGTTTTGAGTTAAATGGAGCCCGATCCGCATAATTTAGATGTATTTAAGGACTTTAGTTCGTTTTATGCTATTAGTATGCTTTGCTGTAATTGGGCTATAACTTAATTATAAAGTCCAAGCCGTGTTAGTATTGTTTTGTACTTGTTTTCTAGCTACGAGGTTAATTTCCAATCTAATTATAATTCTTTAAATTTCTAATCTGATTAGGATTCCTTATAACATTAAAGATATGAATTGAAATAGGATTCCTAAAGTCTTAGTTAAATTAGCATTAATAGTAAGTATTTGAATCCTTGTTACACTTGAGAAGGAAAGTTACCTTAGGACTCTTTTTTTTTTCTTTTAGGATTCTAGTTCTTAGGGATTTTATACCTTTAAAAGGTTGACTTATTTAAATAATTCATACATCATCAATATAAAAATCAGTTTGAGAGTTTTCTTCATTTTTGTGAAAATTTCCTCCTGGTTGTGTAACAAGAACTTAATTTGATCTTATCAAGGTAACTTGTGGTTATCAAAATTCTCATAACTTTGGTTCTAATCAGTGGATATGTTTAGGATCAAGTTTCCTTGCTTGATTTGAAGATGATCCTAGGGTTCTAAATCCTTGTTGTTCAGGTTTTAGGTGTTTTTCAGCCTGAGGTTCGCATAACAAAGGAGGTTACATGCTAGTATCTAACAAGTCCTAAGGGAAAGAGTTTCAGTTTAGTCACAAGAATTATACTATCAAAATGATTGAATTTTGATATTCTAATTTTTACTAAGCACACCTACGCTACATGTAGAAACCAAATTATAAATAAATCATCAATGTCAAGAATGATGTAATAGTAGAGTCAATTCCTCACATATGCTAGCTGCGGTAGTTACAAATGAAAATTGATTTTGCAAATAGCAAGTGTAATGAAAACTGAAGACCTTCAATCCATGTTTAACATTTCAAATGGTTAGAAGCAAACAACTATTTTCTCTTCAGCTTTAGTCTATGATAACATATAAGAAATATCCCAAAATATATTTGGCATGATATTTCAGTGGTGATTAGAAATAAATTGTTTCCTACTAAAAAACAAAGAATAAAAGATCTAGGAGCTATTACCAACCTAGATAGCATAATTGAAATCCATTTCTCTTCTCAATAATTATTTAACAGCCATTGTCAATGCTACATTAACCTAAGGAACACAAGTAACTAGCCTACCCATAGATCAAGGTCGCTAAAGTCAAGTTGTAGATTATTGATATTCATTTTAGGAATCTTTCATGGTTGCTCTTACAAAAATTAAGATATAGATGAAGAAATACACATCAACTTACGTAAGGTTCAATATCCATGTGAGGATTCTGAAGAATACTCCGAACGATTCGCATCAAAGCAAAGAGAAGTTGGAAGTCATTCAAACCACGAGAAACCTATTTGCTAAATAAGTTAAACCTTTAAATAAACACGAGAAAAAGTCACAACATGCATGTGTATCGAAACCAAGATATTTACACCTCATCAGCGATAAAGCATGTGAAATAAGGTACTAGTGGATGGATTCCAGAGTCAGTGGCCAAACTCAGTAATGCTTGTTTGAAGAGGATGGAACTAGAATTACTCATAGCAAGCTCAGTGATTTTATCAAAGTATAGCTGCAAAGAGGAGAACATAGATTTATAACTTAATAGGCTTGTGGTAATAAATGACAATGCAACTAAAACATCATATACCTGTAACTCTCTGGACAAGACATGTTTAATAGGCAATTTAACATCCACAGGAAATCCTTCTTTTAGTTCATAACTTTTGCCATCAGCAGGAGGTGCAATAACTAAAAATAGGACCACCAATCCAAATGTTAACTCCAAACATATGACCAATTATCACCCCAAAAAAAACAGAAAAATACTCGCTTCAGCAACTATTACCAAAAGTATTCATATACAAAATCAACACAACCTGAATTTCCTAAAACTGCCCATCAATCCCTTCAAAGTAACCAATATTAAATAGCATCACCAGACTTCAAATCTCAACTCGCTATAAATGCAATAAGTACATAGTTTTCTCTCCAGAAACATAAAATATATAATATAGCTAGCTAACCTTGCAAAGGGGCATTTTCTGGTATTGCGGGTTGTAAACCTTCTACTGCTAACCAATGGCAAACAACTGTAGTGTCAAGTGGTGCTTTTGGTAAAGGAGCTTCAATCACCTACATGTTAAAAAATTTAAGCGTCAAGATAATTCTTCTAAAAGTCCAAAAACAGACAAAATGGGAAAATGACTTACGTCTTTGAAGTCGACATCTTTGTCATCAAGGTAGAACAAATCCCTATAATCAATAGCTCTTTTGAAGCGAAGAGGACTACTAGCGGCAAAACCATATACTGGCTGACACAAATAGAGTTAATAAATACAATAACATTGAAAGTAAACAAATTACCATAAACCCTTCTTCACTATTAATCAGAAAGTGACGTACCTCAACATTTCTCAAGCTGAGAGCGGCATCAACATCATCAGTCGTCATCGTAGTCCTTCTGGAATGCCGCATACACTTGATTGAATCCTGTTTTATCAACACCCACAGTACTGTTTACTAGTGACGAAGAGGAAGTGAGAGAGAGAGAGAGAGAGAGAGGTACCTGAATGATCTCGCGAATGCGATACTCGACATCAGGAGCGAGAGTAAGACAAACGTCAGGAGACAAATTATGAATACCAATACTTTGGGCAATCACCTCCATCCTTTCTTTCTCTATGATGCTCATTCTCTTCTACTTTCCTACTCTACTGTTGTATGTTAACCAGCACTACAACTCCCTCCACCCTGATGTCTTTTTAAATTGTTTTATTTAGTTTACTGGACTTTGATTCCCATTTATCATATTTCGATTTTAATTTTTATTAATTTGCATTTTTAATTCTTAAAACAAGCCTAGATTTGTTCCTGAACTTCCCAAGCTCGGGAATTTTATAAATTTTATAAATAATTATACTTATAATTTTATTTAAAATTCTCTTTTTGGCCCGGTAATGAGGTTGCTTCAAAATCATATTGTTAGACGGATTGTTGGCAAAGCACTGGATTTTGTATCATAACGATGCCTATAGTTGATGTCAGATGACAAAAAACAAAAATTCTGTGTTCAGCAGTGTTTGGTTGCTGACACTGCCCATTTTTGTTCCGTCTCCAGTTCATAAAAACACAAATTTTTTGTTCCTTCCAAAATTGTGATGCAACTTTCTTGTGCCTATCACAGAAACAAAACACGCAGGCTGATGGACAAAAAAACTCCTATATTATTATTATAAATAGTAAAAAAAGACATTTTTAATAAAATATAAAGCTTGAATGTATTTTTAACCTATTATGTAATTAATTGCATGAATGCTTAGATGTTTTATTAAATTATTATATACTAGAATTTCTAACTTGTCATTAAATTTTTAGATTTCTTATTTTATTAAATATTTACTTTCTTCATTTTATTTCATCGTAATTAAAAAACAAATACAATTAAAAAAATATTGTTACAATTATAAAAAATATTTACGTAATTCATTTTATTGTTAGCTTGTACTAATTTTTAGCTATTCAATAGCTCAATACCCCCATTTTTAGGTTCCTCATTTTTTTAATTCCTTATTTATAGATACAATTAAAAAAATACTAATACAAATCATTTGTTTTAAAATAATCAATGAATTACATATTTCCAATCATATTATACTGTAAGAGTACTTTGTTCATTGACACTGTTTTCTATGTTCTGTCAACTGCAACCAAACACATTTCTACCTTCGAGACACACAGTTTTATCTGTTTTGTCTATTACAACCAAACACCTCACTGTCTCCAATTTTTGTTCTGTTCTGTCTCCAAATTTTTATTTCGTTCTGTCTCAGTATATGAATCATAGTAACTATACACAGCGTAATGGCCAAAAAACGATAAGAAATAATAGTATTTCATACCAACTGGTGGTACCGGCTAGACCAGAGATTTCCTTTGATACCAATTGGTACTGGGCAGTACTGTAAAGTTAAAAAAATCTAAGGACTTCAATGAAAAAAATTAACCTAAGTATAAATTGAAGTGCAAATGCGAGCAACCACAGAAGCAGTCACTCACACATCACACGTAGATAATAAGCAGTTGGAAGCTCATTTGTGCCAGCCACAGCCCTCGTTTGCAGTTGCTGCTACTCGCCTCTAACCTCTCTACCATTTAAGAGTAAGACTACATGATATTAGACCTTCTCAAATCTTGCGTATTAGTAAGCTTTTTACTTAGTAATAGTAGTTTTTGTTGTTGTAGCATAATTGCTTAATGAAAAATTAGGTATTTAATGAATTTATATATTAAATGTACATAACATGATAAAATAAATAATTTGAAACTAAATTCAATTTTAAAGGTAATGAACAAAAAAAGATTATATTATTTATAAGAAATGCAACATTCACCTAATTAGCATAATTGCTTAATGAAAAATAAGGCATTTAATGAATTTATATATTAAACGTACATAAAATAATAAAATAAATAGTTTAAAACAAAATTTATTTTTAAAGGAATTGAAAAAAAGATTATATTACATATGATAAATATAATATTCATTTAATTATCGCAATTGCTTAATGAAGATGAGGTATTTAATGAATTTATATATTAAACGTGCATAAAATGATAAAATGAATAAGTTGGAACTAAATATATTTTTTAAAGGAATTGAACAAAAAAGATTAGATTATATATGAGAAATGCAACAATCATTTGGTTAACACAATTACTTAATGAAGAATGAGGTATTTAAGGAATTTATATATTAATGCATAAAATGATAAAATGAATAAGTTGAAACTAAATTCATTTTTAAAGGAAGTAAACAAAAAAATTATGTTGTACATGAGAAATTCAAAATTCATGTAATTAGCACAATTGCTTAATGAAAAATGAGATATTTATTGAATTTATATAATAAACGTGCATAAAATGATAAAATGAATAAGTAAAAAGTTGAAACTAAATTTATATTTTAAGGAAGTGAACAACAAAATATATTATATATGAGAAATGTAACAATCGTTTAATTAGCACAATTGCTTAATGAAGAATACGATTTATATATTAAACATACATAAAATGATAAAATGAATAATTTGAACCTAAATTCATTATGAAAGGAAGTGAAAAAAAAATTACATTATATATGAAATTGCCATCCAATTTCATTTTAGTCCACAAGTAATCCTGAAGCTCTTCCAAAAAGAAGCTCTTCATCATCTAACCAACTTCGAGCACACATAAGGGCTTTCACAATACGAAGATGAAGTGGAGCATAATGATAACTAATAACTCGACCGCTAGTACTAAAAATAGACTTTAAAGCAATAATAGATGATGGAATTACTAATAGGTCTCGTGCAATTATGTCTATGATCGGAACATTATTTCCATGGTTCTTTCACCCTTGTAATACATGAATTCCTCACCTTCACTTGTGGTAAACTAATGGTCGTGCATCATTAAGGATAATGTAACATAGGTTAAATAACCTAAGTTTATATGGTTGTTACCTATATTAACATTTTTTCCCATTTTGTAACATAATTATCACACTAAATCTAGAGAACTTATTCTAAGTTGTCTGATAGCTAGACCTAATTAAAGAACTTATTTTAATTAGATAATATAAGTTAGGGAAGCAAGCTTGGAGGTTATATGAAAAAGTAATGCCAAAATGGGCAAGGGTATCACTATATCACGATCGTGACTGGGTCAAACATGCCATTGTCACGGTCGTGACATATGGCTGGGCATTGGGAGAACATATAATTTTTGAGCCCTTCACTCCATTTTACCCCTCCTTCTTCCATCGTAAACCCTTATATTCATCTTTATTCTCATTTACTCACACTTCAATTCTCTCGCTAAGATTTAGCCACCACCAAATCTCTCACTTCTCTCTACACTTTTTTTTAATCTCTTCATTGTTATTTTGCATCTTTCACCCAAATCTGCCTCCTACCCATATTTTGCATTTTAAACACAAATCTTGCATTCTTTGAGTGGTTTTGACAAGATTTAGTGTTATTTAAGTTCATTCAAGTTTTTGGGTAGTGTTGGTGTATTTTTGTTGTGTTTTTGCTCAATTTTGCAAATTTACAAATCATAATGGGACTAAGAATCAAGCAAAGTGCCAAAAACTCTCAACCGAAAGGGAAGGTGCAAGTAGCATGGCACGGTGCGTAGCATAGGGTGGCAAACTTCGGAGCAACTTTTTCGATATATTCAGAAGATGAAGGTATTTGATTTCAAACCATTCGCTCTAAAAGTGTATATGCGCCTTGGTATTTCAATTTTGATATCTTGGATAATCTTGGGTTAAAAGAAAAGGTTGAGAATTTGAGTAGTGAAATTCAATGGGCAAGTTCATTAATTTTATTTATGTTGTGTATGATGAATTGACCCGTAAATTTTATACTTCTCTTCAATTTGAATTGCAGAACCCAATTGAATTTTTATTTCATTTACAAGGTCAACCATACCAATTGAATTATGATGTTATGTGTGAAATTGATGGATTCCTAGATTCGAACATAGTTGATACATATGGTAATTTTCGTGCCAAGAGGTATTGGAACCAATTAACTGGGTTTGATGACTTTTATGTTAGGAATGCCCATAATAATGTTATCCATAGTCCTGAACATTTGTTACTTCAAAAATTTGTGTGTCACACTATTTTTGATAAATCTAAAAGTAACAAGTGTTTTGTGAAATAATTGTTCATTTGTGGTGCATGGAAAATGATGTTAAAGTTTGCATGGCCACACATATCATTAATACTATAACTACTACTCTTGAAAAGAGAAACAATTATCTTGGGATAGGTTATCCGGTTACTGCAATTGCTGATTCTTTTGGTGTGAATGTTGATGGACTAATCGTTGTTATTCTTGAGTTTCTTAATCACCACCATCTAAAGAGAGCTGAGATCTTGACGGTCTAAAATATGGAACTAAGAGATGTCATGTAACACTCCCTCACCATAGGGTACGCACCGGGACGCCCGTAGATCATTCCGATACATATCCTATGATAAGGGAGCGCTACGTGCGATCACTACAGTACTCCACATGGCATCATATCAATTTGAATA
>JAOQMS010000009.1:5359044-5386699 GCA_027563885.1 Erythroxylum longipes
ATTATACATACACATGAATATTAGCTCATCATCACAAAACCATAAATATATTACCCACCTATTTAACTTGATATTTTCTAAAATCAAGCTTGGTCTTCTCCTTGATTTTGTTGTCGGTATTATTGGTTACCTAAACTTTTCCTTCTTCTTCTTTCTCTTTTCTTTTTCCTTGCTTTGGTGCCTCCTTCTCTCCTTGTAGGTTCTTCCACGATTTTCTCCTTATTTTCTTCCTTAACCCTCACGACTCCTCTCTTCTTTTGTCTTATTATCTTAAGGCAACTATTTGTGTTTCCAATATTTGCCCTTCCTTATTCATGAAATTCCTACTAACTCCTTCTTTTAATTTATACCACCTGACCAAAATCCATAATACACCATATTAAACTCCAAAATTTTCTAATTCATAAATTCTAATTTATTTTCTATGCTTGATAATCCAATAAAATAATTAAAATAGAATAAAAATATAAAAATCCTAAAAGTGGGATCCAACATTTCCCCCCTCCTCAAAATTCTTACCTGAGTCTACAAATAAGTGTGGGTACTTCTCTTTCGTAGCTTCTAAAGACTCCCATGTTGCTTCCTCTCTTGCATGATTCTTCCACAAAACTTTTACCAGCTTCACGGTTTTTTTCCGCAAGACTTTTTCCTTTGAGTCTAAGATCGCCACTGGTTGTTCTTCATAAGTTAAATCTTTCCTTAATTGAACTTCTAACGGTTGGACTATGTGTGACGGATTCGATCTACAGCTCTGTAGCATGGATACGTGGAAGACATTATGAATTTTGGATAATTCTGGCGGCAGAGCTAACTTGTAAGCAAGTGGCCCAATCTTCTCGATATCTCATAAGGGCCTATATATCTTGGACTGAGTTTACCCTTTTTACCAAATCTTAAAACTCCTTTCCACGATGAAGCTCGAAGGAACACCTTATCTCCCACTTTATACTCCATCTCCTTCCTATTACACTCACCATAGTGCTTTAGAAATAGAGGATTACTTTTGTTATTTTAGAGCTATATGTCATTATTGAATCCTCAAGAGAGCTCTAGTTGCTCTCATTTTCCCCATAAGGAATGGTCACACTCTCTCAATGCATTCCCCCTTTCCTTTTCGAGATACTGTAATTGCCCCACCTGGCTGACCATAAATTGGTTTTTCACATATATCAGCAGCCAGCACTTAGGAGCTTGGAATCAAGAAACATGGTCACCATTTTCACTTATAATCATTCACCTATACCAACTATTTAAGACATTTTTAAATTTATCTCAAAGCATTTGATTAAACTAATAATCACCTAACTATACAAAGATTGTTTAGATGTGTTGAGACCATAATCATATTGTCTTAAAGTATATACATGCAATGGAGTGAAAGTTACTCTTAACTATTGTTGTTATTGTTGTTTAAAACTCATCTCATTAAACAAGTTACTTAAGCTATAGTAAAATGTTCCTGTGTTAATCATAAGATCATAAATAATTAGATGATTCTATATGAAAATTTCATTTCCAATTTCGCAACAATATAATAATATGGTAAAAAATAAGTTAACATTAACAAAATTTTTGTCTAATATAAGTGATGAGCTCTAAAGGAGTATATAATTATGACATCATTTTTCATAACTTAGTTTTCGGGGATATAATTGTTAATTTCATAAGATTCTCATCGACTCATTCCTTCAACCTAAGAGAGGATAACTAGATTAATGGAAAAGCGTTTGACTTTGCCTTGTTATTATGAATTTTCAGATATTAGCTTCACTCATTTCTTATTACTGTACCTTTATCACTGGCTTGCATCTAGGAGTTTATGCACACTGTTCTTTAGGAAGGGGTGTCTAAAATTGGTGACTGAAATAAGATATTAGGAAGGAATAACATCTATGAAAAATTCCTTATATATATGGTGATAGAGAGCTAACCAACTGCTTGTTTAAATAGGATAGCATGTATATAGTGAAGAAACTGGGTTGAATGACATGGTATTGGGTAGGATGCTAATAACTGTCTATTTGTGTGGGCCTTGTAATAGCCTGAACCACTTCTCATTTAGGCCTTGGCCCATCCAAGCCCTCATAGTTTTGTTCTTCCCGCACATTTGCTCGGGAAACAAGTCTATGAGTGTTCCATAGCCTTATAAGGCCTACTTCATTCCCCTCTCCAACTGGTATGGGAATCTAACATTCCACCCCTTTAGAGGGTCAACATCCTCGCTGACCCACAGGCCTAGATCCACCCCTCTTAGAGGCCCAGCATCCTTGCTAGCACACAGGCTTGGATCCATCCCTCTTGGAGGCCCAGCGTCCTTGCTAGCATACCGATCCGAGTACTAGCTCTGATACCATTTGTAACAGCCCAGATCACCCCGCTCACAGATATTGTCCACTTTGGGCCTTGGCCCAGTCAAGCCCTCACGTTTTTGCTCTTCCTGCATACTCGCTCGAGAAAACGCATCTATAGGGGAGAGGTATCTATAACCTTATAAGGCCTACTTTATTCCCCTCTCTAATCGATATGGGAATCTAACAGATCCCTTCTTTGATTGGTGTGTCTAACTGTCTAATTGCATGGATCCCTTTTTTGATTGGTGTGTTCTCTTTTTGTATGGGTCGACGACTACTAACTGTCCATTTTATATCCAGAATCCCAGATGCATTTAGAGTACACAAAATTATAGTAGCAATAACAAGTGTAAACCATCAAAATAAATGAGAATAATAACTATTAACAAAGCAGTAGCTCCTTGTTCTATAAACAATTTTGGAACTAAAATCCATAGTGAATATTAGAGCATATACATCCACTATGAACAATAGTCAAAAATTCATCAACAGATATTCTATAAACATCTCTTATTTTATTGGCATTTCATCAAACACATTACAAATTCGATATTAACATACGAAGTTCTCAAATTAGCCACTCACATTTCAAGACAACCAAAATAACGAAAATGATGAAGAGAGAATGAGAGCTTACTTGCGAGTCTAGGACGTTGCCAGTTGCCACGACAGTTGACAGATGATTTATAAAGAAGAAGATCGAAGAAGAAAAACAAAGAAGTGAGGGAGTTCTCGAAGACAATGGGACTTCTCGGGGACAAAGGGAGATGGAGGTAGGTAAGAGGCTGATAGATGGGATGAACGTGAGCTTGCGATGGTGCGAGGGAGGGAGGGAGGCAGAGTAGGCAGTTAGGTGGGTGATTGGGTGGGTGTGGCGTGACTGCGTGAGTTTGGTTTCATCAGAGGCAAAACAATGTTGTTTTTGCTTACAAGAAAATGACATCATTTTGTCTCCTATTTTTATTAACCGTCTAGTAGGAAAACGAAATCATTTTACTTTTAAAGCAAAACGACTTCGTTTTACTCTTAAAGCAAAACGACATTGTTTTATGGTAGGAACAAATAATCTAAACATGAATAAAACAACATCATTTTGCAACAAACAAAACAACGTTGTTTTGTTTGTGGCCCCCGATGGGTCACGGGCGGGGCTGATCAACAAAGGCCACAACCTGGCCCATCCACTACGGTCTGCAGCCTGCAGCCCGACCCGTTATGCCACAGGCCATATCCATCCAGCCCATGGCCTGAACCGTTGGCTCGTTTGGCCAGGCCAAACTCGTTGACCACGGGCTAGGCTGGGCTAGTTTTGAGACACCTACTTTGTTAGGTTTAACGCTAAAACCAAACGACATCATTTTTTTAATTAAAACATTATAGCTGAAGCTAACGACGACATTTAACTTTTAAATTTTACCGACAAAATAACAGAATCCATTTTTGTTGGTACACTCTGACACTTATTTATGTTGCCAAGCATTGTTGCCTATTTTACCAACAGATATTTTTCCATCGCAAAATGCAATTTTTCTAACAATATTACAAACAGAAACTAATTTTTTGTTGGTAATTTACTAAAATATTGTTTCCATTGGTAATTTTTCGTCGCTAATTTGTAATTTTCTTGTAGTGCAAGAAAAGTGCTTATCAAGCTTTATTGGATAACACCACAGAGGTAGAGAGAGTAGGTAATAGAGAAAGCTATAAACTAGTAAAAAAAGAGGCAAAGAAGATAATCTCAAAAGCTAGAAGAAGAGCTTATGAGAAATTATACAAATAATTAGAAACTAAAGATGGAGAAAAAGATATATTTAAGTTGATGAGAGCTAAGGAATAGATAGGGGAGACTTAGAACAAGTCTGGTGTATAAAAGATGAAGCAAGGTAGGTGTTTGTAGCTAAAAATAACATCAAGAAAAGATGGAAGAGATACTTCTATAGCTTTTTTTAATAAAACCATAAAGTAAAAAATCTCTTTAGGTGAGCTTAGCATGGTTGCGAGGTATCGTAACTTTACTTGTTGTCGGTAGATTACAAGGGAAGAAATTAAAAGAACTTTGAGGGAGAAGAAGAGTGGAAGGGCAGTAGGGCCTGATGAGATACTTATAGAAGTGTGGAAGAGGCTGGGTGAAGAGGGTATTACTTGGCTAGCCAAGCTTTTTAATATGATCCTTAAGTTTTTCAAAATGTTGGATGAGTGGAGACATAGTATACTAATTCCTCCATATAAGAACAAAGGGGACATCCAAAGTTGTAACAGTTATAGATCCATATAACTACTTAGTCACACCATGAAGTTATGGGAAAAGATGATTGGGAAGAGAATAATAAGGGATGCACCTATCTTGGAGAACCAGTTTGTCTTCATGCTAGGAAGGTCTATAATAGAAGCATTGCATATCTTTAGAAGATTAATGGAATATTACAGGGAAAGATAGCACAACCTACATATGGTTTTTATTGACTTAAAGAAGTCTTATGATAAAGTACCTAAGGAAATCATGTGGAAGTTTTTAGAAGTTAAGAGAGTTCCTATGACTTATATATAGGTTATTAGGGATACATTTGAAGGTGCAAAAACTTGAGTAAGGATGATAGGAGAAGGTATAGAACATTTTTCTATTGATATTAGGCTACATCAAGGCTCCTCATTGAACCCCTTTTTGTTGGCATTAGTGATGGATGAGCTCACCAAAAACATCCCAGGGTATGTGCCTTGGTGTATGTTGTTTATTGATGAAATTGTTTTAGTGGATGAGGTAAAAGAGGGTGTCAAAGTCAAACTAGAATTTTGGAGGGGTACGTTAAAGTCAAAGGGTTTTAAATTGAGCAAAACTAAAATTAAATATTTAGAGTGTAACTTTTTGGGTCATAAGGTGGCTTTCGATATTGAAGTAAAGATTGGTTTGTAAGTTATACCATAGAAAAAGTGTTTTAAATATCTAAGATTTATTATTCAAAACAATGGAGAGATCGATGAAGACATAGTTCACCATATCAAATCAAAGACTTAAATAAAAAGTTTATTAAAAGTTTTATGTGACAAGAAAATACCACTTAAGCTTGATGTTAGATTCTATTGTTTACTAATTAGGCCGGCCATGCTCTATGAGGCTGAGTGTTGATCCATCGGACAAGTGCATAGTTAGAAGTTAATGGTGGCAAAGATGAGAATGCTCTATTGAATGTGCAATCTGACTAAAAACGATAATGTCAGGAATATAATGGTAAGAGACAAATTAAAGGTGATTGTAATTAATGAAAAATTAAGAGAGACAAAACTTAGATATTTCAGATATGTTAAGAGGAGATACCTTGACTCTCCAGTGAGAATATGCGAGAAAATTGTACTTAAAAAATGTAAGAGGAAGAAGGAAGACCTAAGAAGAATTAGGGTTAGGTAATTAGGAATGATATAGTGCTGCTGAAACTTTTGAGGGCATGACTTTTAATAGAAAAACTTGACATACTATGATACAAATAAAGTATCTCACATAGAAAGTCTTTCTCTTTCTCATTGATCTTTTAAAATTTTTCTTTCAATTCTTATGTTTTGTATTTAGCCTAAATATTTAATATATAATACTTCTCTCTTAATTATTTAGCTTAAACATTTACTTATTTAACTTGAATATTTTCTTGTAATGACTTGTTTGATTTATTTATTTATATGTCTCCTTTCTTGGTTGTGTATTCATTTAATTATTTTATCTTTTATTTTATTTTTAATTATTATTATTTAATTATTTAAATATTATATCTATACATTCATGTTGGTCTATCAAAAACAACATTTTTATTAATTAGGGTAAGACTGTATTTCTAAACTTTCCCAAACCTCACGAATTAATGGGACTTTAACTGAGATGTAATTGTTGTTAGTAGAAAGAAAAAAATAAGATAGAGATTGTTTTGATAATGTATTTCATTAATGTCATCTGGACTCCCAGTTTAAGAGGTAGAGTAGAAGGAAGAAGAAAATAGGGATTGTTTTGATATTTATTTAATTAATGCTATTTGGGCTCCACAATAACACTGGTAAGATCCGCTAAAAAATAAAAAATAAAAAGTCAATAATTAACTGCTAGAATTTTAATGAGAATAAAAATTTTATCGATTTTCTTTCTTTTTTATGTTTTATGTTTTAGTGTAATTTACCTTTGGCCAAACTAATGCAGTTTTTGTTTTCTTGTACCAATGTCAAACAAAACAAAACAAAAATCACACCATATTACCGTATGATGATTTAGTCTCTAACTAAGCTGAAATTCAGTTACAATGATGCTTGCTTGCCCCCCGTCACCGGAAGGAAAAGAAGAGAAACGAAGAGCCAAGAAGCAAACCTCGTGAACTCACCTACTTCCAAAAGTTCCAACTTTGTTACGTTTCGTTGTCTCTCCCTCTCTGGGCCTCTGCAAAAAGAAGAAAATCCCTCAATCCTGAATTTTGCAGGCCCAATTCCCAGAGATGGCACCGATTCTTCTCCTTTTCTTTCTATCTTCTCTTCTTATTCCTTCCGGTACTGAAAGCCTCCAACCTACGCCGTACCTAATACAACTTCAGCAAAGGCAGCATCAGCAGCAAAAACAACAAGCATTTACTTCTATTTTCATATCCCAAAATGGCATTGACTTTCTCAAGAATTACCTTGTCAGCAAGGCCATTTCTTCAATCGTACCACTCAAGTTGCCCATCATTGAGAGAACTGCCAAAATCCCATTTTTGGGTAGTGTTCGTATGGTGCTTTCCAACATCACTATTGACAATATCGACGTTCCTTCGTCGTTTGTCAAGCTTGGAGAGACCGGTGTTGCTGTTATTTCATCTGGGACTACTTGCAATTTGACCATGAATTGGTTTTATGAGTATAGTACTTGGGTCCTGCCTGTGGATATCAGCGATAGCGGCCATGCTTCGGTTCAGGTATAAACTCGTGCCCAGGATTGCTATTCAATGGTTATTCAAGGTGGACGTGGAATTGTTATTGGCCTATGAAAAGTTTAATCCATCTTGATTTTTCAGTATCAGTTTCCGATATGTCATGTAATGGGTGGTATCTTATGCTGATTAAATGCAATTCAAGTTTAATACTTCTTACTTGTGTCTCCTCTGCTCTTATCTGCTTATATTCTGTGCCTTTAACAAAAAGAAATTGATGAGTGCTGCTTCTGGCAAGGTTGAAGGCATGGAACTTGGACTTACAGTTGGCTTGCAGAACCAGGAAGGATCTCTAAAGCTGTCACTAATGGACTGTGGCTGTTATGTTAGAGATATCTTTATTAGTTTGGAGGGAGGAACATCTTGGCTCTATCAAGGGTATGTATCCTTAACGTGGAGCTGCCATTTGATCAACAAGCAGTGTGCATCACTGTTACATTTTGCTTCTGTTGCCAAGTGGCAATGTTTTTCCACTTCACCTTCCCGAAACTTCCCATACTTAAATCTTTAGTGAAGTCCAATTCATTATGCTTTATAACACCTAAAATTGATTAACCTCTGTGTTTACGACAATGTGCTTCGCTGATTCCATCCACTGAAACTTAATTTTATATATCTACTTGAAAATTTGAAATTAAATTTATTCATTCTGGTTTAATGTTTTTTTTTTTACCTGCACTGTTGTTATTGTTGTTGTTGTTGTTTCTTATGGTTATTGATTATCGCGTCCTCTTTCTAAATTATAGAGTTTCTTTTTAGCAATTTGCAGTCAGGGCTATCTTTGAAATTCACAATTCCTTGGTTATAATGAGATCCACAAGTTATCGACCTGGAAATTGGTACTAGCTTTTGAAGATTGCGGTCAAGATAATGATTGGTGCAAATTAACTTCGATAGATTGTACTAATGTTGGCTAAAGAGATTTGGAATATGTACCTTTTGCGTCAAGGCCAAGAAAATTGAATTGTTGCAAGCTCAGTCTGCCATGGAATAAATCTTTGCAACGTGACTAAAGCATCAGTTAATTCATCTCATTCAATCAGGAATATGCGACCCATTTGTGGTCTGTAAATGGGACCCTTACAGTAGGGGATGGACTAGACTTGATATTAATGGTATCCCTGGTAGTGACTGCTTATGGGAACAAGATGCCCCACCCCTATGTCCTGCCTTATAAGCTATTACTGATTTACTATTATAACAAAAGCACACTGCGTTTGTGGATAGATGTGCAATCTATGTAAAACTAAATGTAATGAGCAACTACGGGAATACTAATTTGAGAAATGGCCCACATTTCTTAAGAAAATTCCTTGAGTTGTAGGATAATCTTCCCTGAAACAAATTCATTTACTCTTTGATTAATTTCCTTGTCTATGAATCTATTTTCATATTGTTACTTATTGCTATGCTTTATTGCTAAGCTTCAGGATGATAGATGCATTTGAAGATCAAATAAGGTCTACAGTAGAAAATACTATCACGAAGAAACTTGGAGAAGGGATCCTAAAGCTTGACTCCTTTATGCAAGCTCTGCCTAAGGAAATTCCAGTGGATGATTATGCTTCTATAAATGTCACTTTTGTGAATGATCCATCCCTGAGTAACTATTCCATTGCTTTTGACATCAATGGCTTATTTGCTGCCAGGAAAAAGGATCCGATCTCCATTTACTACCATCAAAGTTTGCAACCTCCCATTTCCTGCATTGATTCATCTAAAATGCTAGGAATTTCACTGGATCAAGCTGTTTTTGAGTCTGCTTCGTCCTTGTATTATGACGTAAGTTGATGAACTTAGTTTAGCTATGATTTTTGCATTTACTAGCTGGAGTCCACAGATTGAAAATCTATGATGAATCCTTGTTCAGATAATTTTTTTCTTTACTGTAAACTTGATATTGTCTTACTTGGGAGAACTGTGGTCTACAGGATAAATGATTATATTGGGAGAATTGTGGTCTACAGGATGAATGATTATAGTTTCAACCAATATCATCTGATAAAACCAGATTATCCTGTCTTTTCTTGTGAGTGCATTTGTTGGCTTTCTGCAGCCTAAAATACTAAGCTTATCATGTTTGTGTGAAAATCCAACTTCGAACTTTAATGACGCATGCTACTAGGATGCTTCGAAATAAAGTTTTGAAATACTAAAATGGAGAATTTCTTCAAGTTCTTGGTTTTCTTAGCATTATCTTTGTTGTTCCCTTTTTATGTTAGGCAAACTTTATGCAATGGATCGTGGATAAAATACCGGATCAGTCTCTCTTAAACACTGCTGGATGGAGGTTTATTATTCCCCAACTGTACAAGAAATATCCAAACAATGACATGAACCTGAATGTCTCTTTATCTTCTCCTCCAGTGATAAAGATCCTAGAGCACGGCATTGATGCCACTGTAGATGCAAACTTGATAATTGATGTTTTGCAGGAGGACCAAGTGATACCAGTTGCATGCATTTCATTGGTAAGTTTGTTGATAAAATTGCATATTTTTTTCAGCCCTGTGTATCCAGCAACTTCCTTTTTCTTTTTCATTTCTTTGTCAAAATATCTGCATATGATTTAGCGTCACTAAACTTATAGATATGCTTGCTTTATTCCTTTGCTTGATCTGTCAGAACTAGTGTCTGCTTTTGGAATTTTCAGTTGATAATCTGATAAAGTGTTTGAGGTTTTTGTTTTCACTATAAATATTTGAGGTTTTGTTGGTTCAGTATACCAAGGACTAGTTGTGGTACTTTGCAGACTGCAGCTCTAGAAACTTTTGTTTTTCGTTCTGTTTTCTCTTCTCTGGCAAACGCTTTATTCTGCTGACTGCATCTCAAGCTAGCCATGAGGAAATACCTATGATTGTACTGTTGCCATTAAAAAATTCTGCCTATAATAACTATTTCTGAGTAATAGATTTTTTGAAGAAGTTGATCCAATTCAATTAACATATAATTGTGGCAAGAATAGGTGAAATTGCTGTACTGTAGTTACGTATTATGTGGTGACTTCACTTGCTAATTGGGTGCTGGACGTTTTTGCCTCTGGAATCAAGTGTTATTTTGTGATATAAGATGGAAACAAGTTTTGTGCTTTCCTGTGAAGAAAACGTGGCACTTGGCTCTATTTCTAGGTTCTTACGCCATTTATCTGTTTAGTTATCATTCATCACGGTGGTCACATCTTGCCTTATTTTTCATTTCTGGGTCCCAAATACCCTCTGCGGGTTTCATTCTCCTTTCACTTTTCTTTCTGATTAACTCGGAGTGAGAGACTAAAGGGTAACCTTAAGTCTCCTGTAGAACATTCACCCTTATATCGTTATGTTTGTAGAATAGAAACATTCAGAAAAGGACCCTGACAGAGGATAGTTCCAAAGCAGCAAATGTTCTTGTATTTATAAACTTATCTTACTGTTACCATAGCCATTGAGTTGCAATCGTTGCTTTACCTGTGACTCATTTGCAGTAGGATTATCTGCAAGATTCATGCTTTGCTTTGTGTTCCCAATCCCAGGTGATACGTGTGTCAGGTTCTGTTAAAATATCGGGAAACAAATTTGGTGGCAACGTACAATTAAATGACTTCTCATTGTCTTTGAACTGGAGCAATATTGGCAGGCTTCGGTTATATCTGATTCAGGCACTTCCTTGGCTAAGCTCTTTTTCATTACTTTCCCAAATTAAGTACATGCTTAATGATTACATGTATTTTCTCATCTTGCAGCCAGTGTTGTGGACAATTATCCAAACTGTTTTCTTGCCATACGTAAATGCACACCTGGGTCAGGGTTTCCCTTTGCCCATCGTTCACGGTTTCACTCTTCAAAATGCTGAAAGTGTCTTCTCTAGTTCGAAAATTACGATTTGCGGGGATGTAAAAGTTACTGCCTGAATTTAATTAATCTTTGCTCTGGATCTACCACTCTTATTGAAATAGATGCCTGCCTTTTGTAAAGAGCTGTTTGAATTGAATACATCTAGTTTTCTATATATATTGTCAAACCCAAAATTCATCAATCCAGTGTCCTTTAATCAATTAATAAAATTGCATGTAATCCGGTCCTGCTCCTTTTCTTCTTCTTCTTCAGTAAATGACTACAAATTACGATCCAAATAATTACGATCATCGCATCACATGATAGGAAGGCACTGAATATGATGATATTACTTCTTAAGCCCTTACAAAGTACAATCTTGAAATAACATAAATCAATAGATGTATTTGAATAAATATTTTATATTATAATGAATATGACGAATACATAATAAAAATTTTCTAAAACAACCTAATATATAAATTTATGATGAAACTATAAATTATTAATTCATGATAAAATTCATATAATGTAAACATTTAGAAAGTCATTATAAAAAATAGTAAATTTTTTAAATAAAATTTTAACATTAATAAACACATGAGATTCTTACTATTGTATAATTTAAATATTTTAAATTATATATTAAAATATTATCTCTTTTTACAAGTAAGCATATGTTAACCATGGATATCATTATCTCCACTAAATTATATCTCTATAAGAAAAAAAAAAGGGACTAAAACAAAAAGGGAAGTTAATTACTTCTATTGAGTTTGATTACCATTACTATTTTCATATGTTTATTATAAAATTTAAAAATTTACTAAACTTAATTATTAGTATGAATCAAAATATTAAATTATTATTTTATATATATGGGATATATCCATTATATAATAATTTAATTATCAAAATTAAATAGCTAAAGGTAATTATCCAACTAAAATTTATAATACATTTAGTATTATATTTTTTGAAGTAATTATTGATATTTACTACTTATCTTAACCACTAGATCCCGTATATCTGAGGGATTCATACTAGGTATTGTTGTCGTTATTCCATTAAAAAGGAATAAAAAGTTAAGAAATATAACATACTATAGTTAACAAAAATTTTAATAAACCTTACAAAAAGATTTAAATTTTAGAATATTAACAAAATTATTTACACAGCAACATGTAAGTACTATCAGAATTTTTTTTCTAATGAGTAAAAAATGTCTCTACATGCACATGGGTGACTAATCGAAAACGTTTTAATACAATTCTGATATAAAGCATGATTATTTGGGCCTAGATTTGGAGTTGTTGGGTCATGCCTTGTTTCTGATTACCTTTATTAGATGGTGCAATCTCTTCAGCTTCATTTGATTTATCTAAATGGGGAATGAACTTTTATTTTCTTTAGATCAAATGGTTTTTAAAACTTGGCTGACCTATATAGTGATTGGCTAAATAGTATTTTAAACTAGTTTTACATTTGTAACAACTACTATAATTAATTATCGTCGAAGGGGGAGAATGTTAGATATTTTCCTACAGGATGTACAACAATCAATTACTTTTTAATGATTTTAATAAATTATCGATTAAGCTAATCGAATTTGATCTAGATAAGGATAATAAAGTAGCCCAATAAAGAATCCGGGTTAGCAGCTGAAGTCCAGTGAGAAAATTAGATATCAATTAATGTGGATCTATAATGGGAAAGTCCGATATGGATGCTAAATATAGAAGGTTAAGGTCTCCAGTAGCTACTTAATAGCTGCATAAATAAATCGTGAATGTATGGATACTCTGACCCATTCAAAGGCTCATGTATTAAGAAAGCTACAGAAAGACGTTAACTATATCTTGATGAGTAACTCTCGTAAACGTGTTGGTGGAATAGCACTCATTCCGACTTCAAAAGCTTTTTTAAAGTCATGGAGTTGAAATCAGGTATTTTTTTCATTTCTTCATTTTTCCCCTGTTACGTTAGATTCAGGATGCATAACTAAGGCTCGTGTTATGCACTACAAGGGAGAGTTTGTGTTGGAAATTTGTAATATTTCTATGTTTAGATCCTCCATGCTTCAACCTGATTTCATTTCTTCTTTTAAGTAATAATTAAAAGGATTGATTCCAAGAAATACTACTGTGAATGATGCACTTAATGAATGTAGGAATGCATAGCTAGATCAAGCCATGTTTAATCCTTACAACTGAATCTAAATATGAAGGATTATATTAAATGGAGAGGGATCAATGATGCAATCATCACTAGCACATCATGTAGGGGGAGTTTGTATCGCAAATTTGTAATATTTCTATTATTGAATCCTCCATGCTTCAACCTGTTTTCATTTACTCTTATAGGTAATTCTACTACCCCTTATATTCTGATTTTTATCGTGTAGTTATCTCTCTATTTAGCTATGATGATATGCTAGTAATCTCCAATTGATTATGGTATTTAGATCACATTATGCATGCAAATTGTGTGCCATAATATGTTCTCTAATCACGTTGATTGTTTTGATTGCCACTATGTTCTCATTAATAGCTTAATAGCTTCCTATATGATATGTTAGTGATTATTCCATCACTGGTCCCTCTCCATTTAATATAATCCTTCATATAGATTCAGCCATAAGGATTGAATATGGCTTGATCCAGCTGTACATTCCTATATTCATTAAGTGCATCATTCACAGTAGTATTTCTTGGAATCAATCTTTTAATTATTATAACTTCTAAACTCCATCTAGGTGTTCCATATTTGACCAAAATTCATACCAAAATATTGTTGATTTTCCATCCCCCTCTTGAAATATGAATTCCTTCTTATATTTGCGATTGATTTTGAAGAGCTGGTACAAAGTCTAGGAAAATTCATGTTTGGGATTTAACATCCAAAATCCTATTCTTTTACATAATATGTATGAATCCATTGAACCTACAGAGATTTTTTTTCGTTTAAGATCCTCAACACTCTTTTCAACATTAGTTTTTGGTTCATCAACCTAATATGATGGATTCTAAGGCCTTTTTCCTTATTATTCTTACATATTTTAAACTATTTTACCTTTGCATTTTTCTTGCCCTCGTCACTACCCTTAGAAAACTTTTCATCATTACTTTAATATTTTTAGTGATGCTTGTAGGAAGCCAAATATGAGAACTTTAGTATATATGTAGATTATTAAATATGGATTTGATGAGACCCTGATAGTTAAAGATAAGCATTGTGAACTTAAAAATGCAATTATAAACTTCATTTTCTCTACTAAAGGATTTAGAACAGTTTAGGAAGGTTTCTTAGTAGCAATAGGCACTCCTAAATAGGCAATTGGAAGCTTGGTAGCCTTTATGCTTGTGATTTGTTCCAACCACCTAAGTTATATATTATGTAATGGTTAATGGGATGAGTGTCTTTTTTGCTTATTGATGGTAAGTCTAGAAATAGAATGGAATAAGTTTAAAGCAGTTATAAGTAAGCTTAGGGAGTTAGGGTCTGCCTTGGAGAATAGGATTAGGTCATATATAAATAAGAGATATGTAAATTTTACTCCTTTGTTTTTGAAGTGGTAATTGAATTGGTTGTCCTTGCAGTTCATTCCTTTAGCTAACCTCACCATTATCTTAATAGCTAGGGTGATAAGGGCCTCCTTTTCTGAGACCCTTAACTCCTTTAATTAGCTTGGATGGTTCCCTATGATGAGTAATTTATAGGATAAAATTGAGTAGCACTATGTGATCTAATGAAAGAATTAAGTGGGAGAGTTGAGAGCTTGTAAAATGCTATTTAAGAAATTCCAATCCATTGAGTTAGAAGCCTTTTGGAAATCTATTATCAATGCACAATTTGTTGGGAGGCTTTCCTTGAGTAATTCTTGAACAAATCTTGGGCTAATAAAATATTATCCTCTGTGGGTCTCCTGTGGATATAAGCACCTTGGGATGAGTCTATAATGTTGCATAACACAGGTTTTAGCCTTTCAACTAAAATTTTGGCCATAACTTTATACGTGAAGTTACAATGAGATATATGTCTGTACTATTTGATGAAGTTAAGGGCATGTATCTTTGTTATAAGAGTGATGCAATTTTTCTCGATTTCCTTTTGCAATTTTCCTTTTTGGAAGAATTCTTGTGCTGCATTTGTTACTGGATTCCTCATGTGATTCCAGATTTTCTAAAAGAAATTCCTATTGTATCCATTTAGTCCTAGTGCTTTATGTGGATTCATAGGAAATAGTGCTTTTTCCACCTTAACTTCCTCAATAGGATTGAGTAGGGATTCCGTTAAGTGCATAGGCAACTACTCTTCCCTGATTTATTGAATGATGTTTACTGTAGAGGTAACTGTAACCCTTATTCCTAGTGAATTAAAGAAGAACTTGATTACTTCTTCTTATATTCCTTCTTTAGAATTTATAATTTCCCATTTTCTTTTTGCAAGGATCATATCTTATTATTATTCCTCCTTATTTAGATCGATCTGTGAAAGAATTGGGTATTCCTCTCTCCCTAGTTTATTAAAAGAATTATAGCTCTCTACTTGAGGAATGACAACTTAATTTCTGTCATCTAGTTACATAGATTTAGGGCCAATGTTTCCTTCTCTTATAGTTCCTTGTAACTTGGATCTTTATGTAATAATTCTTGCACTATCTCAAGATTTTTGTTATCTTAATCCACTACTTTTTAAGACTACAAGGTCATTGTAGAGTTAATCCTTTTCAATTCATTCTTTATAGCCTGTAGCTTCCTCATTAGTAGTTATTTTTTACTTCCTTTCATTGTGCTTTGAAGTCCTCCAATCACTACCTCCTAAAGCCCATTAGCTAGTAATAAATGATTATTGAATCTGAATGAATGTCTTCTATTTTGGGTATCCATTATTTTTTGAGTTAGGATTGGAGTATGGTTAAATAAAATTTGATTGCTAAATTATGCCTTACTTTATGGAAATTTCTCCATCCATGAATCATTTACCATAACCCGATCTAGCTTCTTCTTGATGAAGTATCTTCCTTCTTACGTATTACTCCAAGTGTAGAAATACCCTTCCATTATTAAGTCTATCATCAACACATTGTTGTTGCATTCAACAGTGTGATTCCTCATGTTTACATTCCCCTGTGCCTCTATTAAGCTTAACATATAATTAAAATCTCTAGTAACTAGTCATGGTTGATCCATTATGCTCTTTATCTCCCTTAAATTGCTCCATATTTGTGATCTTTGTAAGGTTAGATTGAATGCATACACAAAGGTGATATAGAATTGCAAATTCTACCTTTTCATTTTCACCTATGTGTGGATAAGTTGATTTTCTATGACAATTGGTTAGATTTCTACTTCTTCTAGATCATAGGCGAGAATTATCCTCCTATTGTAGTGACATGCATGATTTGTGATGATTACCCAGTTCTCCTTATGCACCTCAAGCTACTAAAATTATTAGGTTTAATCTTTGTTTATATGAAACAATAAGGAAGGTTTGTGTTATTTTATGTAATTAAAAACACGTTGCTTGGCTGGGTTTCTAAGCCCTCTAATATTCGATATTAGGATGCTCATTTAGGGCTAGAGTTAGGAGTGATCCTTTTCCCCTAGGTCCTCTCCTTGTCAGTCTTTAGAAACTTTCTTCAATTTGATTTTCCGATCTGCTTGCCATTTGGAGTTCTGCTTCCTTCCTGAACTGTTTCATTGGTATTAGTGATCTCTTTTGTTTTGATGATTTGTGGCTCTTAGGATTCTTCTGTGTTCCTTTCCTCATTTATGATGCATTGGCTTTAAATGTTCACTCTATTTGGAATTAAGGTGTTTATCTCCTCTTTCATATTTCCTTCCTCTTTTTCCTTGTTTATAGTTTCCTTAAATTCTTCCTTACGCATCTTGGCATATTGCTTGTTGTTTTGCTCTACTGTCTCTATATGCTATTGTTTGTTTTTCTCATTCATCTATGTTGATTAGATCATTGTAGCTTAATATTTTGACTATGTTCCTAGTGGCCTTCCATATCTGATTTTGTATTTTTTTTGTTTGAGTCTCTAGCTATATTTTACTAGTATATGATCCCCAAACATGTTTTTCTATTTCATTTAATCTTATCACAAGGATAATGTCAGGTAGTTGCATTTTTCTATTTATTAAAACACAATTTCTTATAAGGCTAATTCCCTTTGTTAGTGGAATGGTTTCATCAATGCAAAGAGGCTTAACCATAAAGCTTGCATAATGACTTAGCCCATATATAGTCCAATACTCTATAGGTATGTTGTGCAAATTCATCCATGTAGGAATTTGATTATGCTTTAAATCATTAAGCTTGACTCCTAGTTTCCATGGCTAAAGTAGTACTGGTCTGGTATTATAGTGTCAGGGACCATTTTCTAGGACTTTTTAAGCTAGTTGGTTGGATGAGTATTTGAATATGAGCATGTCATCATCATTGAGGAGTTCACCTAGCTGTTCAAAGTCTTTTCAATTGTATTTATCCCATGAGTTAATAGCCTGATAAGATGATATATAGTCCCATAATAAGCTAATCAAAGAGCTTTCCCATTTAGTCACTCACTTCCTGAGGATTTTTATATCTGGCGTAACAATTTTCTTGCTTTTTGATTGATCCATGGTAAGAAAATATTGAAGTTTTGTAGAAGGTGAATTGTCTCTAAGAACCTTCTTTTAAGTTTTCCTACTTACAAGTTTATTTTCTATAAGGTTCAACTTTTCATATTGCTTTATGTTTAGGTTGGTAAGCTGGTGTTCTACAGAAATGCTGGGTTGAGTATGGTTGGGGAGGTGTGCTATAGTTAGTTTAGCACCTAATGGTGGAAAGTAGATAGGTTCAATGCCTAAGATGTTCAGCATTTTGGTCAAAAAAGGAAAGTTTCAGGCCTAGGTTATAAGGTTAGAAAGAAAGGGTAAAAGAGGCAGGATGGACTAGAAGAATGAAATAATCAAACGAGTAAAGGAAAAGAAAAGAGAAACAGTAAAAGAAGTAGTGCCACACATATTAGTTGAACCATGAAAAGCATATATGTATATACGAATGGAGAGATTAAGGATTTCACTAAGCTCTTTAAGAAAGAATAAGAGCTGCAAGTAGAAGTAAAAGTACCAACTTATTGCTGATGTTGTCTTCCATGGTTACTGGTTGAGGATGGAAATGTGATGATGATGATTTGTAGAGAGATGTTTCTCATTCTATTCTCATGAAATATATAAGTACCTTGAAAATTATTGAAGCATTATAAGTAGAATTTATTCTCATACTTTAAGACAACCTTTTGCAAAAGATTTTTTATCTAGTCTAATCCCACAACAAATTATTCTAATTTTAGATAATAGTTTCACATTCTTTAACTATGTAAATAAAACAAATATCAAATAAAAAGATATAAACTTATTTATAATATTAACTTTTTTGTCTTATATTTGTTTTCTTCTTTAAAGCAACTATGCTATTACTTTACTCATAAAAACATATGTGATGCTTATGTAATATATGAAAATCAATTACAAAGTCACTAAAGATAATGATAAATTAAAGGTTTAAACTTAGTTTAAACCTTAGAGAAAGAAGCTTTTCCTTCTTTTTTTCCCCATCTTAGACCCATTGACTAACTTTCCTACTTTTTTTTATTTTTTTAAAAGTCAAAATTCATTTTCACTTTTCCCACTTTGTTAACGGTCATAGGCAGGATCTTTCCCACCTAAGACCTTTATCTGATTCTTTTCCATTTTGAGAAGGAACCAATGACTATCACAAGTATGCTTGAGACTCTCATAATTTCTCATAGTTTGTTTAAACCTCCTTCTTCCTCTTGCTTTAACCTTCCTGAAAATCTTTTTTTATCCTTTTTTTCTCTCTTTACTTTCTTTTCCCTCTTTTTTAACACCTGAACTCGCTATCTTCCAAAACCATCCTTAAGCCATTCATTGTTCCAATCTCCATACTTACACCATCCTTTACTCCTGCTTCTTCTATTATGACTCAAGCTACCTTTATAACCCTTTCTTAACTTGCTATCCCTCTTTCTTCATTAACCACAAGAATTTAACTCCTTTAACTCTAGTTTCTGCTAATGTTGTCTTTATTATCTTCTTTTGCTTCTCTTTCCTATCCTTCCTTCTCTTGAAAAACTCAACTGAAAATTTGGTGCCAAATTATAAGAGATAACTCTCTCATGAAAAAGTTCAAATATATTCCCCAGTTTGCATATATATCCATTTATGATCTCACTTTAGCTAGAAATCTTAAAAACTTGAAAAAATAGGTGGTCAACCACCTTAGTGGATTATTTTTTGGATAAATGGCCTTACTTTTCCCAAATGCATGTATAGGTAGAAGAAAGATAGGAAAAATAAGCTTAAAAAGACACTAATAACTGAAGAGGATTCCTTTTTGTTCAAGTGCAGTTGTTACACTAGTGTATTGAAGGTTTTGGGGTAGTGATCTTGGCATTTGAATGGTAAACCATTCATTCTTCAAATATGGAAACTAGGTATATACCTATCAAAGCACGAAACTACTACCAATTTGGATCAATTTTTACAACATTTCCTTAGAATATTGGTCAACCATAAGACTTTATTACTTAGCCAGCTCTTTAGGCAAGTCTTTATGCCTATATCAATGATATGATATAAAATGAAATGAAACACACAAAATAACACTAAGGCAAGGGCATTTATCATTTCTTATAGCATAGTGTAGTTAAGTTGAATGTTGATCCTATTAAGACTATAACTACTAGTAGTGACTATCTTTCTATTATCTAATATAACTAAAAGAGTGGTTAATTTAAAAAATAAATAAAATAATAAATAATGGTAGTTAGCCAAGATGATAAATAAGAATAAATAATCAATAGATATATAAAACTTAGATATAAAATTCTCATAAAACTTTAATATGTTTGAATTTATCTTGATAAATCATTAATCATAGTTACTTAGATATATAGGAATTCCAAAGTTACAACGTTATGTACACAGTCATGACATATTTAACCCACATTCTTAAATAATTTTGGCTGAAAGTTCTCTTGCATTAGAACTCCCTAAGAATCCTTTAATTTGATCTATAATCTCTCATAATAGATTTCACCCAAGCTTAGAAAGTGTTGTGTCTACTTTCTATTGCTTTTAAATGCCTTCTTATCATGATTTTGTTCCAAATTTTGATGAGTTGATCCAAATGAGAGATAAATTGAATGAAAATGGTGTGAATACTGCATGCATACTTATTGAATTAATTTGTGAATTTTCAATACTGCATGAATACTTATTGAATTAATTTGTGAATTTTGCATGAAAAATTTAAAGTTCACGTCACTTTGTATGAGAAAAAAATATCACAATAAGGATGCATAACCACTTGTGCGGTGGTGACAAAAGTATCACCACCGTGCATAGTTAGTCACCACCGTGCAAGTGGTGGTGGTGACTAATTAGTCACCATTTGTACTATGGTGACAAAAGTCACCACCATGCATTAGGTGGAGACTAAATAGGTGGTGTGTTTTTAGTCACCACTGTGCAAGCTTATGCATGGAGGTACCAGCCCTCTTAGGGGTGACAAACATAGTCACCCCTTGCAAATTCTTATGCACTCCTTTAATCCATCTATTTTAGTACATGGAAGTTGTAGGTTGAAGGGGCACGAAAACCTAAATCTAGACGAGGCTACAAATAGAAAGGATAGGAGTCTTTTATTCTTTGCTCTTCATACTAAATCTAGGAGAGATAACTGGGGGACAAAAGTAGAGAGATAGAGAGGGAGGCAGAGAAAAGAACCAGAGCTTAATCTAAGAGAAGAAATGAGAGAAAGCAGAGAGTCGAGTGAGAATAGACAAACACAACAGAGAGGTGGAATTTTGGGACAGAGGCAGAAAGTGAGAGCTGAAGTTGAATCTTGGTAAACTTAAGCAACCATTCATCTGGGTGAGAAGAGAGCATAGGTAGAAGGTGAGAGTTAATGCCAGAGAGCTTGAGTTTAGTAGGAAACCCATCACCAACTTCTGCATCCGAGAGTCTTCATTTTGTTTGTTAATCTTTATTTGACCTTTTGTTGATAATGTTGAACTCATTTTAACTTACTTTCTCTGTTATTGTTCTGTTACTTGTTAGTTCATCTTTAGTTTATTCGTTTTGTTCATCGCTTTTACATTTTTTTGTTTACATTGTTAGAGTAGTGCTCTAAAGGCAATCACTTTTAGCACTTTTGTACAAACTTTATTTTGATTAATCAAGCGAAAGGAATTTTTCAATGATTTGATATTTGTTTATATATAAATTGATATTGATTTTAAATCGAATTAATAAAGTCCATGATACAAAACATAGCATGAAGGAAATCATGATGAGATCATGATAATAAGATTCCTATCATGTGCAATTATGTTAGTATCTAAATAATCCCTAGTCATAGGATTAATAAGACAGGACATTATTAATCTAAACAAACTAACAGATGTTATACTCCTTGATTTGATCAAGTAGTAGATCTCACAAACTGTAAGCATTAGTTATTTAGAGTTAACATGTGGATGCTTACTAAGAGTAGTAAGTACATTGGATGACCTGCTATGAGATTATCATATTTTAAGAGGGCCACGATCGTGGCTGAAGGCGAGATAGGCCACGATCGTGACAGAAGCCACAAAATGATATATAAGCAAGTTCTTCACTTATGTACAAGAGCTTCTTCCACTTTTTACACACTCAAGTGATATAAAAAGGGTTCTAGAAGAGTTCTACAGAGTGTGAGAAGAGTTCTTGAGTTATTTTTATGAAATTTATTCAATTGTTGTATAAATCAACATGCATGTAAGATAACCTTGATCTATCTCCCATATTAAACATATACTTGAATTCATCAAGTTTGGTATTCTAAAACCCTTACACATTATTTCACTTCCTTCTTTGCGTGTTCTTGGGTAATCAAGGAAGGGTTTAGTGTTTGTAACAACCCAAACAAGGAGGAGAAACAAGAAAGGAGGAGAAACAAAGGTAAAAATGTTTTTATATTTCATATTCGTTACATATTCTTGTGTGCATGTATGATCTTGTGGTTTTTGGGTTACATGGTGTCGAAATCTTGATTTCAACACTTCTGCTACATATGCATGCATGTGATGCATGCAACCATGGCTAACCCAACATACATTTAACACAGGATTAAATTGTAAGGAGATGATGTATTGTGTTTATGCTATGATGAGCTAAATCCTTTTTTTCAAAACTAATATAGCTATTTTAGTCAACTATAAGTGATTGACTTACGGTTTTGTTATGTTATTTATTGATGTAGTTTCTGAGCTGAATGGGTGTAATAGTATGATCAAACTTTACATCATTTTAGTATTAAACGAAGGACCTAGAGGAGAAGTTTAATATGGACCTAGAAACTATAGACGTTAGGTTATCAATTAGAAATATATTAACTTAAATGGCAATTAGTAATTGGGTTTTCATAATTAATTCAGATAATAACTTATCGAATGCAAAAGCTAGATTTAGTCTGTTATTTGAGTTGATCTTAGAATCTGACTGTTAATTTCGGTAAACAACTATCTAATCATTTCCCCTTAATCATGCATAGGAGATTAAATTAGTGAAATTAAGTCCCAAGAGTTTTCCACTTCAATGTCTACTCATATTTGCTTTCGGTTTATTTAGTTTACTTTTCAGACTACTTTGTGATTTTCTTTTAAAGCCTTCACTCACCAATTGGGATAGAATGTTTAAGATTGCATCTATTTTATTTTTCGTTCAAGATTAATTTAAGGTAACCAATTTCGCCTCTGTGAGAGATGACCCTGGGTAATCACTACAACTACCTTTTATAATTGCGAGTAGGATGACCTAGGTAATTTTTAGAACTTTTTAGGCACAACAAAAAGATTGTAGATCCTAATAGATAGGAACTTATGCATCCTTTATTATTCATGTTGTTAACTAAGTTATATGGAATCTTCTTCTTTCGCTACAAATCCTATATATGAATTTGAGTGTTGAATCTTTTACATTTATTACTTCAATATAACATAAATTAAAAGTATGAACAATTCTCAAGAAATAAAATCTTTCATCAAATCAAATATATCAATTCAAAATGTAATTATGTGTCTCATCTCATCTAAATCTACATTTAAATTTAGTTCATAACAAAACATAGAAAATCAATATAGAAAAATAAAAAAACAAGATAGAAAAGTGAGGTTTTGTGACTTTTAACATTGATGCTTCTTGATTGATCTTGATGGAATCTTGCTCCAAGATTGTTTCCTATTGATGTGCTTTGGAGTTTCCCTAACCTTAGGATTGATTTCTGGTCCTCACATATGTCTTTGCCTTTTTTCTTCTATTTTCCTTTTTTTATTTAATAAAACCTTAGGATTTGTGTCAAACAGAGGACTAACTCGAGCCTATATTGGTCTCATATTACCTTATTACAGCTAGAAACCCTAATTGTTGTAATCTTTATCACTAACACTTTGTTAGGTTTACTCTTCTTCTATTTTTTGTGTAAGACTCCTCATTTGTAACATAAGCCTAGATATGGTACTGTATAAGTGTTATGTCACAAAAGATGGAGCTGTGTTCAGGCCATATCCTTCATATATCCAATCTGTCAAAGAAGCATAATACCCTTTTTTGTAACATGAGGCTTATATAGGTATATGTTTGAATCATGTTCCTTCATGCACTAAGCTGATGAAGAAGCATAATGTATCTTTTACTATACAGTCTAAGCATAGTACCATGTAGTTGCCATGTTAGTGAACATAAGGCCATATTTAAAATGTGTTCCCATAAAGTTATTTTAAAAGTCCTCCAACTTTGCTGTAAATTGCTTAAATTCACTTCTTTTTTTATTGATGATCTAAAATAAGGCCTTTAAATAAAATATAAGTTCAATTAAGGATGAATTGATATAGAAATCCTTAAAATATAAGTTAAATGCCCTATAAAATCATGCTAAACATATAGTATAATAAGCACTTATCAAATTCTCCTATACTTAAGTATATACTTGTCCTTAAGTAAATCAATTTCATTACTCTTAAATAAGAAGCAATTCTGGGAAAACAATTAACAAATCAAACATCAATGGAGATTCTTCATTATTCATTCAATTGCTAAGTTGATTGAATTGTGAAGTAATTAGTCACTTGTATCAAATCATAAATCAATTCAATTCACTACAGAATTCTTCGAACTTTAACTCAATTAAAATTCAACTAAATGTATACAATGAACCTACATGAAAAAATGCTACAAGTTTTAAACATTTTCATAACTTTTACTTAAAAATAAGATATTAAAATTTAAATAACCTAAGAGCATTCAGAAGCTATTTTGAAAAGTCTTACAACCTTTTGACATGAGAGTAAGCGCCTTGCCATAAGTACTACTAATTACTTAACTAAGTAGCTATTTCAAATGGCTACTATTACTACTTTGCATAGCAAGAGGGAACATGGTGAGGTTCTTGAAAGGTGGTCATAATAAACTAATGGGAATAAATGAACAAATGGAAGAGACTTAATCACAAAACACCTATGAGGTAACATATGGTACCAAGTATTTTGTAGGGGCGGTGGTAGAGAACAACAACTCTACACAAATGGAAAAGGGTGCTAAAGAAGTTAATTCAATAATACTTCTGTCAAGTAATGATTTAAGGGACTGCGTAAAGGATAGAAGCCATAAAGGGATAGAAAAGAAGAGAGTTGACGATTGCGATGTGAATTTATGTTTACACTGTAAGCACACGGTGTAACTGTGGGTAGTACTAGTAAATATGGGTCAATCCCACAATGACAATGAGTATTATTAATAACTCTTTTCCTATTATCTGATTTGTAATTTATATGATAGTGATAATTCAAATTTAAAATAAAATAAAATAAAGTAAGGTCAAGTCTACACAATCAAGAAAGTAGAATAGCAAAAGAGTGAAAAATCGACCAATAAGACAAGAGGTACCTAAAATTTGAGTCCTCCATAAAACTTCTTATACGATCAGGATTTCACTAATCAATTTATTCTCAAGTTCATTGGAATGTGGAAATGTTTTAATTATTCCAACGTCATTCTCAAGACTATTAATACCTAACCCTAGGTTGATTAAATGAAATTTTTAATTAAAATCAATTTGTGAAATTCACTAGAAATTTGAAACTATTACGGTAGATTTATATTGACCTATCTCTAGATTTAAATGCAACTCCTTTCAATTATGGTAGCTCTATTTATATATTACATTTCTCAATCTCAATTTCTTGAAATCATACTATATTTCTTAATCTCAATTGCATGAAATCATAGAAGAATCAACAAATAATTAAATCTCAATGAAACTAAATAAATAAATTAAAATAAAGTAAAGTCACTACAAGGTCTATCATAGACTTGATATAACCCAGATAAAAGAATAATTTAGCTCATAATCATAGGAAACAAAACAACATAACTAAATAAAAAGCTAAAAATCAAGGATGATATGATATGATTAAAATCCTTTAAAACTCTAAAAAAAATTCTTTAAATTGAAGAAAATTAACAAAAAAGAAGTTTCCTTAATTGTTTATCATCTTTTGAGTTGTTTTAAGGTTTCTCTTTTTGTTTTCTATGCGTCATTTTTCTCTTAATTTTTATTTTTATAGTTTGAAAATTAGGGTTCTAGGTGGTACACAAGCATTAACACAACCTTATTAGTTAAAAATCACGAAACCCTTAAGTTTGCAATAAACTAAGGCTCAAAATGTGTTGCTCTAGATGTTGATCATATACAAGCAAAAACTTATATTTGATTTGATTTACATGTAGATATAATCAAGATGACTTATATGGAAATTATCTGTAACATATATATTAAGGATCAAATGGGAATCTAGTGTAATACCCCCTATACGAAACCTACAACCGCCCACACATATAGCACCCAAAATTCCTGTACATACATTTATGGCATGCAATTCCATTCAATGTTGGACATTTACATATTATAAAATTTCATATCCCTTAACAATATCATTTAAAAGTAGTATTGCATCATTGCATTAATATGGTAATCCAAAAGAGATATTACACATAACTTAAATTCTTAATTACAAACTATTAAGAAACTACAATTTACCTCATTACATATACAACCATTCTTTAATTAAAAAACACATCCAAAGGTACTTTTACTTCCAACGGCTGGCCTTGGTTACAGATGATCCCTGTGCCTTACTCTTATTACTTGGACCTGCACGGATTAACACATGTGCTAAGCTTGAAAGCTTAGTGGAGAAACACTTAGTATGGATAACCACTCATAGCAATCATCCGCCAAGCACACACACATTCATAAATATCATATACTCATTTAAACAATAATGGAATAATTAAGCAAAGTACCTAATGCAAATATGCTTCAATACATTATCCATATACCAAAATGCACATTTATAAGCCAAATATTGATATTAAAAGGTCATCAATACAAATTATCCATGTTGTCATGCTGTATATCTTATTTATGACTATTAAATTTCCTTTTTGTGTTAAGCTTGCACATTTCCTGTAGGTTTGGATAACAGGAGCTGTGGATATTTGAAGATATCAAATTGTGGATACCCGAAAGCATCGAACTATAGATACCTGAAGGTATCAAACTGTGGATACCCAAAGATATCAAACTATAGAGAACTATAGTCTTGAAATGAAGACACCAATGGTGTCAAACTGTAGCAGTTGCACTATAACCCTATAGGCATGCCTATCTATCCACCATTAAGATAATATAATAAGCACTATAACATTTCCTTTAACCATTTCCATTTTCACAATTCATATATTGGAAAATCATATGTTGCAAATTTCAATTCATAAAATTTTTATTTGCGCTCATACATACGGGTCATAACTTACCACCATTTGAAGGGTATTAAAATCACGCTTGTATAATTGTACCATACACCTATGTTCTTTAGTGTGCATTATGCTCGATCTTAAATTTCAATGTTGAATCACCCAATTCACATAAGGTAAGTCTTATTTCATTTTTTTATAGGTTTCTGAAAGTTTTCATACACGTTTAAAAAGGTTTGGAAATGATTTGTAAAAATAAAAAATGAAAACAAACTAAAAATAGTGCAATTTCCTTTTGGTTGTGTCCCCTGCCTAAAATTCATACATCCTTTCGTTTTGAAATTTTCACATATAAAAAATTCAATTTAGGTTTCGAAGTCTTCTAGAAATTTGTATCCCTATATCTCTTGTTTCCATAGCACCAAAAATCAAACCATTTGTACTTCTAAACCATGATTTATGCACCAAACATAACAAGCTGCTCTAGTATAGGGGTAACATCAGGGCACCAATTTCTATCTCAATTTCTAATGTCATAAAGCCAGAATTAAGTCTAAGTCTCTTCTAGATATTTATATTTCTATGTCTTAGTTTTTCTATGCAACTTAAATGTAACATCCCGTTACATATACGGCTAGAACAATTATTTGTGAGACACTTATATGACATAAGATAAATGAACATTA
>JAOQMS010000009.1:5386799-5414500 GCA_027563885.1 Erythroxylum longipes
GTGTAAGTTAAAGTCGTATTGCTCTAACATACCATTATCGTAGGTTATGTCCCTAAAAGAGTAGGTACGTACCCTATAGTAGTGGGATGTTACATTAAATCACCCAATTTAGAGGTTATTAGGCTAAGTTATAACTAAAACAATGTGACTGATTCAATAAACCCTGGACAGAATTTCACTACATGATACTGTCTTGTCATATTCAACCAATTCTATGCAAGGTAACACCAAAATAACTTCAAGTAATCATCCCAGCAACCATTCCATATCCAATGTATCCATTCAAACATACACACAAAAAGAAATTAAACTAAGTGTAGTCCCAAACCTTGACATTTACCAATTAGCTCTTCTTTTAGTACTCTTCCTTATCTTCCACTTTGACCTTGCTTGATTCACCAACTAGAACACCATAAATAGTATCTCAATCCCATATCCAAACTTATAATTCTAGATCTTCACGAGTGAAGCAAGAAAGATGAAGATGAGGAGAAAAACCACAAACTTTTACCTTGATTTTCACCTAGGATTAGCTTAATTCCTTATGCAAAATGATGCAATTAAAGAGATGGAATGGAAAGGAGGTGAGAAGAGAAAATTCTAGAGTTAAAACACTCTATACATGTCCCTTTCCCCACTCTTCTACTCCCCACTTCAAGAAGTTCCTACTCTTACACTCATGTTTCTATCCCATTGGTCTATATGTTGATTTTTGGCAAAATTGCACATTTAGTCCTTGTTCTTCCTTTAATTACCACATTGGCATATAAAGTCATCAATTGATTTCATTCTAGTCCATAACTCACATATAATTGTTCATGTCAATGACTAAATGAAGAAATTACCAATTTACCCGTGTTTTTAAAAGCAATTACCATAATATCTCTTACTATGCTTAGATACACTTAATTCCTTATGTTTACTTCTTAATACACCCTAGACATACTATAATGCTTCTAGAGTATATATTGAGGCCTTACATTTCTCTCCCCATTAAAAAAAATTGTCCTCAAAATTCACGCCCGTATTGAATATCTACGAATAGTGAATTCTCATCATTGATTCGAGTTCCCAAGTTGCCTCTTCAATGCCATGATGTTGCCAAAGCACCTTTATAAGAGGAATTTGCTTATTCCTTAACTGTCTCACTTCTCTAACTAGGATTTCCCTTCCTTTTCATCATATGAGAAGTCTAGTTGGATCTTTATTTCTTGTATCGGTAACACAGGTGAATCATCTTATTGGTATCACCATAGCATTAAGACATGGAATACATCGTGCAACTTGGATAGTTCCATAGGAAAAACTAACCTACATGACATTGGTCCAATCCTTTCAAGGATTTCATATAGATTAATAAATCAAGAACTTAGTTTTCCCTTTTTTCCAAATCTTAACATCTTTCCCCAAGGTGAAACTTTTTAAGAAAACTTTGTCACCTACCGATATTCAATATCTTTCCTCTTCAAATCAGCATATGATTTCTATCTACACTTGTAGCCTTCAATCTTTTCTAAATAATCCTCACCTTTCTCTTCTGTGTCTTTGACTATATCAGGCCCAATCATTTTGTTCTCATTCAGTTATGTCCAACAAACTGGGGTTATGCATTTCTTACCATATAATGCTTCATATTGTAATAGCTAGTTTCCTAACCTTGTGAGGGATTAGAGTGATAGTCACATGAATTGTAGTATATTATAAAGAATTGGTACATTTGGGATATGATTCCATTCACATGCATAACATGAGCATATATATACACATAAATGTTGATTTAGGAAAATTACACTCGAATGACATATTCTGGGGTATGAAAGGTTTAAAATGATTATGATTTGATTGTGTATTGCTTATGTCTTGAATTTTTGTTTGATAGATTACAAGTAGTAAATTTGGAATTAATTGTTACAATTGGAAAATTGATGAATTATACATTTAGTCTAAGAAAGATGTCAAGTCGCAAGATAAGTTGACACATGGAAATTTAGGATGACTAAGCCTATATGGCTTATAAAATGAGTGACATTTGGCATGGAAAATTAAGTGACAAGTGGCATAGGAAATTAAGTGACAAATGGCCTAGCATAATTGTGACAAATGGCAACTTATGGAGAGGACAAGTGACTTGCATGCATAGGTGACAAATGCCATTGTATAGTAGTGACACCTAACACCTAATGAGTTAAGCTACTGTAGGGATAGTTTCTGTTGTGATCATTCTTCTTCTTTTCTTTACTCTTACCACCGAAACACTCACACACCCTCACAGCTTCTAATTTTGCTTCAACTTCGTTCATAGTCACTTCAAGATCCATATAAAAATCTACTCAAATATAGTTATAATATGCTATCATCATTTTGCCTTTACTGAAATCATTTTACTTCCATCTTGTACTTGAATGATTTTGCATGCATGGAGAGCTTAGTTAGCTTGATCATTGAGGTCAAACTTGAGCTAAATAAGTAAGTGAAATTCTAATCTTTGTGGCATGTTGAAATAGAAATCTTATGATGACTAATTTAGGATGGAATGCATATGGCGTTGATGATGATGTTATGTTAGAATGTGATGGATGAATTGGTTACTTTTCAATTTTGTTATTGAAGCATGAAACTAGTAGGTTATAGAATGTTAAATGGATGATTTAGGTTGAGATTTAAAGTATAAATGAAAGTGGATTCATGGTAAAGATAGGTGTTATTGAAGTATTCTTAAATCTTGAAAATTAGAGTTATAGGGGTGTTTGTAAAAGGTGACTGTTAATGACATAAGTGAGCAGAATTTAGTTAGCCTTAGTGTAACCAATATGGAAGTTAAATTAAACTGAAATGAAGTAACCTTAAAGGACATGAAATCTGGAAAATTTCAGGTGTTAGTGATGTCTCTAAGCTTGAAAATTTTGTGAAGTATTGAAGGTAGTAAAGTTACACATATTAGTGATGTTGATGACAAATTCTGGAATTTTAATTTCAGCCTTGTGTAAATGTTGAACCAGCTGAGAAATTTTACTCTAAATTGGTATAGTTGGACTTGATTAAGGCTAGGAATGAGCTCAGATTTTTTCTTGATTAATTGTTTAAGAGCTTGATAAGTTTATGTAGTTAATTGATGTCATAACTTAAAGAATGGACTGTTTTGATGTAGTTAAGTTCAAATCTGAAAATTATGATTTGTTAAGGGAATAAATGAGTTTTTTTAATGCAAACATGATCTTAAGGACATGAGTAATATGTATAAGGTATGGATGAATTAGCATTGAATAACATAGGGTAATTACAAATGAGAATTGGTTAAATGTATGAATATATATTGCTGGAAAAAGTTTGGTGAATGTATAGATCTAGCTTACTGAAATTCCATATTTAAAGTAACAATTGTGTGTGTATTATAAGAGGCTTTTTTTTAATCATGAAAGTTTTCAAAGATTAGTGTAAAGTATGGTTGATGAATTTGGAGTGAATCAAGATAACTTAAAGGTATAAACCTAATTTCAAAATGGTAGTATACAAAATATAATGTTTGAATGGTTTTAAGGTGTATAATTACAAATTGAATAGTCAAGATCTATAAGCACAAATTGAATAGTCAAGATCTATGTATAAGAATATATACCTGAAAAGTCCATTGAGCATGCATTGAGCATGACACTTGTACATATGCCTAACTGAATATTCATATAATTAAATAAGTTAGTGATTTGTGAACTATGTATCTATTCCATGATTATAGAAGCACAAGTTGATCGCTAACATCTAAACATTTTTAGATCATTAAGGTAATAGCTTTTCTGGAGTGTACTGTGAGTTGACCTATATGTTTCTCACTATGATTGAATTGTTTTTGGTTAACTTTAGTTATTGAATGGTTACTTATATGATAGCTATGATTCCGGACATTGTTGGTTTGAGGAGTTTGATACTTGGGACTTTAAATGGAAGTGTTTTCAAATTGTATGTGTAATATGGAAAGTGTACTCAACTGAATGTTGAATGCTAGACTCAGGGTCTAAAGAATGTGATAAATGACATGAACACATTGAATGAAAAGTATTTATATAATATTATGTGAATTGATGCATTCCATTAAATTGATATGCATGATCAAATAAAAGAGTTGTGACCAGAGTGACTAACGTGAAAAAGAGCTTTAAGCTCAAGAATTATACACAAAGAGCTACAGGCTTAGTTAATAATAAGCTCGGTATCTACAATAGGTACGGGACAGTAAATGAAATGAGCCCAGTATCCACAATAGATATGGGACAGTAAATAGGCGCTCAGTCACAACAAAGTAAAATGAAAATGGAGTCAAATGTATATTTGCATATTTATAACTTTACATATATCATATGAATGATTGACATGAATTATTAGATTGTTCTGAAATGGTGATATGAATTGTTTTCAAAAATGTTGTACTTATTGAAATATGATAAAATGTGATGTGGGATTTGATATTGAATGAGGTGATATATTTGTTGAACTTGGTATATACTTGTGATGTTTATATTCTGACTTGAGTGAGCAGATCGATGATGGTTCACTCACTAAATAGTCTAGTACTGTTATTTTGGGAACAAGAATGACTCAGAGGTCTGATCAGCTGATATTTGAGGAGTTTAGTTAGAATGTTTTCAATTAGCATCCCATTTCATATTGTACATTTGTACAGAGTAGTAAACTCTTAAATGTTATGTAATATGTATACATGGATTATAAATTGTAACGATACAATGTAAGTTTATGTTTGTGAATGTAATAGGAAGATTTAATCATTTTGAATGCTTGTGAAATGTGTGATGCCCTAAATAAGTTAATGTGAATGTTCAAATGTGTCATTATTGTAGGCAAATTCCATCAAAGGAATGCACCTATCCCAACTGCCTGGAATTCCATAATACATGCTCTTAGCATATCTTCCAGCACCTATATAATTCTCTCAGATTGCCCACCGATTTATGGGTGAAAGGCAATGTTGAAGCTCAATAGAGTACCCAAAGCTGCTTGCAAGCTTTTCCAAAATCTTGATATAAATTGTACATCTTGGTCAGAAACAATTGACAATGGCTCCATTTAGCTGAATAATCTCATTCATATATAAGGTAGCTAACTGATCCATAGAATAGTTAGGTCAAATAGGTATAAAGTGAGTTGATTTAGTGAGCCTATCCACTATAACCCATACCACATCATTTTTCTCTATATGAGCAATGGACCTGTTATAAAATCCATAGTGATATTATCTTATTTCCATTGTGGAATTGGAATGTGATTCAATAGTCCAGATGGAACTTGATGTTCATCTTTCACCCAGATGGGACTTGATGTTCAACTTTCACCTGTTAACAAGTCAAACACTTAGACATATAGTCTACTACATCACACTTCATTCCTACCTACAAGTAATGTTATTTCAAGTTTTGGTACATTTTATTACCCCTAGCATGCATAGTGAACACATTATTATGGGCTTCATTTAATAACTTCTTCTTCAAGTCCTTTACTACGGATACACATAGTCTACTTTTAAAGTACAAACTTCTATCATCTTTCACCACAAAATCAGTCTATTTTCCTTCTTGCACTACTTGTACAATTTGTTGCAACTTGGCATCATCTTTTTGTGTATGTACCGTCATCAGTCTCAAGTTAATACTCTCTTTTAACTGGGCTATCATATATAGCTCTATCTGGTATAAATATCCATCTACTATGTTGTAATAATAGAGCTGACATAAACTTCCTACTCAAACCATCTGCTACAACATTATCTTTTCTTGGGTAGTAGCAACTATGCAATAATAGTCTTTAAACAATTCTAGCCAATATCGGTGCCTCAAATTGAGCTCCTTCTATATGAGCAGGTACTTGAGACTCTTGTGGTTTATGTATATCCTACATCTTTTCTCATATAAGTAGTGTTGCCAGATTTTCAAGGCAAACACCACTGCTGCCAATTCTAAATCACATGTAGGGTAGTTATGTTCATGTGGCTTTAAATATCTCGAGGCATAAGCCACCACTTTCCCATCTTACATCAGTACACAACACAGACCATTCCTAAAAGCATACTGCACATGGCATATTCTTTGCTCGGAGTTCGTTGTGTCAACACTAGAGCTTTGTTGAGCATCGTCTTTAACTGCTCAAAACTGGCTTAGCATCTATAATTCCATTCAAACTTTTTACCTTTCTAAAGTAACTTTATGATTGGGGAATCAGTTACTGAGAACCTTTTGACAAAGCGTCGTAAATAACCAGCTAAGCTAAGAAAACTTCTCACTTCTGTCAGATTCCGATGCAACTTCCAATTAACAATGGCCTCATTTTTACTAGGATCCACCCTGATACCTTCTAAAGAGATGATATGCCTTAATAAAGAAACTTCCTTTAGCCAAAAATCATGTTTGCTTAATTTGGAAAATAATTGTCTCTCTAAAAGTCTGTAACACAATTCTTAAATGCTGAGCATATTCCTCTTCATCCCTAGAATAAACCAATATTTCATCTATAAACACCATAATAAATTGGTCGAAGTACAGTTGAAACACTTGTTCATCAAATCCAGGAAAGCAGTTATCCTGAAAAGGCATCACCAAGAACTCAAAGTGGCCATATCGAGTATTGAATGCAATCTTTGTAACATTTACATCTTTTACCCAAAGCTGGTAATAACCTGACCGTAAATCAATCTTGGAAAACACTGCTACACCTTTAAACTGCTCAAACAAATCTTTTATTATAGGCAATTGATACTTATTAATTACAACTACCTTGTTCACCTATCTATAGTCTATACACATTTGTAAGGTGTCATCTTTCTTCTTCATAAAAAGGATTGGCACTCCCCATGGTGACACATTGGGCCAGATAAAACCCTTGTCCAAAAGTTCTATAATTGGGCCTTCAACTCTTTTAACTCTGTAGGAGACATTATATAAGGTGTCGTTGAAATAGGAGTAATAATAGGTATAATTTCAATAGATAATTCCACCTCCCTCTTAGGTGGCAAACCCAGTAACTCTTTCGGAAACACGTCAGGAGACTTATTTACTATTGATATGTCTTATAAGTTCACCTTCTCCCTTTTTGAATTAAGTACGAAATTCAAATACGCCTCATAACCTTTTTAAAGAAGTCGTCTTATTGCATGGTTGATATTACATTATTCAAAGGACTAGACTGAATACCATGCACCACTATTTCTAAACCATCAGAATCTTTGAACACAACTTTTTTTTAACCCTCAATCAAATATAACTTAGTGTTTGGACAACCAATCCATACCTAAGATCAAGTCAAATTTATGGAAGGGTAATTCTATCAAATTAGCATCAAACTGTTTCTCATGTATCATAATAAGGTAATCTTTACAAAATCTATTCACCTATACACTATGGCCTAATAGACTAGTCACATGTATATTACATCATTACATTAATATGGAAGTCCAAAAGAGATATTACACACAACTTAAATTCTTAATTACAAACTATTAAGAAACTACAATTTCCTTCATTACATGTATAACCATTCTTTAATCAAAAGACACATCCAAAGGCACTTTTACTTCCAATAGTTGGCCTTGATCCTTGTAGATTATCCATGTGCCTAATTCTTATTACTTGACCTACACGAATTAACACCTGTAATAATCTTAAAAGGTTAATGGGGAAACACTTAGTTTATCAAACAAGCACACACACATTTATGTATATCATAAACTCATGTAAGCAATGATGGAATAATTAAGCAAAGTATATAATGCAAATATGCTTCATTATATTATCCAAATACTGAAATGCACATTTATAAGCCTGAGATGACGATGCCATGCTTGTTAGGAATCAACATCATTTATATGACAAAACTTTCTCGATAAGTGCCATGGAACGTAACCAATAAACCCCATTTCCCTCTTCACCTGCCCCAGTCACCATCCTCAAAGTGCAATCCTATATCATACATAGTTTGTTAGTTAATGTGACTAAACAATTTAATTTTTTAATCAATTGGGCCAAGGAGATAAGATTTCAAGTTAATTGAGGCACATATAAAACATGAGGTTCATATTGATGCCAAATACTATTATCCCTTTTTGATCAACATTGGTACGAGTGCCATCAGGAAGCATAATAGGAGATGGAAAAATATTAATAAGGTCAACGAGCAAGCTCTTGTCACCTGTCAAATAGAATGAAGCTCTAGAGTCCAAAATCCAGTGAGAGGAAGACTTACCAATGAGCTTTTCAGTGGAAGAAGATTTGGCATTAAAAGTTTTGAACATATTCATCATAATATTCCATTGATCATCGGTTAAAGCGAGAGCACGAGTGGTACGATCTTGAGGTGTCAAAGCAATCGGTACAAATACTGGGTTATCCAAGAAAGAGCCAACATTAGCAACTTAAATAGCATTAACAATGCCACGATCAACGAGTGTAGAAGAAGAACCTCCCCTACCTTTCCCAGACCTTTTGTACTCCTATGCCCATTGTTCTACCAATCAAGAAAGCCAACAATTTTAAAATAAGAACTAACCTTATAACCTGGGCGTCCACAATTAGAGCAAATTTGGCTTGTCAGTATTACTAGAAGAAGCACCATGAGTAGTAAATGCCACCCCTTCATTCCCAGCATCACATCCTTTGATCATCGTCTTATGGTGTTCCTCTTGCACCACCAAGGCATAGACTCAATTCAACGGTGGGAGAGGTTCCTAAGCAATAATATTGGAAACAGTGGTTCAATATAAATCATCATCTAAGCGCATCAAAAATTGATGAACTTGCTCATCATCACATTCTTGGCTTAGATTTGCCGCCCAGTTACAAGTGCATTTACTACATGTGCAACCCCACACTATCACATAAAGGGAGAGTTTGTCCCAAATCTTTTTCAATTGCCCATAACAGGCAGGAATCCTCTGGTCGTTCTACACACAATGTTCCAGATTTGACCTCAATTGTTAAATTCAATGGCCATTCCCAATAGAAAAGCTCTGGCACAGATCATCCCAAAGCTCCTTTACTACCTCCTAATAGGTGACAATAAAACAAAGAGATGGTTCAATTGATTGGATCACCCACGCCGCAATCATGGAATTAACACTCAACCAATTCTTAAGTTCAGCGGTAGCATCATCTGGTTTCGTTACAATTCCATTAAGAAGCCTAGTTTGTGTTTTGCATGGAAGGCATTACAATACTCTTTTCCCATTCTTGATAGTAATCGCCCTTTCAAGATCACTGGACATATATTCATGCCAAGGTGATTCGAGGGGTGTAAGTAATATAGCGAAGTCGGATCAAGTGCAACTAATTTCTTATTCTTCTCTCCGGATATAGTGTGAATATTACACTAATAGAAAAATCAAGCCAGGTTTTTAGATTAACCTGACTCTAATACCATAAAGAATTATGTGGCAGAATTTCTCTATCTTTCTTATCTACGTAAAAGAGGAATATATACACAATATATGAACAAACTTGCCTAAGAAGAATGAGTTAAATAAGCAACAAAATAATTACAGCTAATTATGAACAAGATAAGGAACAAAATAATTATAGCTAATTACAAACAAGATAATTACAACCAATTACACCAAAAATATCCCAATAGAAGATTTTTAAAAAAAGAAGTTTTTATAAAAAAATAAACTATAATTTTTTTAAATAATTTTAAAGTTTAAGATTTTTAAAAGAGTTAATCTTTAGCCCCATACAATATATCATATTATAAATCTTTTCCCAATTTATTTGTTTTGTATTTATTGTTATACACTTATTTATTGAAATTGAAAATAGCTTTAAGTTAATATACAAATAAACATATATTTAATATATGTTTAATTTGGATATGATTTTACAATGTATTTATTTATAAAAAATATATATTGTATTTTATTGTTAATATTTGTATTTAGAATAACTTATATTTTTATTTCGATCTATTGATTATTTATTTGTGTAGAAAATAGATGAGCTATTTTTACGAAGATGTGCCAAGACAGCTCTAATATTACGAGTCAATATTCTCTGTCTAACATTATCCTGTCTAATTGAAATACGTCGTAATTTCTACTTAAATTTTAAGCGACCATTCGTTTATAACTGTCACATGCGTGACTTTTTTATTTTTTATTTTTTATCATTTTAATTTTAATTATACTACTATTAGCTTAAATTAAATTAAATTAAATTATAATTTTTATTATGCTACTATTAATTATGAAAAATTAAATTAAAATAATAAAAACAAAACAATAAAAACGAATTTGTGTATGTGACATATTTTTTATATATATTTTTTAATTTTTTAAAATAAAATTTATCAATAAAAGTTAAATTTAAAAGATTGATTAATTAATTTATAATTAAAGAAAAATATTAAATTAAATTTAAAAAATAATTAATTTTATTATTATTATTATAACATTAGCCCGTATGCATATTAATGCAATATTAAACATCTTGTATTATAAAGTTTTTTCTATAAAAAATGCTTATGAAATGTAAATAAATTATACAATATGTTATATATGTGGACTAGTTTATTTTAATTTCAACAACTTATTTTAATTGATTAATTTACTAAAATTATTTAATTAATTTATAAAGTATAGAATAAACACTAAACAACTAATTTTTGTTTGATTTACCAAACAATTGTTTATTTGATTTACCAAACAACTTCGTCAAATCAAGTGATATAATCAGCTATCAACCAACCGCCGATTAAATCAACTATAAGTTAATGTAGTTAGCTGATTACTAAATAGGTTCTGTTTAAGCCTTGTTTATCTTAAAAATATATTTAAAAATATAATAAAAATAATAAAAAATTAAAATATGTTTCACACATTTTCTTTTTCATTATTTTAATTTTAATTTTTTTAAAAACTTTATTTAAAATCATTAAAATAAAAAATGTGTCACTAGCGTGATGCGTGTGACACATTTTTTAATTATTATTAAAATTAAAATGAAAAACAAAATGTATCAAGTGTCACTCATATGACACATTTTTTTATTATTTAAATTTTTAATATTTTAAATAAAATTTTTATTTAAAAAATAAAAATTATTTTTTAAATAAAAATTTTATTTAAAATATTAAATTATTTTTATTTATATCATAGGCACACTTAGGCACATATGTGACATATATATTTTGATTTTTTATTATTTTAATTTTATTTTTAAATAAGATTTTTAAGATAAAAATTAAAATTTAAAAATTGATTAATTTAATAAAATTGTTTAATTATTTATAAATTATATAAAAATATTAAATTAAATTTAAAAATTGACTAATTTATAATAATTATTATTATTATATTAACCGCTGTCTAAAGTAAAAGAAAATAAAACAACGTCTTTTTCACAGGGTACTCAACATTACAACGCACCGTGTGTTTTTAAAGTAACTTGCTCGGCAGTCATGGTACTCAAAATATCTGTGCCTGTCTGGGGTGCGCGTAACAGATAAAAGAAAGCGATAAAATCCTGTCTAAAACCTCACCCTCTGAGAACCTCAAGCCTTTGTCTAAATGCAGACTTCTCTATCCTTGTTCCCGTCCTCCAAACTCCCACGGATTGTGCCATTTCGCCACCCATCAATTCCATCAATTACTCACCTCCAATGCCCTCTTGAGACGCAAAACTATCATAATCTCTTAAGTTGGGGTCCACAACCCAGAGCAACCTCTGGTGGCTATCTTTCCACCATTAGTCGAGCAATTGAGGAAGAAGAAGAGTACAGAAAAGCCCGTTCCGCAGTCTCTCGTAAATGGGTTGATTTGGAAGGCTATTCAATCGAGGGACTGTCGGTTGGTGGGCATGAAACATGTGTCATAATACCCGAGTTGAAGTGTGCTTTTGATATCGGGAGATGTCCTTCAAGAGCTATCCACCAGAACTTTGTCTTCATCACCCATGCTCATCTCGATCATATTGTTAGTTTTCTTCTTTTATTTGATCTTCTTATTGCATTTCTGATTGCTTGTTAACATGAGACTTTCTTGTTGTCCCATATTATTTGGTCACGTTCTATTAAAATTTTCTTCTTGAAATTGGTTAGTTGGTATCGGTGAGGATTGCAGCCCCAGATATGCATCAGCATTTTGTTGGATCTTTGAAATTGACTGAAAAAGTTACTCGAACTGTTTTAGAAGCCTAGTGATCTGATTGTTATAAGTGTAAGTTCAGTAATTGACTTGACAGGCATCCCTAAATTTAGTGATCCAGAATGAAGTATACCTTAAAGATAAGGGTAGAGTGCTACTAGTGAATGAGAATGATGTAACTGGTTTATTACCCGTGACATCTTTTCATCAAAAGCAGTTCTTGCTGATGAACTGAAGATTTCCATATTCAATGCATTTTAAGCAGTTAGTTTAACTCTTAATGAATTTCACCTGTTTATATGTGTTAATAAAATATAGTTGTCTTACTAGAGTTGAAGATAATTTTTAAAATTTAATGAGGAGAATTGCAATAATAATTTAAAAATCACATTAAAAACCTAACTCAATTACTTAAACACAATACTAAATGTAATAGCAATTAAAAATTCACATAAAAATTTTAGGACTAGAGGATTTTCTTAAAATGAAAATTTTAAAAGGTCTTTTGAAATTAAAATACTAAGTAATTATCATTGCTTTTATTAATCGCTTTCATAATTTACACTACCTTTAAAAAACTTAATTTAACTGATCAAAAATACATCAGATAGAATGTCATAATAGTTAAAATTCTGTATTGAAAATATAACATGAAGATATTCCTCTAAAATTAAACATTAAAAGTCGTTTGAAGTAAATACAAGTAATTATAATTGTACTTAAATATTTCAATTGTTTCCAAAATTCTACCAATAAACTTAAGTTTTAGTATTAAATTAATTGTTAAATATAAAATCTAATATAGTAATTAGTTTTGAGGAATATGATAGAAAAATATTATCTTCTTTATAAAGTAATAAAATTTATTTACTTCCATAACTTGTGACTTTTTAAAATTATATAAAAAATTATGATTCACTTTATCTTGAAGCAAGTTGTTGTCATACAAACTTTTGTTTCTGTCTTTTTATATCAGTATGGAACTATACTATATAATGTATTAATAAATATTTTTTACATAATAATAACTTTTTTTATTCTTCTCCTTCTAATACATGCATAGTTAAATATTGTTCAAATCACCTTTGAATTTTATATTTGTTGAAATATGGAAAATAATGACATCTTATAAACTGTTTTAAATGTAGTTTCTGTACTAATAATCATGTTTTTCTATCAGAACTCATATAACCAACTCTTCATTCATCATTTATTTTTTTACAATTAAAAAAAACCTTGCTTTTTCCCTAGTATAATTCTAGTGTAGTTATAACATTGGTTTGTTGTTGGACGTTTGGTCTAAAATGGTGTCATATATATCTAACTCAGGGTGGGTTGCCAATGTATGTAGCCAGTCGTGGCTTGTACAACTTGAAGCCTCCCACAGTGTTTGTCCCTCCTTGCATTAAAGAGGATGTTGAAAGGTTGTTCGAGGTTCACAGGACCATGGGCCAAGTGGAATTGAATCTTGACTTAGTTGCCTTGGATGTAGGTAGGTCCTTATAGCTTTGTTGATTTTGTTTTCATAAGTTTTAGTACTGATCCTTTTAAGCTCAAATTCAGGTGAAACATATGAATTGCGGAACGATATCGTTGTCAGACCATTTAGGACTCACCATGTTATTCCAAGCCAGGTTTGTTTTTGAACATTTTTACTTTCAAAAAGTAATAAGAAAGATGAATATGTAATTAGTACTAGTGAATAGCACTATGATGCAAAAGAGTTTAGAGTTTGTAAACAAAATAAAAGAGGACAAATTACTCAATCACAAGCTTTAATTTTGTGAAATGAAGAATGAGAATTGTAATTCACAGCAAGGGCAACGAGGACTGAAAATTGGCTGAAAGTTACTTTATACTAAGTTTTCTTATTAGATAGAGAATAATATAAGTTAGATATATTGTCCTAATTTGTTTAGGAATTACGCTTATTTAAAAATAAAGAATCCTTTTTAGAATAGGATTCAATTTTTTAGGAACCCTTGCCTACTAGAATAAGGGTTCTAAATTTTTTATAAATATGTGTTTACTTAACCCTTAAAGAATAAGATATCCTGAATTTTTTATTTATAACTTGAGTTTTCAATTAAAGGGTGTGAAGCTTTCTTCTAAGTGTGATTCGTAGATCCCAAGAATGATTCCTCATTCCTGCCTTCCATTACTTGTTTATCTCACTAAATTACAACAATCTTAACCCGAATTCCGGCAACTGAAATCCTAAATTCCATCCATATGAAACTTTAAAATTCCAGCTAATCTAGACCTGAAATACCAACAACTTAAGCTAAAATCCGGATCTGAAATCTGAAACTCCAGAAGCCTAACAATTCTCTACAATCCATATTTCCCAATTTTTGCAAGTTTTAGTTACTAGTTGATATTTCTTCTATTTTTCCTATATCAATTTGGTATTAGAGCTTTGGTTCACAACGGTGACACAGCAGAAGGGCATATAGAAGAATACTCAATGACCAGGGGCGAAATGAGATACGTTTGAGAATTATCGGACCTTAATGGCCCTCAATCACAAGGTGCTTCAAGAACTAATCCTAAAAACAACACTATATGACAGACTACAGTTGATGTTGACAAGAAGAAGAGGCTGACATTAATCAGTGGGGTTAGGAAACCAACACCTACCAAGAGATCGAAGGTAATGAAACCAACTAGGAGCACTTGGAGAGTGCATGAGAGATTTTAGAGGCCATGATAGAGTTGAAACACATTATGTAATCAAGAATATTACCAAGATAGTTCATGTTGAAGCCCCTAATTTTGCAAGAAAGATTGATCCACACTTGTTTTTGGGCTGGACAGTAGTAATGGAGGACTTCTTTGGCTGGTACAACATGTCAGAAGATCAAAAAGTCTAATTTAGAAAGATGAAGCTAGTTGGATATGCTAAAATTTGGTGGAGATTGATAGAGGATAAGACTTTTAAAAATAGGCTAACTACCAGTTGTTGATTGAGAAGAGATAAAGCTAAATTTATTATAAAAATATTTGCCATTTCATTAGCAAGATCAACTCACAATACTTAGACAAGGGATTATGTCTGTAACATAGTACACAGAAATATTTGATGAACTCTCTATCCAATGTGAACGAGTAGGGTCGGAACAACAACGTAAAGGGCAGAAATTCAGAAGGAGTTGACAATGCATAGGATTTATAGCCTTAAAGATGCATATAACTTGGCTTTAAGAGCAAAACAATAACTAGGATAACAAGTAATTAAAAAGTTTCAAAGTCAAGCTTGGAAGTTCAATATGAAGAGAATTATGAGTGCAAAATTTTAGGCCAACACCTAATACTTAAAAATTTGCATCACAAGACAAGTTTAAAGCTTCTCAAGGAGCTAAGCTTAAAGGTAAAGCTATGGTTGAGATTGGGACAAAGGGAGGTAGTAGTGACAAGAATGTTTCCAATGCAATGGGAGGGACCATTTTGCTTATGAATGCACTAACAAAGGTTTGCACATGATGGAAGAAGAGGAGGAAGAGTATGATGAATATGTTTGTAAACATGAAGCAGGAGAGGAGTTAGAAGGAGGCTCCAGTGATGAACAAGTTGGTCCTACAAGTCTTAATATAGTGAGATGCATACTTACAACCTCTATGGCAAAAGAATAAAAAGAATAGATTATCTTTACTTATAGTGAGATGCATACTTACAACCTCTATGGCAAAAGAATAAAAAGAATAGATTATCTTTACTTAAGTTAGATGTGGAGATAAAGCATGTAAGCTTATCATTGATGGAAAAAGCAGTACGAATGTGGTATTGGAGAACATGGAATTGCTCAAAGGTGTTTGGTGTCTTTCAAATTAGGAATATATGAAGACTTTTATTTGGTATGATTTTATTCTTATGAAAGTATTTTACGTTTTATTCAGTCAACCTTAGCTTTATGATTATGATGTGCAGCATTTTGGAAAAACTAATACCTATCAATTTTTGTTTCATGGAATAATTTTGAAGTCTACGAAGGTTGACAAGGTAGAAGAACAAAGAGAAAGTAACAAGGAACTTATAGATTCCAAGAAAAAGTCTGTTAAAATCCTGAAGGAGAGAGAATTTGAAGCTGTTAGTAAGGAAAAAGAAAATGTGTTTTCAATGATAGTGAAGGAAGTAACAAAAACAACTAGAGCACCCCGGACTTTACTAAAAAAAAGTGGGTGATTTGTTGATGAAATTTTCAGACCTTATCCCAGATGATTTGTTAGATGAGTTACCTCCTTTATGAGATGTTCAACGTGTTATCGACTTGAACCTTGTTTCTACTGTACCAAATCTTCCAGCCTATCGCTTAAATCCTATTGATAATGAAGATTTGTAAGAGACAAGCAAAGTTGTTGAAAAAATGATTCATTTAAGAAAGTCGTACATAGTTCTAGCATTATCAACCCCTAAAAAGATTAAAGTTGGTGAATGTGCATTGATTGTTGGGCGATAAACAAGATTATAATAAGGTATGAAGAAAGAACAATTTAATTGGTCAAAGGCAGCAATTAAAGAATTTGAAGAAATCAAGATGACCAAATCTCCTATTTTACAGCAACTCGATTTTTCTAAGGTATTTGAAGTTAACTATGGGGCATCTTATGTGGGAATTAGAGGCATACTCAGCCAAGAATGATAATTGCTTACTTTAGTGAGAAGTTTAAGTGAAAAGAAATCATTATATTCAACCTATGACAAGAAATTTTATGCAGTGGTACATTCTCTTTAAAATTAGCATCTTTATCTCTCATACAAAGAGTTTATTCTACATTTCGATCATAAATCTCTTAAACACTTCAAGTCCCAAAAGAACATGATAAAAGGCTTGCCTTATGGAGTGAATTATTGGAGCTTTTTAACTTTGTTATTAAACATCAAGCAAGCGTTTTAACTTTGCTCAGGGATTGTGTGAACTACTCTGGCTGAAGATTATTCTAGATGATTTGGGAGTCAAATGGGACGGTCCTATGAAACTCTATTGTTACAATAAGTCAGCCATCAATATTGCTCATAATCCTATACAATACGATAGGACAAAGCATATTGAGATTGATAGACATTTCATTGAAGAAAAATGGGAAGAAGGGTTAGTTTGTATGTCCTATGTTCCATCAGAACATCAAGTAGCTGATGTTTTAACAAAGAGGCTGAACAGTTCAAGTTTTCATGATCTTGTATACAAGTTGGGAATGAAAGACATCTATTCCTCAGCTTGAGGGGGAGTGTTGAGATACTAAACAACTGTAAATAGATTATACTATCATATAGATAGGCTGTAAATAGATAAGATAGAATAAGTTTGAAATCCCTATTTACAGCGGATTACATTAGATAGCTTTAGATAACTTTCTAGATTTAAATTCCTACTTGTAATGTTATATATATGACTGTATACTTCCTATTCAATATATGAGAATATAGGAAAATTCTCTCTCACAGATATATGTATATATTTTGTCTTCGAAATTCTTAACTCTATAAGAGATTATGATCCTACTTTTGTGGTGGTGGATAGGTTTTCAAAGATGAATCATTTCATTTCATGTTCCAAGACTTATAATGCTGTCCATATTGCTAAACTCTTCTTTAAAGAGGTTGTGTACATCTCCATGGATTAGCTTTAACTTTCATTTTTTATTATGATTTGAGTTATTTTTTTGGAGAACTCTATGGAACATATTAAACACTAAGCCTAATCAATGAACACTAAGCCTTAATTTTTAAGACTATGTGACTAATTGGGACCTAATTCTTCCTATGTTAGAATTTGTATAAAACAGTAGGTTAAGTGGTAAGAGTTCTTTTGAGATAGTATCGCAGTTCAACTGAGAAAACCTATTTATTTGGTTCCTTCACCGCAAATAACACGAGTTAGCATTGAAGCTGAAAGTTTTGCACAACATAGGTGGGATATCTTTGATGAGATGAAAGATAACAACTAGCAACTTGACTTGTAAAGAACATGCTGATCAGTTTCGTCGATTACTGGCGATGGTAAGGATTTGTCCAAAGCACTTTCCAAAAAGAAAATACGAGAAATTTCATTTACTGAGTGCTGGATTTTATAAGCCTTCAAGAAGATAAGTGCAAATGCTTATGTTTTGGAATTACCAATGGAAATGAGAATTGGTCTTATCTTTAATGTTGCAGACTTAATTATTTATCATAGACATAATGGTATGCAATCTCCTATTGTTGCTGTAAGAATTCTAAACATTCCTCATCTTAAATAGAAGATAGAGGATAATCTTGATGAACATATCATAGCAACAAGAACTGGTGGGTATCGATGGTTTCCTATCAAGTACAAAGGAAGATCAATTTCTGATAACATGTGTGGATTTTAAAAACTAAATTTCATAAGTTGAATCCAAACTTATATGAGCAGTATTTGTCACATTCTACGTTAAGAACGGCGTCAAACAAGCCAAAGATAATTTATGCAAAAGTGCTTAGAGTTTATAAACAAAATAAAAGATGACATATTATCAACCAAAAGCTTTAATTTGGTAGAATGAAGAACATGAATTGAAAATTGGCTGAAATGAAGTTCAGGAATTGAAGTGACAAGGCAATAAGGCTTGAAAATTGTCTAAAAGTTACTTTGTGCTAAGTTTTCCTTATTAGTGATATGTTAGATATGTTTTTCTATTTTTTTAGGACTTAAGCTTAGTTAAAAATGAAGAATCCTTATTAGAATGAGACTCACTTTGTTTATCTTAATTAGAAATTCTTTCCTATTAGAATAAAGATTCTAAGAACTTCTATAACTATGTGTGTACTCAACCCTTCAAGAATAAGATATCTTGAATCTTTTTCTACAGCTTGTTTTCAATTAGAAGGTGTGATGCTTTCTTTTAAGAGTGATTCTTAGACCTTAGGAATAATTCTTAGTTCCTACCCTATATTACTGGTTTGCCTCACTAAATTTCAGCAATTTTAAATCGACTTTTCAACAACCAAAATCCTAAATTATAGTCATATCAAATTCTAAAATCCCAGCTAATCTAAACTTGAATTCCAACAACTTAACAACCCATATCTGAAATTTCAACATCCTAACAACACTCAACAGCCCATATTTCCTAGTTTACGTGAGTTTTTGCTACTAGTTAACATTTCTTCTATTTGTCCTACATCACACTAATATTTCCATTCTTATATAGCTTTTTACATGTAGGCATAGATGTTTTGCATGTGCTAAAATAAAATGACTTGTAAATAACTTTCTTTTTGTCCTTCACTCTCATAATCAGACAAAGAATATCATCTCTTTCTCCAGGGTTATGTTATTTACTCTGTTAGGAAAAAGTTGAAGAAACAATACATTCATCTCAAAGGGAAACAGATTGAGAAACTGAGGAAATCTGGTGTTGAGGTTGGTTTTCATAAACAGTTCCCTTTTAATTTCTTGTTAGTAAATAGTCATTCCTTTTTCATTTTTCTGTTTAGATTACAGACGTAATACTGTCTCCAGAGGTTGCATTTACTGGAGATACGACAGCAGATTACATGCTTGACCCACGGAACGCAGATGCTTTGAGGGCCAAGATTCTTATAACAGAGGTATAAATAACAGAGCGATAGATCATGGGCTCGACAATGACATGTTTTTCTTTGCACCACCAGTTTTGAAATTCTCAAATATGTATTAGTTTCAAAATTTTGTCAAAATGCAAGATGTGAAGCTGTGGTCCTTTTTACAGGCAACTTTTCTGGATGAAGGATTTACCATTGAGCATGCCCGGCAGCATGGGCATTCCCATATGTTTGAGGTATGGAAGACACTCATTTCCCCCAATGAATGTTATGATGAGAGAAGTTATATAATTGAAGCATGGATATTGTTTCTGTTTCATTCTTACTTTCTGAAGTAGGATGCTTGTCAAATTGCAGATAATGCAAAATGCTGAATGGATTAGAAACAAAGCAGTCTTATTGACTCATTTCTCCTCCCGTTACACTTTGGAGGTAACTATTCAGTTTAACATTTAACGTTTTTCACCTTAATTAGCCAATGACATGGGGATTGTGCATTAAGATTTAAAATAAAAATAAATAAACTGTGTGTGTATGGCATTCGTCCTCTACTATGAAGTATGGTAGGAAGCCATGGTTTCCATTTGAAGTTAGCAACTTAATAATGTAATTCTTTTAAGAAAAGAGAAAGGGACTTATCATGTGGACCAAAACTTCTCGGGGTACTTAAAATGCCGTAACCTGTAATGCATGGGGAGGAGAATATTTTCAAGTACTAAATAAGTTGTTTCTTTTTATGAAAATCGCAACAGGAGCCGATTGTTCCTTTTTCCTTTGCTACCAGGAGACTTGTTGATAAACCTTATTCCTTCTTAGCACTGACGAATTATTTGCAAATTGCAGGACATACGTCAAGCTACTCTGAAGTTGCAAGGCAAGGTTTCAGCAAAAGTAGTTCCTCTAACAGAAGGTTTCAAATCAATGTACTCTTGAAGAATTCTAGGATCTATTTGCTTGGTTATGTAGGTGTTGTTGTGCACATATTTTTAATTTACATGTTAGTGGTTTTCTTCATGATTAACTCCGTCTTATGTGATCTTGTGATCTCTAGAGCAGAACTTTGGTAGTTAAAGGTGAGCAGAAAGGCGGATACTACAAGAATATCGATAAATTGTAATGGTGTATTTGTCCAGTTTTAATGAAGTGCAAAACTGGATAAAGATCTACGAATTTGTATTTACATGTGGGGATTTAGTATGATCTATGAAAATGGGTTTTACGTAAAGCGTTGGCATCGTTTTAACCGGTCAATTTTCTAAAAAAGTTTATTACTGCAGGCTGCAGTCCCGATAAATCAACTGAGATATCCTATGGTGTGAAATTCATTTTGCAATGGTTTTTATCTTACGGTTGCCCCTTTAATTATCAATCCAACTGTATCACTGGAAGAATTTTTTCAATTATTCCTGTGTAAGTTTTTTGCCAGAGCTATGTTGTAGAATAGCATTTATTAAAGAATAACCTGCATTAACCTTTTCATTGTAAATGTCCGCCTCAGATAATATGGACCTGACATTTCCACCCCTCACTACTTCCTCATCTACAGAGAAAAATCTCCCAGCTTTTAGTAGCATTCCTCCGGCAACAACAGATAGTATTGCACTCCCTGCAACACAGGAAATGAGAAGATTGTTGTACCGGATATTGATGTACTAAAACAAGGAGCAGAAGCACGGAACACTACTGTTGTTGGTTTTCTTTTAAGATCGCAGACCCTTTTATCATGCAATCCACAAATGGCTTCTCTCAACTTGGAAAGAAAGAAAACTACACGAGGTCTCAATCTCTGAAAACAAACAAATCCTATTTACTTCTGAAAATGCCAATGAAGCCAAGTTTGTTGTTGAATATGATCTATGACACATTTTAAACTTGCCATTATTCCCACAAGTTTGGAGACCTGGAATTAAGCTAGATAGAGTTAGATAGGAGAATATGACATTATGGATTAAAATCCACAATATTCCTTTAAAATATTGGACTACAAAGGAATCAGTTCATTGGCTAGTTATATTAGCAAATTCTTTTGTATGGACAAAACTATAGCGAAAAGGAAACGCATTGGACTTTCCATGGTATATATAAGTGTGAAGTTAGATTAGGAACTCCTAGAAGTCATTCCAAGAATGAGGCACTGTTGGGCCTAGCAAACCAACAATCCAGTCCGTGTATCAAAGTAAGAAGGCAAGCGGCTTTTCTAGAGCGGGTCCAGCAAAGAATTGAAGAATCTAAGTTTGTCATGAATAAAGGCAATGAGTGTTGGGGTGGAAGTTTGTTACGCAGAAATAAGAGGCTGTGTGTGTTGGTTATTTGCTATTCTCTGTTATGGGTCACAGTTGCTAGCATGGCAGTTTGTTATATATTTTTTACACAAATTAGCTTATATATAGACAGTGAGAGAAGGATAGAGGGGGAGAAAAAGATTGTAATTGAATGATGACATTGATGAGCAAGGCAGACTCATAAAATCTGCTGGCGTCAGCTTTTACAAAACATTTTCAATACAATTCTTCTATTCCTCTCTTTATTTATGCTATTACACCAGTATTTACACCTTGTTACTGTTACATTACATTTGCACTTATCAATTTGGTATCAGAACTCACGATCCCATGTGAGTTTTCTGAATCAAACAAAATGGATTCCGCTCACCTTAAGGCTCGGATGGAAACTCATGTTGAGCAACTCGAGGAGGATGTCAAGGGAATGAGTGCCAATATGACACTTCTCATAACTCAGCTTCAAGAAAGTCAGAGGAACATACTTGATACGCAAACTAATGTTCAACTCATCCTAAACCAAATCCAAAACCAATCACAAACCACATCATCCATCCATCTTGGTGAATCTAGTTCATCAAAATCACCCATAACCCACCAAAAAGACAAAGAACCCGTTCCTCTACCCACTGACAACAATACCCACAACACCACAAACACCCAAGACCCACAAACCAACCCAACAACCACCCTTACCATAGCTGAAAAAGTGTTAGAGAGAGACAAATTCCCCAGGAAGCTAGAGCTTCCGGTTTTTGAAGGAGAGGGGGCCGATTCTTGGATCTTTCGGACCGAATGATACTTTGTCATTAATCGTTTGACAGAAGCAAACAAGTTGGAGGCAGTGGGAGTTTGTTTTGAGGGGGAGGCACAAGCTTGGTTGCATTTTTAGTAGCCCACCTGGACCTTCTCTTCATGGGAGGAGCTGAAAACGCAAGTGTTACAGCGTTTTGCTGGGTTGCAAGATGGCACTCTCTTGCACCATTTCTTTGCAGTGAAACATGTGGGGACAGTTGCAGAATATCGACCTCAGTTTGAGTACTTGGCAACAATTGTAGGATCATTGGAGGAAGAGACCATGGCAGCCGTGTTTGTGAACGGCTTGCAAGAAAAAAATCAGAGATGAATTGTTGGTTTTAAACCCACGTTCTCTGAAGGAGACAATAGAAACGGCAGGTCGCATCGAAAAAAAATCAGATTCTGGGTTTTACCTACAACCCTAAGGCCCAAAAGGACTCACCCACAAACCCACATAAAACCGACACCAAAACCATAACCTAGACTAAACCTATAACCCCTTACACCGTGCACAACAGCCCTCCAAAATTCAAAACCCGACCTCTGTTTCATCACCCTCACTACCATACACACCCCACACCACTGAAACAACCAAAACCCCAGCTGTTTCCAGACCTCCAAAATTCCGAAAGCTTCCCCCCATAAATCTCAGTCAAAAAGAGCTCAGGGCCTTTGTTTTAGATGTGATGAGAAGTGGCATTTTGGCCACCGTTGTCCGCAGCGGGAGTTGAATGTTCTGCTTGTTAGTGAAGGAGATGAGAATGATACGTGTGAAGGTATTGGAGAAGAGATAGTGGAGGAGGCATTGAACCAGGTGGAATTATCATTTAATTTCGTTGTGGGCTTCTTGAAATCGAGGACATTGAAGCTAAAAGGTAAAGTCCACGGGTTAGAAGTGGTAGTGTTGATTGATTGCGGAGCCACGCATAATTTCATTTCTACGACTTTGGTAGAATCTTTACAGATACCTATCCAGGAGACAACTAATTACGGGGTCATTATTGGCTCTAGAAAGCAATTAAAGGGAATGGGTGTCTATAAAGGAGTGGTCCTGAGGCTCCAAAAACCGACTATAGTAGAGGATTTTTTGCTTATACTATTGTACTGATTTAATATTGGGACTCAAGTGGTTGTCTACATTGGGTGAGACCTGTGACAATTTGAAGATGTTGACAATGTCATTCGAGATTGGAGGCAAACTAATAACCCTTAAGGGTGATCCTACCCTTACCAAAGCCATGGTTTCTTTAAAGACTATGGTTAAGGAGTTGCAACAAGAGAAATCGAGCATTATGGTGGAATTAATGAATATTTCTGTTGAGCATTCTGAGTTGAAGGGCCATGATAACCCAGCTGCCATGACGTTGTTGACTGAGTTTGAAGATGTAGTTGTTACTCCCACAAGTCTTCCTCCTATTAGGGGAAACGAACATGCTATAGTGTTGAAAGAAGGTAGCAGTCCAGTCAATGTCTGCCCTTATCACTATCCGCATATCTAGAAGGCAAAAATTGAGACTTTGGTGGCTGAAATGTTGTCTGCTAGAATTATTAGGCTAAGTTTGAGTCCATTTGCAAGCCCGGTTTTGTTAGTGTGTAAGAAAGACGGGAGTTGGAAGTTTTGTGTTGATTATCGCGCCCTCAACCGCACGACGGTTCCAAATTGCTTTCCCATTCCTAATATCGATGAGCTTTTAGATGAGCTTCGTGGCACGTGGGTATTTTTTAAACTTGATCTCAAAACTGGTTATCACCAAATCCGCGTCAAAACGGAGGATGTACATAAGACGACTTTTTGTACCCACGAAGGCCATTATGAATTCCTCGTTATGCCGATTGGGTTAGCCAATACCTTGACAACTTTTCAAGCCTTGATGAATAATATATTTAAGCAGTTGTTGCGGCGTTATGTATTGGTGTTTTTTGACGATATCCTTATTTATAGTGCCACACTTGCAGACCATGAAGGATATTTGAGGGCGGTGTTGGCTTTGGTACGTGACCACAAATTGTTCACCAATGCAAAGAAATGTTGCTTCTATCAAACTGAAGTGGAGTACCTGGACCACATTATTTCGAAAAAGGGCATGGCAGCCGATTATAACGAAGTCAAAGTGATGGATGAATGGCCTCTTCTAACTAATCCAAAGGAGTTGAGAAGTTTCTTAGGGTTGACTGAGTACTATAGGCGTTTTGTTTTCCATTACTGGAGGATTGCTGCCCCACTTACTCATTTACTTAAGAAAGACTCCTTTGAGTGGACTAGTGAAGCAACAGCGATGGTGGAAGAACTTAAAAAAACTATGAAATCAGTCCCTATTTTGGCTCTCCCTGATTTTTCGGAGGTGTTTGTGGTGGACATGGATGCTTCGGGCATTGTGTTGGGAGCGGTATTATCTTAAAAAGGTCGATCTTTGGCCCTTTTCAGTCACACTTTGCAAGGTCGAGTGGGTTACAAATCAGTATACAAACGGGAGTTGATGGCAATAGTCATAGCTGTACAAAAATGGCGTCATTACTTATTTGGGCGCCACTTTATTGTTCACACTAACCAAAAGGCCTTGCGCTACTTGCTGGAGCAACGCATGGTAGCAATAGAGTATCAAAAGTGGTTAACTAAAATCATGAGCTTTAATTTTGAAGTGTAATATAAGCCCGGGCCAAAAAACAAAGCCGCGGACACTTTATCGCGCATTCCTCATCTAGTGGAGATGATGGCAATTTCAGTCCCCTCTGTGTTGGATTTATCCTTGTTGTCTCGAGAAATTGAGAATGACCTCAAGTTACAAGCTATTAAGTAATTTTAGGAGAAGAATTCTTCTTCTCATCTGGGCTGGTCTCTTGAGCATGAGATATTATTTTTTCAAAGGAAGTTGGTGATACCAAGGGCTTCTTCTTTAATTCCGACGTTGTTACAGGAATTCCATAGTAATCCTATTGCTGGACATGGAGGTTTTCTACGAACCTTCAATCGTGTTTCAGGTGAATTATATTGGGACGACATGCATGCTAGGATCAAAAAGTTTGTGGAACAATGTCCAATATGTCAGCAAAATAAGTACCAAACGTTGACACCAGCTGGCCTCTTGCAGCCACACCCCATTCCGCAGGCTATATGGGAAGACCTAAGCATGGACTTCATCGACGGCCTTCGAAAATCACACGGATTCAATTCCATTATGGTGGTTGTGGATAGATTAAGTAAGTATGCACTGTTGGATCCCATTTCTGGGGCCTAACTATTCTGAATATCAAAAACGTGAACACATTATCCTATAAGGTTGTTTCCATGGGATCTCTCTAGCCCAAATCAGTTCCGACAACGGAATCATAAATTGACTTCTTTAGAACAATTGTAGCTCTATTTCTCTAGTTCATTATGAAACAATTACATAACTTTTGATAGAGATGTCAGATTTGGACCATTTAAGTACGGTTTCGAAGAGGACTTCGAGTTCTATAACTTCCCTGAAGACTTCGAAGAGAGATTTTGCCATCTAGAGGGTCAAAATTTGCACATTTATGAAACTATCCCGAGAAGGTCCGCTTAATGGACATACGTCCCTTCAAACGGACATAAACTGAGCTGGGGCATAAACAAACTCGAGAAGGTCCGCTTAATGGACATATGTCCCTTCAAATGGACATAAACTGAGCTGGGACACAAACAAACCAGAGAAGGTCTTCTTCACAGACATATGTCCCTCCAAAGGGACATGAACTGAGCAGAAACACTGGAAAACCGGAGAAGTTCTACCCAACGGACATCAAGTCCGTCTAACGGACCTTTACGGGTCAAATTCCAGATTTCTAGCCTTTTAATCACATCTAACAACCCTCATGTATATCCTATCATTTCTACTTCAATTTTCTCATCATTTTCACCTCCATTTCATCTCTAACTTATCATACTTAATCTTCTTCCCATTTCAAAACACCATAGAACTCATTTTCTATTAACTCAAGCAAAGAAAAAGTCTATACAAATGTCCAATATTCACCCTGAGCAGCATCACTAACTTGTAAAGAGCATAACTCTCAACTCCAATATCATTGGAAAGCTAGAAAGATAAGCTACAACTTTCATGAAGACAATTATGGCTAATTCTACCTAAATCGATACAGTTTTTCCTTTGAATTAAAAAAAAAAACAATTTCTACACTTATGAAAGCTTGCAAAATGCAATATCTCTTCATATCTATTCAACTACTAAGTACTTTAAAATAACATCATCATACACATCAACTTAATACAAAATATAAAAGATGCTCATGTTTGATATGCCTATAAAGCTATCCAAAAATAGTCACTAACTTAATACAAAAGATTTCTAGCTATCTTGGAGTTCTGAATGCCTTGCAAGGATCGCTAATCTTCTCGTTCTGCACCTGAGGAGGGAAAATTATGGGTTGAGCTACATAGCTCAGTGGCTAATATATTTATAGCTATTGGCAACAAGCCACATAATCAAACATATATATATAGACATTCATATAGGCATACACTTCTTATCTCAATCTAGAAATGACAAATCGACACTTACAATTCCAATTCACATTTCATAATTCACTACATCAATGCATAGGACATATTAGATGTAATTTAACATCAAAGCATAACACTCAAATTTCAGCATAACATATCAAAATGCAAGTACGCAAACCAATCACTCGAGGGTTCCGTGGAACAAAACAGAGAAACCAAAGTTTACTCCGTGAACAAAATGAGTCCACTTTTCAGATCTTATGTGCCACAAGCGGGCAGTAGAGAGAAGGCTTATGTCGACGTGCATGTGACTACGAAACGGTCCCTCTCTCGCCCAAACATAGTCAAATCTCATGCTCAATTCAATCAATCACAAGTTCATATTCTTATGCTTTTCTTCTTTCCATTTAAATCAAAATGCCATGACACAAATCCAAGGCATAGCATGATCATACTCACAATTCAATCA
>JAOQMS010000009.1:5432919-5450143 GCA_027563885.1 Erythroxylum longipes
AATTTCTGTTCTGTTCCGTCTCCAAATTTCCGTCTCGTTCCGTCTCTGCATATTGGAGACAGTAACCAAACAGACTGCTAAGGATTATTGTGTGAGACCACAATCCACCCAGACACATAGGACTCACATATAATAAATTTAAAAAATAATGAAAATTCAATTTAGCTTAGGTTTTCAATGATTGCCTAACATCTATGTTATATTATATATAAAAACACGAACATTAATATGAAGATTTTTTTAAATGATACGTGTCATCTTATGTAACTATTGTGAATTACTTATACAGTATAATATTTGAAAACGTAATTAAATAATTTATTGAATCATAAAAGAAAGTGTTCAATCAAGGAAGGTTCCAACTAATTTTTTGATGATAATAAAACATAATTATTACTAATGATTTATTATTTTGATAAAAAAATATATGAACAAAATTAAACCATAAATTCAAGAAGATAGTTTATGAAGTTGAAAAATAGAAGTTGAAGTTTTCAACTGTTGAATTGAAGATCAAACCAATAATAACAATAGATATGGGCTCATCAAGGTCATATTTACCTTTTTTATTATTAATTAAATTTTCACTTTGCTAATTTGATATCCTAAAAGGCTTACCATTTATAAATATTTATCTCACTTTATCACATATGTCCTTTCATTCAATATCTCTTTTCATTCATCAAGAGATATTGAAGTTTTTAGTTTTAATATAAAAGCCTTTTGATCTTTTAAACAAACTTTGACAAATATTTTGGGAGGTGATTAAATTATAAATGTATTAACAAATTAGTTTTGAGTATTTTAAAGTTGTTAAAATCATATTTTTTAAAGGGACTAATTGCCTTGTATGAGTTAGTAATAGAGCAATATATGTTAGAGTTGTAAAATTTGATAAGTTTATTGTAATACTGGTTGATGTATTGTTTAAACAATGTGCCATAATGGTCGACTAATATGTCAACTAGTTGACCAGTCTTCCGATAGCTTGTGAATTTATGCATTGAATACAAATAAGTCGACCAATTTGTAAATAGTCATTTGTAATGGCTGATTCTTAGCTCCAACATCTAGTAAGCAAAATACTACAAAATGTGTTTTTTATTAGTTTTAGTATCAATAAACATTTTGGGGTATTTTACATACATTTCTAAGCGTTTTCAATCATTTTAGCACCATCATCTTATATTTGTGTAAGTTAGCCTCTTTAAAGTTATCAAGTAATAAAACGAGGTATTTTAAGTTGTAATATTTAGTTGGATGCTATATTATTATACTTGATAGTGATCCAAGTGGGATTGTGGTCCCTCTTTACCTTGGAAGAAGAATGCAAATAGGTTTCTCTTTGCCCAGAAAGAATGTACAAAGATTATTCTTTGTTTAAAAGAAGCATTAAGTGAAATTCTAAGAAGAGTCTTACAAATGGACAGAGAGAAGAGCCATTTGTTGAAACACTATAAATCAATTTACATTCTTTCCTCCCTATCCTTTTTTACCTATTGTTTAATTATTTGATTAATTTATATTGACCAAATTCCTCACCTTTGTTTATATTAATTGTTGTTAGTTAAGTATATTAGTTAGAAAAATTCTTGAATTTTATAAATACCTAATCTACCCTCCTATTGGGGCCATCAAAGACAAACAAATGATATTAGAGCGTGTCTATTAGGTTAACATTTCCAATGAAATTTTATAGTAAAAATCATAATATAATATTTAAGAGCATCTTCATCATCATGTAACCAAGAGGGATAAAACATTAGTAGAGCAACTTTCTTTGTTGGCAATGACTACATTAATTAGAAAACTATGATAAGATTCCTTTTAATGGCCGAAAGTGTAAACTTATGAGAAATAGTTTTAAATGGTCCGTTTATACTTACAAAAATTATAGATAACAAAAAGGCTCCCAAACTAAAAATTATAGAAAACAAAAAGTAGGGTTGTTCACATCTTATTTTGTGCATTAGAAATAAATGAATTCAATAGGGTCTCTAGGTGTGAAATATCCTATGACAATTGGCATACTAAAGTCACAACTTCCTGAACTCAAAGAAAATAGAAGTATTAGAAAAACAATAAGAAGGGCAAAAAGGACAAGAAGAAAGCACTTAAAGCGTCTATTTATGACACAATAAGTGAATTTGAAAATGAGCATTCAAAAGAAGAGATACCTTATATGCACTTTACCGTTATAGGCAATGATAAGGTAATATCCAACCTTAATTCGTATGATAGTGATAGTCATTTTACATATGATAAATTAACCATAAATTTAAAAATTAAGAGTAAAAAAGGAAGAAATTATCATCTAAACGTAAAGAAGTTCAAAAATAGTTAGATGCATGCAAGAATGAGAATGAATGATTAAATGTTAATTGTCCAGCACTTAAACATCAAAAAGTTGTGATCGTTGATGATGGTCATGCATTAGATACATTAAACCATGATAATGAACCATTGAATAAGGAGGTTGATGCCCTAAAGGATTTATTGTCAAAGTTTACAAAGGGAAGTGAGAAACTCGAAAACATGTTAGGAGATCAAAAACTTCCAATAGTAGGCATTAAGTTAGATATAATTATAGGAGTGTTTTCAAAATTAAAACTACTTTTGTGAAAGGATATCGTTTGCATAGTGAGGAACCGTTTACTAGAATGAAAAATGGGCACAAAGCATCTAAATCAAATCATGAATATGCATATGACACATCCATTTGGGCTTACTCTAAGTGTAAATCTTATGTTTTCGTATATGGCATAAAATCTAGATATAGAGTTCAATATTCTCAAGAGAAGAATAAGCACATGATAACATGCAAATCACTTACATCTTTTTAGGCCCTAAAGAAGTACACATCTAGCCTTCATTTGTATTAGGTATTATACATATAATCATGGTAGCTCATCTCACTATCCTAGGAGAACATTCAACACTTTTATTGTCCACAAACAAATTCCTCATTTTGCATACACACATAAAATACCAAGTAATACATCATCATAATGCATATGACATGGTATGCCATTTTGGTGGTAAGTTTGGACATTTTTGTAGATTTTGTTTTATTAAACAAAGAATGGAAGCAAACCTTTGAAAGTATGGGTTAAAAAGAAGGAGATTAACAAACAAGGAACCAAGTTTATTTGTGTACCGAAAACATATTGATTGTCTTATTTTGTAAGCTATTATAAAAAATATGAAATATTATGTATTTGAGACGGTAGCTATTGAATTGAATATTATTTTTGAAGATTTATATTTATTTATGACTTTAAACATTTTAAGTCCAAGAAAGTCTTAAAATATTCATATATAACATGAAAAATTAGACTTTAAAGAAAGTAAGAATGATCTAAGACTCTTTAAAAGAAATAATTGTTGAACCAAGTAAGGGTTATAAGAAAGATGAGATGCCACTAACACATTGTAAACTCAGGAAGATTCTTCATTCAAATCATTCGTAATTAATATGAAAAAACAGGTGACTATTAGTTTATACTTAGAAATTTGTCAAATATTGCTTTTATGTATTAGTTTGGGTATATACCCTTAGTATTGATTGGGTTTAAATTATGAATAAGGTTTTTAAGCATTTATTTTAGTATGAACCTTAGTATGTAGACTTAGGTACTCTATGAAAAAGAATGTTATTAAATTATAAGTTATGTCAATTGGGCAACAATTTCTCTAAACTATTAAATAAGGATAGATTTTTGAATAATTAGAAGATAATTAGTTATAATGATGGAAATTATATATGATAAGAAGTTTTAATTCATTCATAATAATGAACTTAATGATTATGTGTTTTAAAACTTTTATTTGAGTTTTGAGGCTATTTTCTAGCTTTTCAAAACATGCTAGTTGACTAATATCCTAGTATGGTCGACTAGTGTAAACAAACATCACGTTTTCTACCTTTTCATTGAGTTGGTAAAGAGTTTTGTTATTACTATGATCAATCACCTAAGCACATTAGTCGAATAATGTCTTCGAGTGGTTGACCAATGTCATCATTTTTTAAGAAATTGTTTCTTTCTATTGACTTTTTTCTTTATTTGGTCAAAAATTTAGTCGTCCATGTACTCACATTAGTGGACCACTATATTCAAGTAGTTGACCAATGCCTCCTCACTTAAGAAAAATTTCCTTCCGGTGAGTTTGTGAGAAGATTGGCTACATATGTAGTTCGATCACCTGCCTTTATTAGTCAACCAATATACTTCAATGGATGAACAATATAGTTTTTCCCTTCAATGACTTTAATTCTAGTAAGTTTGTACCTTAGTTGGCTGAAAGGTTTAGTACACACTGGTTGACTAGTTTTCACGGTTAAAGTTCTTTTCCTACTTTTTCCTTCTATTTTTCGTCTTGGTTGTTTATATCTTCCAAAATCCTACACAATTTACTATTCTTTTTATAAAAAACACCATCCTTTAATTCATAAAAATCTCTTTATAATGCATAAAATTGAAATTATATCATTTTTGCGGATTTTCAAATTTTTATTAAGAGTAATCGTTTCAAATTAATGCTTTCATAGTAAAATTATAAAAGGAGTCAATTTTTTTTCCTATCCAATTATATCGATATATCTTTAGTTTTGTTCAATTATGGTACTTTGTTACTTTTCATATTATTATTCTTTGAAATTTAAGGGATTTCAAAATTATGCATTCTTTTATGAAATTAATTATTAGAAGTTGCAATTATGCCTATATATTTTATCCTCTAATTATGTTAAATCTTGGATTTATTATTCTAATTGAATTTATCAACTTATGTACATTAATAAAATTATGAAGTTTTTCAAAATTAGATACAATTGGGAATTTTTCGAAATTAGACACAAATGGGATTTTTTTTCAAATATAGACTCTTTAAATATTCAATAGCTTTCTTTCATGAACAATCTTACTAATCTCAATCAAATTTGCTTTGATAGTTTAACCAAGTTAGCTTGACGTGATATATCGTATTATTCATTTTTGGATAATTATTTTTTATTGATTCCTAAAAGGGGAGGGGGTGTGTGGAAAGAGTACTGATATTAGATTTAAAGGAGTTATGAAATTTAAGGAGATGAATATTTATATAATATTGAATATCTCCTTTGTTCTTGATATTGAATTATGTTTCATATATGAATTAAGGGGAGATAATTATTATCTTAATAGTTAGTTGTGTCCTTAACTTTGTTATTGTTCTCTAATACCACAAATATTTTTTCATCATAAAAAAGAGAGATTATTGAACCAAAGAAGATTTCAATTAATATTTTGATGATAAAAAAATAATTACTACTAATGAGTTTATTAATTTAATGAAAAGCAACATAAGAACAAAATTAAGCCATTAACTTAAGAAGATAGTTTATGATGTTGATAAAAAGAAGTTGAAGTTTGCAATCGATGAAGTCAAGATCAAATAAAGAATAAAAGAAGATTAAGACTTATCAAAGTCATTTTATATTTTGTATTATTAATTATAATCTGACCTTGTTAATTTGATGTTGCAAAAGGCTCACTTTGTATAAACATTTCATTTGACTTTATTACACGAGTCTTTCCGTTCATCATGATGTATCAAAGCTTTTAGTTTTAATATAAAAGCCTTATGATCATTCAAGCAAACTTTCGGGAAAATTTTGGTAAGTATTTAAACCATGATTGAATTTTAAAAATTAGGTTTGAACATTTTAAGTTGTTAAAATTATGTTTTTAGGTGGATTCACCAACATATATAGGTTATTGATAATCCAATATAGGTTAGGGATATTAAATTTGATGTTGCAAGACTTTGTTGCAACATTGGTTGATGTATTAGTTGACCAATATGCCATATTAGTCAACTCATATGCCTACTGGTCAATTAGTCTCTCAGCGACTAGTGAACATATGCATTCAATGCACATTGGTCGATCAATATGCTATATTAGTTGACCAGTAGTTTATAAATAGCCATTATAATGGCTATTTCTTGGCTCTAACAACTATTAAGGGTCTTAAAACACTATAAATTGATTATTTCTCATTGGATTCAGTATCAAGAAGCATATAGGTGTATTCTAAACAAATTTGTAAATGTTTTTCAATCATTTGAGCACCATTGTCACATATTTATATGAGCCTCTTTGGAACAATCAAGTGATAATTTTAGGTATCTTAAGTTGTAATATTATATCATTGTACTTAGATGGTGACTAGTAACCAATATGCCATCTTGATTGACTAAAGATCCTATTTTGTTACTATTCTTCTTTACCAGGACTAAGTTAAGGAAGAACTTAGAGTTCTTTTACCATTGTTAATCTAATTCACCTAAAACCTTTGTCTTACTAAGGAATTACAATTAGAGCTTTCATATACACATATAATGCATCATTTTCCTTTCTAAACAAGGAATCCTCCCCTAAATCGTTATCCAACTCATTTTAAATTAGTTTCAGAGAATTCTTTGATACATAGACATCTTTAAGATACTATGCCACATTTCTTATTCTTTTTAAGCCCTTGATTTCCTCCTTAATTTTCTCCAGCTATCTTACACACATAAAAGGCTTTTCACCTTTAATTGTATGTGAAAGGCCTCTTGCAACTATATTTAAGAAGCCTTCATCTTCAACTAGGTAGTTGTTGAATCTAAATGGAAAGTGTATCCTCTTTCTCTCAAATGTATTATGAACCATAACTGGTGATTGATCGAAGAATAATGGTGTTAGGAATATGGCTCTAATCTTAGGAAAGTTAGACAATCATTCACCAGTCACTAAGGTTCTATTTAATTTTTTTCTAATGTTTTACTGTATCCTTTTACTTATTCCACTAAGTGAAGTTACTCCTTTAAATTTCCAATTAATAATAGTTATCCTTTCAACATACTCTGGAAGGTTAGTTGCGAAATTCTTCAAACTAACATACCCTTCAGTTTTACACCTAAACCTAATATTGTTAAAATCTTTAATATCATTTATAGATCTTAGATTTATATGGAGATTTTTAAGATTTTTCCATAATTTATTTCTTTATAAGATAAAATTGGAATCATACACCACCAAGATAAAGACCTCAACATATTCACAGACAAAATAATCCTCCAAAAGTATCACTTAATTAGTAATATGAAGCACTTGAATATTAACAAAACTATTGTAAAAAGCAACCATGAAATACCTATAATAGTAATGTTGGTGATTATATACAATGGTTTATTTGTCACCTAAAACCTTTAAGTTGGTAATATTTTCTTAGTTTAGCTTTATTTCTAGCATAGACAAAATCACATCCTTATTTTGCAGAACAAATTCATTTAAAATTTCCTTTAGAGGAGCTATTTGTTCCCCTAACATTACAGGCAACTATTGACATAATAAAGGGCTTATGATCTCTTTAGACACAACCATTCTACTAGACTTCCTTTTATTGATAGTTATGTATACCTTAACTTCCTTACCACATATTTATCTTTCTATCATTGTAGACATAGGATATAACTCCTTGCCTCCCTAATTACTACCTTCTCTATTGTTACAATTAGACAGAGTTAGAGTCCCCTACCTCTCCTTTGTTTTGAAAGTCTACTAACTTCCCTTACCACTTTTCTCTATTGGTTATCTTTCCTCCCATCATTAACTAATTTTTCATTATTTCATATTACATATTTCTCTTAATAAGGGCACAACATGTTATCACTTGCTTGTTCCATAAGATTATGATTCCCCAACCATAGTTTTTACCTCCATATTTTCATTTAAACACTCCTCTTAGGTATTGTTCATCATTATATTCTAAGTTGTCAGCGTAGATTGTTTGTCAATTCCCATTAACTCCACATAATCATCTTTGAAAAATCTTGTTCAAGCTACAATCCATTTTTACCCTGTTCATTCAAATAGGGCTTCAACTATTAAATTACACCAATTAAAACCTCAAAGAGTTCTTATTTCTTATATAACCTTATTATAGGAATCACCTTAGGAAAATCTTTTCCTAAATCCTCACTTACTACAACCTAGCATACCTAGCTTTCCTTCTTTGAGTTGTGGTTTCATCCATACTTATAGGTTTTCCAATGAAGCTTGCTAGCATACTCAAGCCTTTAGATAACTACTATTATAAGGTAACATCATATAAATTGATTTATAGTGGCATACTAGAGTGATTTAAATTCTCTAAGAAAATTCTAGGTTTCCAAAATTATAAAAGTAATGGTACGTTTTGCACATTCCATGGTTTAGCACCAAGAACCTCTATAACACTATTTTTCATATCAAACCTAAAGAGTAAAAGGCTTTCCTCTGATAAGAGTTACCTTCTTTAACCATTCCATCTTTTCATCACTTATAAGTTAATCATAAGGAAAAGAAGGTGCCTTCCTATAAAGAACACCATAATAAGGTCCTCTATGGGTGGTAACCCAATTCCTTGCACCATCTCTCAAAACTTTAGTAGCAAAATTCCAATTCCTTTCACCATCTCTATAACTTTAAATCCTACAAGCACTCTAGCGATTCCCTTCTTGTAGCTTTCCTTCTCTTATTATACATATACATATGTTGGTCTCATTTTCTATGTTTGTTTGTGTTTTTTTTTGAAGAAATGTCAATTATAATCAATGAGAAAGATTGATTTTTTTTTCTATTATATAATTTTAGTGACTTATTTTGTAATATGTAAATATTTCAACATTTTGTCTTTGCTAATCTGGTTCCTTAGGTTTTATGCATCAAAGTAAGAAATTGATGGTTTATTTGTGGGGTTATTTGTATAAAGTTAGCAAGCAAAGATACTAAACATTCAAATTGGTGTCAAAGAAATGTCTTTAGTTTTAGTTCCTACTAAGTCTAAGAACAAACATACTACTTTGCTATACAAGTCTATTATGAACAAAAAGTCCGGTGAATGGTTAAGGTTATAGATAACTAGGTATTTTTATACATCTCATCTATTTGGCTTAATGATTCTTATTTTATTGTTGGGTACTTATATGCCTATGCATTATTAAAAGTTGAGAGATCACTAATTCTACGTAATGATTGGAACTTCTTGATTTAATTATCTCTAAATGATAAAAATTGTTAATTATGATACTACTACCTTGAATTGGTCCTAAATTTTTGCATATGAGAGTTATGCTTTTTCGATAACTATATTGAAACTTTCATATAATTTTTAACTAATTTTTACTTTACTCATCTATTTCTTATTTTCCTCAACAAAAAATTGTTGAATATGGAATTTACAATGAGGTTAACTATCCATTTGTTGTTGACTAGACTTATCAAATCCATTATGGCAACATTCCTCAAGTTCGATCATTTTGGTTTATTGCCTACAATGATGAGCTATTAACATGTAAGAAGAATATCCTACCAGAGTTTGTTTCATGAAATACATTATTATGTTTGGCTTTTGAGAATTATATTTATCCTTTCATTTATGTGTATTTACATGTTCAAATCAAGTAGTTAATTTGTTTCTATTTTGTAAAGTACTATTTTAATTGTTCTAGTATATTATTATCCTAATTTTCTTGATACTCTCATTAATAATGGTTCATGCAATGAGCAAATCAACATGCTTCTTCCAATTTGATCTCTTTCTTTCCACTCTTTTCATATATATTTATAAAGAATGGGAATAATATTAATTAAAAATACTGTTTGACGATTATTGACAAGGGTTTAATAGTTATCTCTCTATAAACTGTCAGAAGCTATAGTCTGTGGTGGAATTAAAAAGAAATCCATAATGCATGAAGAAGTGTTTAAAGGAAATTGCTCTAACAGTGAAAGATGATACCTTATTTGAATCATATATAAAACAATTTACATACCTCTTAAGTATGATTGAAAGAAACACTAAAGTTGCACCCACTAGGACCCTTTCTTATTCCTCATAGAACCACTGACACTTGCCAAGTAACAAAATGTGCCATTTGAAAGAGCTCATAAGTGTTAGTAGATTTTTGGGATATTAGAAGAGACCCTAAAATTAGAAAGAACCAATAATCTTTAATCTAGAGGGATTTCTTTACTCAAAGTTGGATTTTAAAGGGAATGAAGTCAAGTTTATACCCTTTAGTTCTAGAAGGAGAATTTTTCATGGCTTGTCTATGGTCATAAAATAAGTTCTTTTTAGTAATTGCTTTCTTAATTCATTTCTTTGATTGTTCTGCTCCATATAAAAAAAATCCGATAAACTTAGATATGAATTAGAAATATGGTTTAACATTGAGAATTTACAGTCTCTCTTTCTTGTATAGAAGTGTAGGAAATGAGTGGACCATTATTTCAAGCTTCTAAAATTTTATTTTACAATTTTCTAACGGCAATGAAGAGATGTTATTCTCATGTTTTTCTTAATAATAATATTATAAACTTATTCTTGATTTTTGAATAGAATTAATCTAAAACCTTAAGATCTAAAATGAACTAAAAATTCATAATCCCCTACTTCAAATTAAACAACTATTTTATTTTTCAGAATGATTTGGGTTACGAGAAGTGGACTTAATGCCAATGTCTTATTGTTAAAGTCTTTAATTATAAATAAACTTAACAGGACCAAAACCTCAATTAGAGTGTTGGAGTTACTAAGGAAATTGTTACTCCAATACTTAGGTTAAATAATGAGAAAGGTTAAGAAAAATAATTATAAAATAGATAAAACTGATAGTTGTTAAAGAAATATTAAGAAAAGAGGAACTAATATTTTGAAATAACAACTAATAGTAATTATACCTGAAAGAGTAGTAGGGGAAGAAGATTAATTTTTTTTTCAATAATTAGGGACATTTCACATGTGTGTCAAATATAATTTTAAAGAACCATATGACTTCTGTCTCGATGTTAACTTCCTTATTTTATGTAGAAGAGTTATGCTTAACTATTTTATATGCAAATTACTTTAAGAAACATAATTTTTATTATTTTAGTCCTACCAAAAGAGATAAAAGACATTGAAAAATGTGTTAGAGGGTCCTTTGGTCTATTAAATTAAAGAATTTCAAAGGAGCCAAAGTCACATGGAATGAATTATCCATTCCTCAGAACAAGGGCGACCTTGGAATTGTTACTATGACTCTTGTACAAAAAGTTATATTAAATAAGAGCATATAGAGATTGATCATGGATAAGGAAACACTTTGGGCTAAGTGGATAAATGAATTCTACCTTACGAAATCGAGTCTTTAGTAGCTAGAAATGAGTAGAGACCAATCCTAGAGCTTTGTTCAATTGCCTAAGTTAAAGGATCAAATATACCCTTGGATTAAACATAGTTTGAGATAGGGAAAAATCATGGTTTTGGTTTGACAACTAGAATGATCACTATCCTTTAATAAATAGGAATGAGCTGGTTGATCTCACGTATAGAATTTTGTTAAATGATAAAGTTAATTAAGTCATACATGATGGTGCCTGGTGCTGCAATTTCAAAGGCTTCGCTTGATTTATGAGTTACCCACCTCATTTTAATCAATCGAATAGGGAGGATAAAATTTTATAGCTAGCTAATAACTCTATATCATATACCAACTCCTCGTATGTGATATCTTCAAATCTTTCCTGGAGGAAGCATCTTGGTATGAGCTAATCTAGAATAAAAAACTATCAACCTAAATGCATTAATGATCAGTTGGTTGGTGATCAAAAGTAGACTGGGAACAAATGATAGATGTTTGATATTATGATCCCAAATGTGCTCTTAGCAATTAGGTTGTAGAGTATAGAAGTCGTCTATTATTTTAATGTAGCTAGTCAAGAGTTACCTAGACTAGAGTGCAACACACTATGATGAAGTATCGTCCCTTTAATGAATGGACAAGTCTCCTACTATGGACAATCAATTAAACTAAATCCCTTAAGCATAACAGAATTGTGTTTAACACTGCTTTCATTTCTTCAATATATTCAATATGTAGAGAAAGAAAAAGTAGACTATATAAAGGCTTATTTGTTAAGAGATACACTTTGGCAGATAACACATTGAATTGGATCATGGGATTACTATCTGCTAGGGACATTCATACTAGAATTACTATAGGCATGAGGACCAAATGAAACCTCTAGGACCTTGCTACATAGCGTGTTTCAGTTGACAAATGATCTTAGATTATGTAATGCTCTTGCCCATTGTCATGTTGTATTAGCTTAGCATGCGTTAATAAAATTCTTTATTTACTTAAAAAATAATTTTAATAATAATTATTCATTTAATTATTATATTAGATTTAATTCTAGTTGAATTATTACATATTAATAAATATTAATTTTCAATTTCAATAAAATATTTTATTATTTTATTATTTTATTATTTTTTTCTTTACTTCATATTTAGTATATGCTAGTTTTATAATAATCTAATACCAAACTTTAAATCTTAAAACTCTCCTTTTACCCATTTGATTTCAAGTCTGATTTTTAAAACATTATAGAAACGTCAAATGCAAACATCAATCAACATCCATACAATGACTTGCAACCATTAAATTAATTTGGTAGCTCTTCTCCCATCTTCTATTCCCTATTGCATGAAGTTTAGTGTTACAAATGACAAACTAATTATATATATTTTATAAGAGTACCTAAAGTGATTTTAAAACATAAATTGTTGGTATGTTGTTCTTATTCAACTATAGATATATCGGAAAGTTGATTAAAAATCTAAATAAAAGTTCCATATAATTAATTCTGATATTTATTTTATGATAGCATAGTATTCCTAATGATCTATAACAATTTAAAGTTATATATAATTATATTTTATATGCCTTACAAAGTTCTATTAAACATTAATGTATTAAAATTATATTATATGTCATTCTACGTTTGATTATAATCTACATTCTATTAAAATTTAAATAAAAGATGTTAGGAACTATTGCAATTATTTTGTAATAGAAAAAAATTTCAATATCATGTCCTAGGCAATTTGTTGGTTTTTATTTGTTCTTCCTGACTCTTTGAAACTAATTCGATTCAAGTTTCAAATTGATACACTATCATGTGTAATTCAGGTTATAATTATTTGTAAAATTACAATACTTTTAATAAATAAATAACATATTAAATGAAATTATTTTTAAATAAAGTTTTCATTGTACGTGGAATGTGATTAATTGCAATTAAATAACTTTGAACTGTTATTATATAGTAGAGCATTGATGATTGAATAATTAGAAGTTTTCAATAAAAATTAGAATAACATTAATATTTATTGCCATTAAATATAATCAGTGATTGTGAAAAAAATTAAAAAAATCCAATTGATCAAAAGGATAACGAAGTGGTCCCAGTACAGTAATAAATAAGGACTCTCACCTCTGTCTAATAAACTGAGGATTCGATTCATCGAAAAATGGACGAGTCAAAATATGTACACGTTGATTTGGATATTATTAAATATAAAAACAAATATTTTTCCATTGCTCTCCAGTATTCTAGAGATGCTATGTGTGCTTTTGCGTCTTGTAAGATAGTCTAAATAACAAGTTGTCGTATCTACCGAAAAAAAATAACAAGTTGCCGTGAACTCGTAAATGGACAGCTACAAAAGTCAGAAGTCAGTTTCAGAACAATCCAACATCCAACCACCCGTGGGTCACTCGATCCTCTACATTTATGATAAGATTTCTCCCTCTCTCTCCCCCCCGTCGGGGAAGATTATCAACATGACTTGAGGAAATTATTTTTTCTTATCTTTTTTATTTTATCATCTAATTCTATTAAGTTAAATCATTTAGCTAATGAGACAAATCAGTACCTGTCGAACTTCATTATAGAATTTTATTCACACATTTCAGTATTCTCCCTCAAAATTAGATTATTACATTTCAATTCAATACTTGATCTTTTAATTCATCAAGAACTTGTATTTGTATTAGTTAGTAGGAGTGTTCCAGGCTCTATCTGTCAAGTTGCTTATTCATTTGTTAGTATAATTATTCCTCTCCAACTCTGCTTTGCCTGACCTTTCTTTGTTGAACATGTATATCTGGTTAACCAAAATTTTTTAATTTATTATCTTTATTTTAAAATATATTTATTAATGATTTTATTTTTATTAATATTAAAATTTTAATAATTAAGCAATATAGGGAGAGTCTTGAGGAGCCTTCATAGGCCAAGTAATTTAAGGAATAAATTGAACCAAATGGATATTAAAAATATCTTTAATTTCAAAAAAATTAAGAGAAAAATATAAGATCTAATAGAAACAAATTTAAGTAAAGGACAAATCAAATTACAAGATTAAGGATCACTTAGTAACAAAATTTTGAAAAGCCACGTAAATTTTTCTCAATTTGAGTTGGGTGAAAATTTATGGCTCTCTTTTAGGTTCTCTAGTTTAGGTCTCATGCTCATTCTTTTCTCCTGTGTTTGCCCTCTGATGGCTTGTCTATGATTTTTCTTTACTTTTTGCATTGTTTCTCCCTTAGCTACATATCATTGCCCATTTCTTGATTCTAATTCTTAGTTATTTCCTTTTCTTTCTTCATTTCATCCTTCTCGTTCTCTCTACATGGTCAAGTGTAATTTGGGGATTCTAATTTTTTATTCTTCTCACTCCTGAACTTACTAGTTGGAGAATGACCTTTTGAAACTTGCTCTTCAACCTTTGTGCATGTTTCTTATTTCATTCTTTGTAGCTGACACCTACGATTCTTAATAGGTTCTTAGCTCCATCTCACTTCATGAAATGTCACTTTTACCCTCTTCTTTTCCCCCTTATTGAGCTCCTCTGTACCTCCCCCTTGGTTCAATTTACCAGTTCCTATTCTACTCCCAGTCTATCCTCTCAACATGATCTAGTTCATTAGACTCAATAACTCAATACCTCCTTCTCCTTCCATCCATTGATTACTCCCTAACCTTGTGTTTCTAGTGTCACCTCTAAACCTTATGGCAATCCACAAGCCTTTGAACTAGAAGTTTGTTATTGGAGACTCATCCTCAACTTTCTTCAATATCTCCCCCAAACTGTTAAAGTGGGCTTCTTGTTTGTCTCACCTCTATTGGAGGTCATAAAGGAGGGGGCTAATGTTTGGGTCTTTACCACTGCCGAGTTTTTAATAGGAAAGAGATTATCCTTCTCCTCCTCAAGGTTTAGGCTATGAAGCTATGAAAGCTATAGAAGTGTAGAGGCTTGGTTGAAGTGATATTAAATGTAGATCAATTAATCCTATTCAAGTTTGCTTCTAAGGAGAAAACTTTATAGATCATTGAAGAAGGTCCTCAAAACTTTAATATTTTGCCTATATTCTTGAAAATATGGAAACCATAAATCAAGTTAGGAGATATAATGTAGAAGATAATCCCTTTGTGGGTGAATTTTTACCAAATTCCTTTAGCATATTGGTTTATTAAGGGATTAAGCTTGTCAGTTTGTTTTCTTGGCAATATAATCTGTGTGGATGAAGCCACTTCCACTAAGAAATGAGTTGGTTATTGTAAGGCCCTAATATATACCCTAGAAGCATTATAGTATTTCTAGGTTGTATTAATTAATGAAACTAAAGAATTAAGTGCATCTAAGCATAGTAAGGGACATAATGGTAATTAATTAAAAGACAGGGATAAATTGGTAATTTATTCATTTAGGAAAGGAAATGAATAATTATATATGAGTTATGGACTAGAACGAAATCAATTGATGAATTATATGCCAGTGTTGGAATTAAAGGAATAAGAAGGACCAAATGTGCAATTTTGCCAAAAATCAAAATATGGACTAATGGGATTGAAATATGTGTGTAAGACTAGAAACTTCTAGAAGTGGGGAGTACAAGAGTGGGGAGAGGGACGTGTATGGAGTGTTTAAACTCTATAATTTTATCTTCTCACCTCCTTTCCATTCCATCTCCTTAATTACATCATTTTATATAAGGAATCAAGCTAATCCTAGGTGAAAATAAAGGTAAAAGTTTGCAGTTTTTCTTCTCATCTTCATCTTATGAAGAACTGGACTTATAAGGTTAGATATGGGATTGAGATATGTATTTGTGGTGTTATATTTGGTGAATCAAACAAAGCCAACAGGGAAGTGAAGGAAGAGTACTAAAAGAAGAGCTAATTGGCAAATTTCAAGGTTTGGTACTCCATTTAGTTAATTACTATATTTGTGTATATTTGAATGTGTACAAAGTTTGCTTTGGGCATGGAATGGTTGTTGGAATGGTGATTTGATGTTACTTTGCATGCACTGGTTAAATATGACAAGAGAGAGTTACGTTTAGTGAAATTCTATCTTAGGTTTTCGGTTCACTCGAACCAGTCCTATTTTTTTAGCTATAACTTAGCATATAGACCTCTAAATTGGGTGATTTAAACTGGAAATGGAATTTAAGAAGTAGAAATAAAATTCTCTGGAAGAGACATGAACTTAATTCTAGCTGTATGATATTGGAAATTGAGATCGAAAATGATGACTTGATGCTGCCACTATATTAGAGCAGCTTGTGATGTTTGGTACTTATCTCATATTAGGTCTCATGCTCATTCTTTTCTCCTGTGTTTGCCCTCTAATGGCTCATCTCTGATTTTTCTTTATTTCTTGCATTACTTCTCCTTTAGGTACATATCATTGCCCATTTCTTGAATCTAATTCTTAGTTATTTCCTTTTCTTTCTTCATTCCATCCTTCCCATTCTCTCTACATGGTCAAGTGTAATTTGGGGATTCTAATTTTTTTATTCTTCTCACTCCTGAACTTACTGTTTAGAAAATGAATTTTTGAAACTTTCTCTTCAACATTTGTGCATGTTTCTTATTTCATTCCTTATAGTTGACACCCACAATTCTTAACAATTTCTTAGCTCCATCTTACTTAATCAAGTATCGCTTTTACCCTCTTCTCTTCCCCCCTCATTGAGCTCTTCTATATTTCCAACTTGTTTCAGTTTACTAGTTCCTATTACACTCCCAGCCTATTTTATCAACATGATCCAGTTCATTAGACTCAATAACTCAATACCTCCTTCTCCTCCCATCCATTATATATTCCCTAACCTTGTGTTTCTGGTGTCACCTCTAAACCTTATGGCAATCCACAATCCTTTGAACTAGAAGTTTGTTCTTAGAGATTCATCCTCAGCTCTCTTTAATATCTCCCCTAAACTGTTAAAGAGGGTGTTGGAACCCGAAACTTTTCTTAGAACATTTCGAGCAGTACATGAGATCTCAAGTGTGGATAGGTTCATGTTTTGTTTTGGTGATTTT
>JAOQMS010000009.1:5465562-5479434 GCA_027563885.1 Erythroxylum longipes
CTTCATTTAAGCTACATTTATCAATTACACAACTCATTACATTAATTCACTTCTTCTTCATCATTTCGGCCCAACCTCAACCAACATACATCTTCTTCATTATTCATCATCAATTTACATTATACATGCATAATTAATACCATAGAATTCATTTAAATCATCAACTCCAAAAGTTATTCAAAAATTCACAAACTGTCACCAAAAGAGGGCATTTTCGGTTTTGACTTAAAGAACCCTCTCTAAGACATTTCATTCACCTAAACCATGATTCATGCATATTCAAGCATGGAGAACAACATATCTTAACACCAAACTCAAAATGCTAATGTAGAGAGAGAGGAGACAAAATTTACCTAAACCTTCCTTTGCTGATATCGTCAAATCCTTTGAGAATTTCTCAAATCTAATGATAGCTTTGAGTTCCTTGAACCCAAATTAGCTTAGAACTCCTTGGTTTGGATTGAAAAATCAAAACCTTGGTAAAAAATTGAGTGATGGCTGAAATTCCCTTTCTTTTTTCCTCTCTTCTCCTTTCTTTCTCTCTCTTTTAATTAAAACAAGATGGTTTAAGTCTAAAGAACATGAAGTGCATGGCCACACACAAGAAGAGTCTAAAATTTTGACTCATTTTTGACCAAATTATGGTAAAATTACCCTTTTACCCTTAGGTTATATGAAATTTCCATAATATCCTCCAAACTTTTCCTCAAAAAATTGAAAAATTGCAAATAAGTCCTTTCATTTTAAACAATTTTTCCAATAAGCCCTTTTATACATCAACTTTTCCAAATTAAGCTTTCTAGGTGTCCAATAAGTCTATAAATCATGTCTAACCACCTCTAAGGCATTAGAACACATTTAATTCAACCACTATGGTCATATCCATCCAATGGACTCAGTTTTTCACACTTAAAAGCTTATATGTCAGAAATCTCCAAGATTTCGAATACCGATGAACTGTAAGTTCATGTAGGGCATATAACATCATATATCACTGGCATACATACCAAAAGGATTCAAATACATCTTTGAACTCATCACAACCATGTATATATTAATATACATTAGTATCTCTAAATATAGTACAATACAAAAATCTCAGAGAGTCTGGCATTACAACCCAAATATTGTGTAAGCTTAATTTTTGTTGATAAGTTAAAATTGATTATATATATGTTGAATGTTTTTGCCTAATAATTGTTAATGATCTTTTAGTTTAGAAAATGTGAATTTTTTAAGTGGTATGATTTCAAATTTACTGACAGAGTTATTGAAGTAATTTATAACCTGAAGAAAGAAGTAGATCGTTTGAAGAAGGAGGCTAAACAAAGTATAATTGAATCACATTTGAAGTTCAAAGTTGAGGAGCAAATAAAGCTAATGAAAGAAGACATTGTTTTGCTAACAAAATAGAAAATTGAGTTGAGACTTATTGTACTGATTATTGTAGGTTTTTGTACTTATAATGAGTTTAAAAATATGGTTTGTTCTGGATAAGTAGATGTAAAATGTACTATTTATTTTAAAACTTTGAGTTTTGAGAATGAAAACTCCTCCTTTGAACATTATATGCTGCACTACGTTTACTATGTTTTTTGTTTTTTGTTTTGTTATTCATGAAGTTGTTATAAAATGGCCTTATCATAAACAATTAAATACAAAAATTATATCAGAATAAACAATTAGAGAAACATTTCCAATTGTGATTAGATATAAAAGTGACAATATTAGTAAAGTGATTACATCACAATTCGTTTATATACAAAAGTTATACTATCTATTCGTCCATATATATAGATAACATCAATTTAAAGTCTGTGAGTCAACCACATTGCTTCCCTCATTTGCACTTGATTAAGAAGATTATTCATGTGCTGGTTGATTTCTTGATGATCTCTGCCTCATTGCTTCAGTTTGTAACCGTTACGAAGTTATGATAAGTTGTCCTTCAAACCTCAGACCTCTTGGTTCAAAGGATAGTTTGAATGAATATGGATCAACTTCTCTAAACTTCTGTTTACAACTATTCGAAGAGCTACCAACCTACAACTAAACATGTAATTAACAATATTCAATCTTGAAAGAAATCAATAATGGTTGAAGAGATAAATATACTCACAATATTGCTTTGTTGACTTGCTACAACAACCTATTCAGGTTCTGAGGAGACATGGGGAATGACATAGTAAATCTGAAACAAATAATGTCATAAATGATCATTAGATATATGAACCAATATATGCAAAGAATTTATCAAACCTATGGAGATTGCTAAGCGGGTTGAGTTAATAAATGATTGTTACATTTTCTTGCATTGTGACCAGAATTGCCATATTTTCTACATTTTTGTACTTGACCCTTTCTACTTGATTTGTTTAGATTTCTAAACTTAGTAGGCTCATTTACTCCTCCCCTTCTAGTTGTTTTAGGTCTTCCAGGCATAGCTCTTTTCACCGGGGGGTTTACTACGTCTTCATCATCAACTGTAGGCTAGAAAATAGGTCCTCTAATAGGTTACAAGACACGCTTATACACTGCCATGAATTTATACTTCTTGTAACACTCATCTACATATGCCTCTGGATGTTGTTTTGAATGGTGAATAGAACTTACAAGATGCTTGCAAGGATATCCATATAACTCCCACGCCCGACATCTACATGATTGGTTTTTACCAATCCTCACAATAGGCTTTGTATCACCTTTGCTAATTTCATACGCTCCATCACCATTCTAAACCATTCTCCACTGCATAGCATCTTTCTTATTCATTTATAATATCTTGACAACTCTGGGTGCAACTTCTGATTTCCATCCATATGCAAATTGTCTCCTCTCCACCATAATTCTGATTGTTTCTAGCATGATTATAATTGGTCTGTCTCTAGCCGGCAATATCTGTAACATCTCATTTCCATAGAGCACGGGCCTAACATTCCAGAGAACATGCGAGCATATACCCTACGGAAGCAGCATGTTAAGGCAGTCACATTACTTATCGTGACATCATATAGAACATAAACATTTCAGAAAAACTAAGTTCCCTCAATTCATTCGTGAACATAAGCATAAATTGTCATTACATTTGATTCATAAACAAAAACATCCATTTTGTTATTACACTTATAACTTCTATTTATAAAATACATAACATGTCAAATATTGCAACTCTATACAATGTGTACAACATAAAACTAGGTACTGGACCAAAATATTCTATCTAGACGGTTCAGTATCAACTGATTAGACCTTTGAGCCATTTTTAGTTCCAAAATGGACAATGCTAGGTTGCTACTAGATTGTCTTAGAGATTAGATTATCCCGGTACCTGAAAATCAACAATGCAATTTTGATGAGTTTGAGAACTCAGTGAGTGAACTATCATCGACGTGTTCACCCAAGTTAGGACATATATATATATATATATATACACATGTGACTCCACTTTCTTTTTAATTTTGCTGTGACCAAGTGCCTATTTAACTGTCCTATATCTTTTTTGGATACCAAGCTCATTTCAGATATTGTCCCGTACCCATTATAGTTACTACGCTCATTAATCGTTGAGCCTGTGGCTCTATACACACATTTCTGAGCTTTAAGATCCTTGTTCACTTTGGTCACTCTAGTCACAACTCCTTTATTTGATCATACATATCAATGTCATGATATGTATCATTTCACATAATATGCTAATAATCACTTCCATCTAGTGTACACAGTCTTTTATCATGTTTGACATTCAACATTCACTTGAGCATTTATTTCCCACATTCACATACACTTAATTAACACTCCCAATATAGTCCCGAATATTGAACTCCTCGGACAATCAATTGTCTGAAATCATCAATATCACAATCATATCTAAATCATTTCAATATATATAGATAAAAGGATTAAACAAAAAAACAATTCAAATAGAAGCACATATCTAATTGAGATCACACATCTAGGTTACTCACAGTATGCTCCAAATTAGCTATTGCCTTGAGGATCTGACAATGTCTGGATGTTTTCGGTCAATTTGTGTTTCTATATTATACAATATACACATTTTTACACATTACTAACTTCTTTAATAAAATGAGTACTCAATCATACACATGTATATGTGTTATGTTGAACGCATGCTCAATTGAATATCGAAGGTATGTAACCTTATTCACAAGTCTTACTCATTCATTCATCATAGCTTGTGTATATCTTGTTTACAATTAGCGTATGCTTTAAGTAAGTTTGGTTACTCTCAATTCATCAATCATACATTCACTAATCCTTTTCTAGCATTATAATTGCAAAACTTCCCAATTCTCATTCAATCATGCCTAATTCTCTACCGTATCCTTTGAATTACATTTGCATTCATAAGGAAATTTTTATATGATTAACAACTCATACTTCTCAAATCCATATACATTGATATCAAACAATCCAATTCTAGAGTTATAACATCAATTATCAACCTAAAATCATCAAAATCTTAACGAATTTTGATTCAACATTAAACTAAGTTCATTTTAATCCCTAATCAGTTCTAAAAGCAGCAAGATAACGTAACTTATCCTTAGTTAATTCCATAATCACACAAAACAACATGTTCTTCACTTTAAGGCCTTTACCATGTTCATGTAAGCCTTCCAAGATCGTGGGATGAGTGAACAGAAAGTTCACCATCCACTTCCTTCAATTTCGTTTCCAACTTTATTTTTAGGATAGGTTTTCAGGTCAGTTTTGTATGGCCATTAAGACAAAGAAAATGAGTTATTTAAGCCACAACTTATTCTCAAAAAATGTTCCTATATGTCTTAAGTTTCTAACGACATAAAGTTAATGCATTGTGGTTCAGTATTCTGTGATTTATAGCCAAAATACTAAAGACTGTTCTCAAACAATGAAAGAACCTAGTACTCAAATTAAGCCAAATTTCAAAACCCTTAGGGATAGAATTAAAATTCAATTCCTGATGGAAAATTATATCCATATGTCTCTAGTTTAATCTAAATTAAAAATCATCCCATTTGGATATATCCAAATCAATATATGGCTAAAATACAAATGCATGTTCAGTGGAAACACTCCATCTAACATATTCCAGCACACTTCATCATCAACCTTACATTAATTCATATCAATTCATCCCTAGCCAATCTTTATGGATGTTATGCTCATATATAACTCAATAAGGTAATCAAATACTTACTTTTTTGTATCAATATTTCCTCAATCAATAAGCTAAGCAAGTCTCCCAAGCATCAAACATACATTAAAAATGAGATAGGATTAAATGGTTTCACTTTGCAAGTTGAAGGTTACAAAATTTTAGTAAAACTTTAAGGGTTTTAGTATTGTGTAAAAGTTTCATCGGTGGGAGGAAAGAAGGAGAAACAATAGACCAAAACATGAATGATGGTGATCTTACAAGAGTAAGAAATGTGGGTAAGGTGAGTGGTGAAGAAGCCAAATATGTGTCATGCCAAGTGTCAAGCTAAGAGCCATACTATATGTTTTTCTCCTACACTCCTAATTGTCACTCCGTTATTAATCCATTTGTCATTTAATCTCTAGATCATATGTCACTTAACTATACCTCCATTTGTCACTCTTTTATTCAATCCAATTGTCACTCTATTATTGATGCCACATGTCACCATCTCATAGGCTTGTTTAGCCTAAATTCCTATGTATCATTTTATCTTACCCTTTTAACCCTTTTTTTAGATTAAATGCACATATCACTTTATCAATCACTCAATTATGACAATAAATTCCCAATTTACTAATTATAATTCATCAAACAAAATTCAAGACATAATCAACACACAAGCACGTCATAATCATTTAAGATTTAATTTTACAATGTCCCTAGATCATGATTCACGTGCATATGCAAATGTGATGTATACAAATGAAATACACTTCCTGAATTCTCATATGATGACTCGGTCTAAAATTTAAATTCCTAAGTATAAGAATGGGCTACTACAATTTTCCCCTTTTAAGAAATTTCATCCTTAAAATCTTTTTTACCTGATTGATTAAACAAATAGGGTATTGTTTTCTCATGTTCTCTTCAGTCTCCATGTAGCTTCTTCTCTCGAATGATTCCTCTAAAGAACCTTAACCGGTGGGATTATTCAGTTTCTCAATTGTTTAGTTTGATATCCCACTATCTTGACTAGCTCTTCTACATAACTCAAATTACTTGCAATCTCTACTTCCTGTGTAGGTATCACATGGGTTGAGTCTAATCGATATCTATTGAGCATACTAATATGGAACACATTATGAATCTGAGCCATCTCTATTGATAGTGCTAATCTGTATACCAATGGTCTAACTCTCTCTATGACCTCATATGGACCAATGTATGTAGGGCTCAACTTATCCTTTTTACCGAACGTTAGCACTCCTAACTAAGGTGATACTCTTAAGAACACTTTGTCTCCCACTTGATGCTCTATATCTCTCCGATGTTAATCTGCATAACTTTTCTGCCTATCTTGAGCTGCTTCGACTCTACTGCGGATCAACTTCACCTTTTCAATAGTATCTTAAATCAACTTTGGGCCTTTAATAATTCTTAGACCCTCTTCATCCCATTACAAAGGTGTTTGACACTTCCTGCCATATAATGCCTCATACGGGGCCATACTAATGCTACTATGGTAATGATTGTTTCTAAGGAAATTCAATAAGAGTTATATATTGGTCCCATGCTCCTTGGAACTCCAATACACAAGCTCTAAGCATATACTCAACAATCCAGATAGTACTCTCACTCTGTCCGTCTATCTGAGGATGAAATGTTCTACTGAAGTTCAACTTTGTACCTAAAGATGTCTGCAAACTATCCCAGAATCTGGAATTGAATATGGGATCTCGATCAAATATAATAGACAATGGAACACCATGCAATCTCACAATCTCATTCACATATCTCCGGGGTAACTGGTCCAATGTGTTATTCTCTCATATAGGTAAGAAATGTGCCGATTTTGTCAATCTATTGACAATAACCCATATGGTGTCATATTATCTCGGAGTCCTTAATAGTCCCATAATAAAATCCATAGTGATTCTCTACCATTTCTACTCCGGAATAGGTAGTGACTGTAACTTTCCAACCGAAGCCTAATGCTCAACTTTAATCTATTAATAAGTCAAACACTTAACAATGTACTCCACTATTTGTTTCTTCATCCTTGGCTACCAGAAATGTTGTTTCAACGTATTATATATCTTAGTAGTACCAGGATGCATAGCATAAACTGCTACATAAGCTTTCTTCAAAATATTTTTCCTCAGATCGTCAACATCTGATACACACAATCTTTATTTCGAATACAATGTATCATTTTCGAATTCAAACTCATAATTTGAATCTTGTCTCAACTTCTCAATAAACTTCTCAAATTCTAGATCTTTACTTTGGGTTTTCCTGATCCTTTCATGTAATACCGGTCTAAGCTTCAATGTAGCTAACAATGTTTCATTCTATCCCAAATTTAACTCAATATTTAATGCTCTCAATTGTACTGGGCTTGGTAACCTCAAAATTTTAATCTGTGCCACACTACTATGAGATTTTCTACTTAATGCATTAGCTACTACATTAGCTTTACCAAGATGATACTCAATTGTACAATCATAGTCTTTTAACAACTCAATCCATATCCTTTGTCTCATATTCAGCTCATTCTAACTCAACAAATATTTTAAACTTTTGTGATCTATGAATATTTGAAATGTCTCACCATACAGATAATGTCTCCAAATCTTCAAAGCAAACACCACTGCAGGAAGTTCTAAATCATGAACCAGATAGTTGTATCCATAGGGTCTCAATTGTCTCAATGCATATGCAATTACTCTACCATACTTCATCAAAACACATCCTAACCCCTAGTGTGAAGCATCACTATATACTACATATCCTCCAGACCTAGATGGAGTAGCTAATATAGGTGCTGTAATCAATCAGTGTTTCAATTCCTCAAAACTCTTCTGACACTCATCAGTTCATCTGGATGATACATTCTTCTTTAGAAGCTTTGTCAAAAGGGTTGAGATCAAGGAAACCCCCTTGATAAACCTCCTATAATAACCATCTTATCCAAGGAAACTTCAAATCTCAAATGCATTCCTCGGGTCTTCCCACTTCATTACTGCCTCATCATTCTTTGGGTCCACCTGCATACCCTATCCAAATACTATGTGACCCAAAAATACTACTTGATCTATCCAAAATTCACATTTGTTGGACTTGGCATACAACTGCTTCCCCCTTATAATCTATAGGACCAATCTTAAGTGCTCGAAATGTTCTTCACTACTTCTTGAGTATACCAATATGTCATCGATAAACATAATCACAAAGTGATCTAGATAAGGCTAAAACACCTTATTCATCAATGCCATAAAAGCTACCGGAGCATTCGTCAATCCAAAAGGCATCACCAAAAACTCAAAATGTCCATATCGGGTCCTAAATGCACTCTTTGGTACATGATAGGTGTGCATTAGGATATGTTTTCATAGGTAATTGGAATGTGTTTTCTAGCATAATTGTTGATTATTGTTTTAGTTTAGGATTCATTTTGTATGTTTTCCTTAAGTTTGATTTTCATTATTGTTCCTTTGTGTTTGATGTTAATTTAGGGTAAGAATTGACTTTTTTGATGTAGGAATGAAGATGGAACAACATAGAGACTGAGCTGGAGATCAAAGGGGAGAAGTCAAGAGGAGTCATTTTGCTTCCAATTCCCACGTTCGTGGGAATCAGGCTAATTATCACGATCGTGGGAATCATACAGATTCCCATGGATGTGGGAATTGAAATCCGAGGTAATCTGTGAGGCTTCATTAAACCTAGGATTTTTAGACTATAAAAACATCATTAGGCCTCCATCTTGAAAGGGAGATGAAACCTACCTATAGAAACACCATCCTTGAGTGAAGAACTCATGTTTGGAGCATCAAGGAAGGGTTGAAAACAAGGATCATCATCAAGATTGGGCAAAATAGCACATCAACACTAAAATTCCAGATTTTGGTAAAGAAAAGAAGAAGTCTTTCTATTCACTTTCTATCACTTTAATCTCTTCCATTCTTTATAAAAATGGATTATTTGAATGTTGATAGTGTTATGGAGACTATGTTAGGCTAATTTTATTCTTGGGATTTCTTTTGTAACTATTTTATTGAACTCCTATTTTATTGAATTGAATGCAATTGTCTTTGTTGATTGTTGATTTTAATTGTCATCTTGCAACAAATCGAGAGAGTGAGTGAGATCAAATTCGTGTAGGATTATACAACGAAAGTTGGCGACCTATAGACTAGCAATCATCACGTTAATTGAATAATTAGAAGAGAGATCTCGGCTAGTCAATTGATCACCCATAAGATAGCTTAATAACTAATTAAATCGGTAGAGTCATTCCGTAGGTTGAGTGATCGTCCATTTGATTCTTGTTAACTCGATTAGGAATAAATAGTTACACCTTGAGAGAGGGTAATTAGCACATTCAAAAATCTAGGGTGAGACATAATTCTTTCGATAAAATAGGAAGGAGACAAAATAGGGAAAAAAAAAGTAATCTCTAGTATTTAGATTCTTGGATACAGACTTTCTACAATTTCGGTATTGTCCGGTGTTTACATTAGTCTTTCAATTTTAATTTAATTTTCTAGATTAATTGCATCAAACAATTTTATTTCTTAAACAAAGTCTTTTCTAAATTGAGTGGTGTCTGGGCATCAATCCCTGTGGGATCGATATCTGCTCTTTCTAACTACAAGTCACAACCCATTCACTTGAGATTTTTGAGCGTAAAACAAGTAGATAGGTTTTACAATCCATCAACAGTACATCAGCTTTTGCTATCTTTAACTGATAATACCCTGATCTCATATTCAATTTAGTGAATACCTGACCTCCTTGAAATTGATCAAATTGATCATCAATTCTCAGTAAGGATATTTGTTTTTTACTGCCACCCAATTCAACTGCCTATAATCGATACATAGCCTCAAATTTCTATCTTTCTTTTTCACAAATAATACTGAACCTCCCCAAGGTTATACACTAGGTCTAATAAAGCTTTTGTCCAATAACTCCTGCAATTAGGTCTTAAGATCCTTAATTTCCACATGTGTCATCCTACACAGAGCAATCAATATAGGAGCAGTACCTAGAACTAAATTCGACCTCTCTTTCTGGTGGTAAACCTAGTAATTCACTGGGAAACACATCTAGGAAATCCCTAATAATGGGAATATCCTGGATCATCTGCCCAGTACGAATGTCAGTCATGTAGGCTAAGTAAGCCTCACAACCACCCTGAATTAGTCTAAAGGCACTTATTGAGGAAATTAATCTGGCTGGTACTACTTGACTAACACCTCAAAATATCACCCTCGGCTGGGTAGGGGATTCGATAATCACTTCCTTGGTATGGCAGTTCATCACATCCTTATGTGCGGTAAGTTAATCTATACCTAGGATAATATCTATCTCTCTCAATTGCAAGACTATCATCTTTCAACTCGGCCTGATCAATCGAAATAACAAACTCTTTACATACTTCCCTAATTACTGTAGTACTGCCTACTAGAGTACTCACCACTAGGCCACATTTCAATATTTCTCTTTTACAATGCAGCCTAGATGCCAGATGTGGTATGATGAATGAATGCGTAGTTTCTAGATCTAGCAATGTAAATGCCTCAAATTGAAAGACATGTAACACACCTGCAACAACATTTGGGGAGTCCTGAGCCTCCTGTCTGGTAATGTCATAAATCATGGATTAATACTACGATTGATTGCTTTGTACCTCAATTTTGGCACTAGGACCTGCAAAACTTATTCTACCTCTGCCTTTGCCTCTCTGTCCCACTCTACTGACTCTACCCTGCTGGATAGTCATTTTAGTTATCGTTCCTCCTCTCACTCCTAACTATGCTCCAATGATAGTAAGACAATCTCTGATATGATGCTCGAAGGAGCCACAAAGTAGGCAAGCTCCTGATAGCTTCTAACATTCACCACCATGTCTCTTCCCACAGTGCTCACAGCTAGGCATCTGTGGTAGTTGCCTGCTATAAGTCTACCATCTAGACGTTTGAACTCTACCAAAATAACCAAAACTGCCTCTCGGCCTAAACCTTGACTGTCTCGATCTCGGCAATGATTGACGGTCTACTCTGGCGTTTACTAAATCTTCTGCCAAATCAACTTGAAATTATTCAGGTCATTCTGGACTCCTGCCTATACTCTGCTTGTCCATCTTTCAATAGCTACTCAATTCTCATCGAAGCAGCTCTTAACTCAATGAAATTGCTCAAATTGGTAATTGCCAACCTTATTCTAATTTCCATGTCTAGACCATCTTTGAACTGTCTAAATTTATCCTCCTTTGTTAGAATTAAGATTGTAGCATATCCCATCAATTCATTGAACTGCACTTCATACTCAATTACTGTGAGATTCCCCTATTTCAAATCTAGCTACTCCTTCATCTTTCTATCCAAACAGATCATGGGCATATAGTTCTATTTGAAGGCCCTTAAAAAGTCCTCCCAAATCAATTTACATGGTCGGACAAAACTATCGGGAATGGTCTTTCACCATTGGTAAGCTGGACTTTGTAGTAATGAGATGGCATAATCAAACCTCTCGTCCAGTTCACAATCCATATGGTTCAACATTCTTTCTATCCTCTCTAACTAGCTTTCTACCTCAGCAGGGTCTGTACTTTCGTAGAAGTCTATAGCTCCCTATTTTTTAAGCTTGTTATACCTCCTTCCTCTCCTCCCAGGTACTCTCGGGGGCATTGACTCAGACTGGGGCATAATAGACTTCTATTGGCTCCTATTGACTCAAGGTCAGCTAATTTAAAAACTTAGTCTCCTATAGCGGGCGACCTTTAACAGACAAAAATTGTGATCACTATATGAATTTCTGGCCAGATATCATATTAAATGACTCCTATATGTCCCTAAAGATGTCAAACCATGCTCTAATACCAAAAATTGTAACATCCCACTTCCATAGAGCATATACCTGACATTTTAGAGAACATGCGAGCACATACCCCAATAAAGTGACATATTAAGGCAGTCACATCACTTATCATGACATCATATAGAACATAAACATTTTATAAAAACTAAGTTCCTCATTTCATTCATGAACATAAGCATACATTGTCATTACATTCCTTGCATTTGATTCATAAACATAACTATCCATTTTATTATTACACTCATAACTTCTGTTTATACAAAACATAACATGTCAAAGTTCGCAACTCTATAAAATGTGTACAATATAAAACTAAGTATTGGACAAAAATATTCTATCTAGACGCTTCAGTATCAGCTGACCATACCTTTGAGCCATTTTTGGTTCCAAAATGGACAATGCTAGGTTGCTACTAGATTGTTTTAAAGATTAGGTTGTCCCCATACCTAAAAATCAACGATGCAATTTTGATGAGTTTGTGAATTCAATGAGTGAACCATCATCGACATGTCACTCAAGTTAGGACACAATATCGCAAACACATATAATCCAAGTTTTCAAACACATCATATTATTTAAACTCAAATCCTATTTATCACATCATTTAATTGTCTATCAAATCACAATATATATGTCTCACATTTTAACAAACACATTGGACACACAAACTTTTTTTTTGTTATTATCAAAATTCCTATGATTATAAAACTCGTCAGAGGAGATTTTTTCTTTTCTGAATAAGGACTTTTTTTATATCATTTTCAAAAAAGTTGATAAACTGGGTGGATATGTAAAAGAGATTCTTTCTTTGCCATCACTTCGATAGGTATAAAAAAATATTATGACATCTCCTTTCTTACAACATTTTCAAATTGATTGTTTTTTATATATAGAAATGGACGATCCCAACATTTAGAGTCGAAAAGAATAGTTACAAGAGGTTTTTCAAACCAGAAGAGATCTTTATCTGTCAATATTTCTAACTTCGAATTTTTTTGATTCCCATCTTGATAAAAAGTTTTATTAATAGGTCTATTTTGATAGTATGCCTCTTTAAAGTGAAAATGGAATTCATCTTTTGTTTTTTCCTTTTTTGCTAAATCCTACATAAAAATATGCTACTGACGTAAGTAAAGCTAACGCAGTAGTAATATTTATATCATTCGTGGGGGGAAGCAATCCCCAATAAATAGGTAAGGAAGCTATAATTGTAAACCACGATCAAATTTATGGAAGCATTAGTTTATACATTCCTCTTAGTTTCAACTTTAGGAATTATTTTTTTGTGATCGTTTTTCGTGAACCACCCAAAGTTCCAACTAAAAAGATGAAATAATTTTTCATTATCTTAATTGAAGTAATAAGCCTCCCAATATAATTCTATTTATTATATATAATTTCTATATTATATAGAATTTCTATTATATATAGAGTTGAATATATATAATTTATATAATTATATAATAAATAGAATATATAATAAATGTAATATGTCGATTTTTATGGTATCTACTTCAAAGGAAACTTGTCTAAAACTACCTAGAGGTGGTCAGGGTCGAGTTATTGATGTGAGATGGGTCTAGAAAAAGGTTGGTTCCAGTTATAATCCAGAAACGATTTATGAATAAATATTAAATGGATAAATATTAAATGGAATATATAAATAGAGAATACATTTATAATATATAAATAGAATAGAATTACAATATATAATTATATATTGTATTTTATTTTATATAATTTAATTTATTTATTAAATAAATTTTTATTAATTTTATTGATTTTATTAATTTTATTGTAATTAAATACAATATAAAATTAATTAATTACAATTAAATTAC
>JAOQMS010000009.1:5479534-5497117 GCA_027563885.1 Erythroxylum longipes
ACCATTGAGAAACCCTAGAGAGAGTTCATCGAGAGATTGAGAAAGAGAAGAAGGAAGAGAGACGTGGAGAAGAAGCCGACACGAAGTACTTCCTAGAATAGGAGATTTCTCAATGTTACTGCCTCCATCATCCGTTTCGATCTTGTTTCCAGTTTATTTTCAATTTTATTAATGTATAGAATTGGGATATTTGTTGATGATAAGATGTTGAAGATGTCTAAACTCACCTTTGGGTTACTTTATCTTTGATTCAATGAAATTTGATTTTTTATGTTTTCACTATATTTATTGTGATTTAATTTTGGCAATTGCATAATTTAGTGATAAATTGAGAAGGTGAATCGAGTAAAAAATAATTAAATTAGGCTAACGAGAGTTAGGTAATTTAATAGAATGAGAATTAAATCAAATCGGTAAATTGTATGAAGAGAGATCTTACATAGGGTCCCAATAGTTCTTGGACAACTTCAGATCTAATTAGGATTTTGGAGAGATTGTTAAATGAGAGATTACAATTCCTATAATCTAATTAGGGTTTATAAATTAGGGTTAATGGTTATAACTCGAGAGAGAGTAATCAACCCTAGGACCATTTGGAACCAATAATCTAGAAAGTCATAATCGATTAGGTTAGCATTAAAGATAGATAAAAATTCCCCTTTCTCTCAATTGGTAATTCCTTATGTTGATTCGTATTTGGGTGTTGCAATTGCTATTTTGTTAATATTTTCATAATTGATTCTTGGAATTGAGTTGCGTGATTGAATTAAATTCTTGCCTTAGTTTTATTACATTTGAATTAATATGAATTATTATGGGCTTACATTTAGAATTAGATTATCCTTCCTCGTGAGACCTACACCTTAGATACTATGCAAATGACTCATGAACTTGCGGATTATCGAGGTTAAATATTAAAACTTATATATATCAAAAAATCGCGATCAAGTTTTTGGCACCGTTGCTGTGGAGGCAATTAGTTTAGTTCTTTAGTCTAAGGTTTTTTCACTATCTTTTGTTTTAAATAATTGAAAAAAATAGAGAAAGAAGTTTGGGGCGTTAAGTAGAGACACATCAAAACATCTTAGAATGAGAAGTGAGACATCTGAAGAGCTAGATGCCAAGAAGAAATGGAAAGAACAATGACAAATGATAGATATTATAGGGAGAAAGGAAATTTTGCGAATTACAATGAGGCACAGTATGGTTGGGGAAGTAACGATCCTTATTGGAACATGTACGCTTCGAAGTGGCAGAATCACCCTAATTTCTATTGGTCCAACAATGCAAGTACTCACATGGAACAACAATACCTATTTGAATTTGAACAAGATGAATCCAGTTCATGGGATTCCAAGTTGGACAGAATCATGGATAAGCTTACGGATATCGAAGAGAACCAGATGAGATTTGAAGAGAAGTTTGAGTAAGTAGCAGAGGATCATGCCTCATCTATTCACAATCTAGAGGTTCAAATAGGCCAGCTTTCCAGGGAATTTTATAAGCAAAGTGTGGAAAACTATCTACGTAACATGAAAGTAAATTCAATAGAGCTATGTCAGGCTATCATTCTTAGGAATAAGGTAGAGCTAGAAGAACCAGCAAGAAATCAAGCTAAACTTGACCTTATAAAAGACCAAGAAATCAAGAACGAAGATGAAGAAAAGGATGAACCTCAAAACATCCGCCATATCTTAATATACCATATGTGAACATCGAAAAATCTTTGATAGATGTCCATAAAAAGAACCTTATCATTCAGATTTATAATGACCAAGTGACATTCAACATGAATTATGTATTAAAGAATCCAAAAGAGAATAGCACATTAAAGATAATTGATGTGATCGAATCTTCTAAATAATAAAAGGATGAAGAAAAGATGACAACAGACATCGAACTTGGAGAAGCTATGAAAGTCTCTGTTCATGAAACAAAATAAGTAGAGGAGAGGAAGGTGATTAAGGAAGAAAGAGTATAACTCACCTTCGTATAGGAAAAACTATTGGATTCAATGGAAGATTCAAGGAGTTTTGTTATTCCCTGTTATGTTGACAATTCACTTGAAAAAAGGACATTATTAATCTTAATTGGTTTTCATAATGTTATTAATATTGTCCTTTTGATTATTTTACAAGTTGTAGCTTACTTACAAGCTACAAAACTTATGTTGAATGAAAAAGGTGGAAACAAGTCGCTCATAATTGATCCTAATTAAGTTTCCAAGGATAGAACGTCGAGCTACCTACATTAAAAGAAACATTGCATGGAGGTGACCCATGGACTATTAAATTGATGTTATTCCCTTTTTATTTCTAGGTAGTCGAATTTCATATTTTTGGTTAGTTTGTTTCCAAATAAAATTGAGAAGGCATAGGACTTTGCCATTAATTAAATGATCGAGGAAGTAAACAAGGAGAGGTGAAAGGGCCACAAAGAGTTATGAAGTGGCTTCAGAAAGTGAAAAAGAACCAAAAAAAGAAAAAAAAATTGGTGGAAAATTGTAGGCCCCGATCGTAGCCTACGGCAGGGTAAAATAGGGAACACGTGATTTTTAAGTTAAAATTTACGATTTTACCCTCCAATCACCTTTATATTCATTTTTAACTTCATTTTTCACTCTTTTTTATTTTTACTTTATCTCTCTAGCTTTGAAACCTCCAAACACTCTCACTTCTCTCTACCCAAAATTTTCCAATTTCTACCGACTCGCAAGCTAGTATGCCATGCATCAAGCAAATACCAAGGCGAGATCAATCATTAAGACGAAACCAAGTCTTGGGACGAGGGAGAAGGAACAAAGCAATGGACTTTAGAGCACCTAAATATTTTGATTTCGATACACTTGATAGGTTAGATCTGTGCGACAGGGTAGAGAACTTGGCAGAAAGAATTCAATGGGCAAAACTCATACACTTCCAATTTCTTGTTTATTAGGAGCTCACTCTAGAATCCTTTACTTCCCTTTCCTATGAACCTAGGAACCCTAAATAAATGTGGTTTAGGTTGCGGGGACATGCTTAAACATCGAAATCATGTGTGGTATGTGTGGGTTCCCTGAATCTTCCATTATCGATTAACACGATGATTTTCGTGCTTCTCGCTATTGGAATAAGCTCACTGAGTTAGAGCAATTCGATGCCAAAAATACCCACAACAACATCATAAAGACCCATAAGCACTTATTATTGCACAAATTCATATGTCAACTAGTTTTTGATAAATCAGAAACCAACAAGCGTTCAACAAAGGAACTCTTCATATTGTAGTGCATGGATTACAACATTCTAATATGCACCTCCACAAATGTGCTGAACGCTATTGTTGCGACTTTGCGTAAAAGGAAAAATAATTTAGGTATGGGATACTTAGTTTCTGCCATTGCTGAGTATTATGGCATAGACTATAGTGGTTTAATTGTTCATCTCCCAGACTTCCTAAATCATCATCACCTATGGCGTGCTGAAATCCTTAAGTCCCATAATATGAAACTTTGGGATATCAGCCAAAAGATGCATGTTAAGATCAGGGCTAGTCAGGAGAGTTCAAGTATAGCACCACCTCAGCAGGAAGAAGAGGACTCAATAAGTGAAGAGTTTGAGGAAGAAGAAATAAAATAACTAGGATGTAAGAAAGTACTGGATACAATCTCCGCAAACAACAAGGTAATTACAGATACACTTACACAGAACTCCAAAAGGATAAAGGAGATGGCCCGAACTCAACGACGTCAGAGCCAGGATACATGTCGTATCCATCGTTATTTTAAGGCTCAGGGTGTTCAATTGCCACCTCTAACACCATCCCTACCTCCATCACCATGAGGCTTTGTCTAACTCCCATTCTTTTTAAATATAGTCTTCATTTTTATTTTTATTTTTTGTTTTACTACAATTTATGTTTCTTCTTTCCTTATGTGTTTGTTTGTCTCCTCCTCACATTGAGGACAATCTATTGTTCAAGTGTGGTGAGGGTTATGTGTTTTTCTTTGAATGTGAATTTTGCATATTATATGATAGTTGTTAGATTGCATTTTGTGAATTATGTCAATGACTTAGATGAATTGAAATTGATTTAATTCTAAATATAGTCTATTAGATTGTGAAGAATCATTAGCTCATAAAATTAGTGAATTAAGATAAATATGCAGTTTAATTAGGATTTAGTGTGAGTTTGTCACACTCTAAATTGTCACATTCATTCATAATTTGAGGCCTTTCGACTTCAGTAGCTTTACTAGTATTTTTTATGGATACAAGTAGCTAAAGCAATAAGGTAGGCAATAAATAAAATAAAATAAAAACTATATATAAAATAATAAATAATTATTCCGCTAACCTTCGGGTATAAATAAAGCTAGTAGCCAGTTGAGAATGTGATAGAGCTAAGTAACCGGATCGACACGCATCACAAATGTGTGCCTTCGAGTAAAAAGGCTATAATGACATTTCAACCAAGAAGCTTAATAAAAAACATGATTTAGTTGAGTAACTAGATCGACATTCATTAGCAATGTTTGCCTCCGTATAAAAAGACTAAGTCCATGTTCAGAAAAAGTAAAAAAAAGTGTTTTCGAATAAAAATCTACCAAACTTGTAACAGTTGACTTTTTGCGAAAACGTACTTAAGAGTAGTTATAAAGTCTGAATGACCAAAGAATTATTAGTGTGTTTATGCAATTGAAAAGGGTAAATAGTTTAACTTTTAAGTCTAGATTAATATGTATATGTAGTTCAATAGCCCAAGATGCAGATTTTGCTTGTTAATGATTTGAAATGATTTTAATGATTGTGTTTAAAATTAAGTTGATTTCATGAATTTAAAGCCATTGTCTCATTAATGCATCGTGTGTGGGGTGTTTGCTTGTTTTCTTTGGTTGAGGACAAGCAAACGTTTACAAAAGCTTGATCTCAATTTTTCGATATGTATAAGTTTTAATATTTAACCTCGATAATCCGCAAGTGCACAGGTCATTCGTGTAGTATTTAAAGTGTCGATCCCACGAGGAGGGATAATCTAATTCTAAATCTAAGGCCAAAATAATTCAAATGTAACAAAACTAAGGAAAGAATTTAATTCAATCACGCAACTCAATTCCAAGAATCAATTACGAAAATATTAACAAAATAACAGTTGCAACACCCAATCAAGAATCAACCTAAGGAACTACTAATTGAGTGAAAGGGGAATTTTATCTATCTTTAATGCTAACCTAATCGATTATGACTTACCAGATTATTAGCTCTAGACGATCCTAGGGTTGATTACTCTCTCTCGAGTTATAACTATTAACCATAATTTATAAACCCTAATCAGATTATGGGAACTGTAATCTCTCAATTAATAATCTCTCCAAAACCTTAATTAGATTTGAAGTTGTCCAAAAACTATCAGGAACCTATGCAAGATCTCTCTTCGCGCAATTTACCGATTTGATTTAATTCTTGTTCCAATTACCTAATGATATGTGTTTAATTGTTAATACATTTAATCATTTACACTTAGCGATTAATGATACGAAAATGCCTAAGATACTCACTTTAATTTATATATGATTTTAGGTACAATGTGGAAGAAAAGAAATTAAAGTGAGTCGAAAGCACTACATTTGGGTCAATTTTCGAAAATTAATTTTCACTTGTCTTTATGGAGCAAGAAAAAGAAATTAAAACACAAGAAAAAAAAATAAAAGAAAAAAAGCAAATAACGTGAGCTATGTGGATTATGTATGCAATTACGTTAATTAACAACTGGGAATTAAATGAGACAAAATAATAGTGCTGGAAGCAGGTAACTAGAAGGAAGCAATCCATGACCAAAATGATGATGTAGATGGGAAGCTAGCAAACTAAGACGCAACTTCTAAGCAGTAGAAACATAGATGCTAGGATAAAATGACGACGTAAACAATGTCTACGTTTAACGTAGACATTTGCGTTAAACGCAAACGTTGGCGTTGGCGTTGGCATTAAATGCAGCGTTAAAAGAAGGACACGTTGACATTTTGGCCAAGACAGAAGAAGGTTTTTAGGAATGAATAGTATACAGTGGACTAAAAATCCTTGAACTTAAATTGTTAAATTAAGCTACAACAGTGGCTGGAAAGAAACAAAAGAAGAGAGGGATGGCGACAATAAAAGAAGTGGCATGAGAGAAGAGTGAAGAGAGCTACAGGAAAGAAAAGAAGGGTGAATAGTAGGGTGGTCCAAACAACTTAATTTGTCACATCGTAGAATAATGCAGTGAATAGTAGAGACAAGAGAGCTTGCACGAGAGAGGGAGAGCATTTAGGGGTTTTCAACTAGGGTATTTTTGTAGGGGCTGAAGCTTTTTTTTAGGAGACCCATGAAAGGCTAGACGTACCGACACCGGTTCAGAGGTGGCATCGACGCCGATGACCAAGGTTAAGCATTTTTTATTGTTTTTTTGTTTCTTTCTCTCATTAGGAATTGATTATGTTATCTTGTGTTTATTGGATTGGGTATTGAATTATGATGATTTTAATGCTCTATTGAATAGTTTGTCATGAAAACCCATTACTAGAATCGAATGTAATACGTAATCATTATATCCCCGATTCATGTGTAGTGACTAATGGTTCTGAATCATTAGAAGTAACATAACATAGGTTAAATAATCTGAGTTTGTGTGATTATTTCCTAGATTGGTCTATTTTTTTGATTCGTAATACGGTTGTCCGGATAAACTTCAAGAGCTTATTCTAGGTTTTTCGATAGCTAAGGTTAATTAACGAACACTTCGTGATTAACTAGGATCTAAGGAAAAATTGGGATTAACAAACCTTGTTGTTAATCTACGACTGATAATTGTTAAGAGAGATAAAAGAACTTCAAATCAATGAATTATGCTTAATTAGGGTGTAGGTCGAGATTGAACCAAAGAACCAGATCCCTACCAAATTCTCCAATTTTATCATTTTTTATATGTTTTCTTTAATTTTTTATTAGTTAGTTTCATTTTATTTTCTTACTCTAAAATCCAAACCCCTCCCCCTCATTTTTCCTAAACACCGATTAATTTCATTTCAACAACTTTTTATACACTCCCTGTGGGATTAAGCTAGACTCACCACTGCTATAGTAATAGTCTAGTTATTTTATTTTGAGTAGCATTACGATGCACTAGTCACCTAACTCTCATTAGCCCAATTTAATTATTTTTCACTCAATTCACCCTCTTAGTTTATCACCAAATTATGCAGTTTCAGAAATTAAATCATAATAAATCCAGTAAAAACACAAACAATCAAATTTTATTAAATCAAAGATAAAACATCCTCAACATTCATACAATCCCAATTCTATACATTAATAAAATTGAAAATAAACCAGAAATAAGATCGAAAAAGATGATGGAGGTAGCAATGCCTGGAAACCTCCTGTTATGGGAAGCACTTCGCGTTAGCTTCTTCTCCATGTCTCTCTTCCTTCTTCTCTTTCTGAATCTCTCGATGAATTCTCTCTAGGGTTTCTCAATGGTGGCTAATGCAAAGCTCCTCTACTTCTTTTTCTTCTTCTTTAAATACTTTTTGTGTTTTGAGCAACCCTAGGGTTTTTTAGGATCAAAAAGGTCCGAAAAATCCCTCAAAACTTGACATTTTTACTTGTTTGCGCGTCTATCCAATGCAAGTTATGATCGTGGCCTACATCTAAGCCTTTTTTCTTGATCGTAGTGTCTTAGGCTTTTGTCACAATCGTGGGCTGTCTCCAGTGCTTCTGTCAAGATCGTTGCCTTTTGTGCCACGATTGTGGGCTGTTGTTTCAGCCCAAATGTCTCTAAAACTTCTTCAATCTTCAATGTTGACCCTAAAACACTAACAAACACTTCAAGGTACCTCAAAGAAATAATAATTAAGCTCAAAGACTTAACTAACCCATAAAAACACTTAAACACAATTAATCAATAACCTAACACAATTCTAACCTAAAGACATACTAAACGATTAAGTTAACTCTTAAATACATAACAAACTAAGCCCTAAAACATTATGCAATTCACACTTATCAACATCCCCACATTTAAACGTTTCTTTGTCCTCAAGCAAACAAAACAACAAACACACAACACACAATGGAGTAATGAGACAATGGCTTCAACTTCGTGAAATCAACTTAATTTTAAACACAATCATTCGAATCATTTCAAATCATTAATAAGAAAAATTCGCGTTTTGAGCCTTTGAACTACATATAAATATCAATCCAAACTCAAGTGTTAAATTTTTTACCCTTTTCAATTGTACACACACATTAATAATTCTTTGGTCATTCAGATTCTGTAACTACTCCTATGTACGTTTTCATGAAAAGTCAACTATTATAAGTTTGGTAGGTTTTTATTCGAAAATACTTTTTTTACCTTTTCTGAACATGAACTTAGTCTTTTTACATGGAGGGAAACATTGGTAAAGAATGTCGATTTGGTTACTCGACTAAGTCATGTTTTTTAAAGCTACTTGGTTGGAAAGTCATTATATCCTTTTTACTTAAAGGCACACATTTGTGATGCGTGTCGATTCAGTTACTCAGCTATATCACGTTCTCAACTAACTACTAGCTCTATTCATAACCCAAAGGTCAGCGAAATAGTTATTTATTATTATTATTATTATTATTATTATTTATTTTATTTATTACCTACCTTGTTACTTTAGCTACTCGTTTCCATGAAAAATACTAGTAAAGCTACTTAAGTCGAAAGGCCTCAAATTATGAATGAATGTGATAGTTTAGAGGGTGACAAACTCACACTAAATCCTAATTAAGCTGCATATTTAGCCAAATACCCCAATTCCATAATTTTGCGAGCTAATAATTCTTCACAACCTAATAGACTATATTCAAAATTAGGTCAACTCCAATCCATCTAATCCATTGACACATTGACAAAATTTACAAAATCCAACCTAACAATTATCATATAATATGCAAATTTCAAATTGAAAGCAAAACACATAACCCTCCCCACTCTTAAACAACACATTTTCCTCAATGTGAGAAGGGGATAAACAAACAGATAAGAAAATAAGAAACATAAATTAAAGTAAAACAAAAACAAAAACAAAAATAATAATGAAGGCTAAATTTAAAAAGAAATGGGGTTAGAACAAAGCCTCATGGTGATTGAGGTGGGGATGGTGTTGGGGGTGGTAATTGAATGCCCTGAGTCTTGAAATAACGATGGATACGACGTATGTCCTGACTTTGACATCGTTGAGTTTGGGCTATCTCCTTCATCCTTCTGGAGTTCTCTGTAAGGGTATCCGTAATTACCTTGTTGTTGGCAGAGATTGTATCTAATACTTTCTTCCAGCCCTGTTCTTCTATTTCTTCTTCCTCCTCAAACTCTTCACTAGTCAACTCCTCTTCTTCCTGCTGAGGCGGCACTATACTCAAACTCGCCTGACTAGCCTAGATCATAATATGCGTCTTTTGACTGATATCTCAAAGTTCCATGTTATTAGACTTAAGGATTTCTGCACACCATAGATGATGATGATTTAGGAAGTATTGGAGATGGATAGTTAAACCACTACACTCCATGCCATAATACTCAACAATGTTAGAAACTAAGTACTCCATACCCAAATTGTTGCTCCTCTTGCGCAGAGCTGCAATAATAGCGTTTAGTAAATGTGTGGAGGTGCACACTGGAATGTTGTGATCCATGCACCACAACATGAAGAGTTCCTTTGTTGAACACTTGTTGGCTTCTGATTTATCAAAAACCAGTTGGCACATGAATTTGTGCAATAAAAAGTAATCATGGGTCCTTATGATGTTGTTGTGGGCATTTTTGACATTGAATTGCTCTAAGCTAGTGAACTCATTCCAATAGCAAGAAGCACGAAAATCATTATGCTAATCGATAATGTAAGATTTGGGCAACCCACACATATCACACATGATTTCGATGTTTAGTTCATAAACACTTCTCCACAACCTAAACCACATTTCTTTAGGGTTCCTAGGTTCATAGTAAAGGGAAGTAAAGAATTTTAGAGTGAGCTCCTGATAAACAGGAAATTGGAAGTGTATGAATTTTTCCCACTGAATTCTTTCTGCTAAGTTATCTACCCTATCGCGCAGTTCTAGCCTATCAAGTGTATCAAAATCAAAATATTTAGGGACTACAATTTGTTTAGCATTAAGGGATTGCAAATGAATACCTTCCTCCTTTGTGTAGATCAGGAAGGGTGCTCCGAAGTTCGCTACTCTGTTCCCTCTCCCTCTTCCTGAGAATTGATTCCGTCTCGGTAATTAATCACGCCTTATTGTTTGCTTGATGCGTAGCATACTGGCTTGCGAGTCAGTAGAAGTTGGAAAAAATTTAGAAGTTTGAAATTTGGGTAGAGAGAAGTGAGAATGTTTGGAGGTTTCAAATCTAGAGAGATAAAGTAAAAATGAAAGTGAGTGAAGAAATGAAGTTAGAAATTAATATATAAATGATTGGAGGGTAAAATGATAAATTTTGACTTAAAAATCATGTGTCCCCTTTTACCATCGTGGCATGCAATTTTACACCCATTTTTTTTATTTTGTTCTTTTTCACTTTCTGAAGTCACTTCTTAACTCTTTGTGGCCCTTTCACCTCTCTTTCTTACTTCCTTAATCATCTAATTAATAGCAAAGTCTTATGCCTTCTTGATTTTATTTGGAAACGAACTAACCTAACTACGGAATTCAACTATATAGAAATAAAAGGAAATAACATCAATTTAATAGTCCCATGCAATGCTTTTTTTAAAGTCGGTAGCTTGATGTTCTATCCTTTGAAACTCAGCGAAGATCAATTATGAGCGGCTTGCTTCCACCTTTTTCACTCAACATCGGTCTTGTAGCCTATAAGTAAGCTACAACTTGCAAAATAATCAAAAGGACAATGTTGGTAATGTTATGGATAAACCCCTATGGACGAGAGAGCTTCGGTAGAGACTTGCCTCGATTAAAAACACAGGTTTGGAGTCTTAGGAAAGGTAGAGATTCAAGGTTTTTCATTTACAATTAGGAAAAGATCACACCAATGCCAGACTTTCTAGATTTGGGCAAAGAAGAGGAGTTTTTACAAATATTGATTTTCAGGTATGAGAGAGACATAATCCCTAAGGCAAACTAGCAGAAGTCTGGTTCTGTCCATTTCAGAAGTCAAAAATAACTCAAAGGTTGATCAGCTGATACTGAGGAGTTTAGATAGAATATTTTTGTATAGTTCCTCATTCATGTAAAATGTTGTAAAAGAGTTGTAAACACTTATATATTTTTTTGATATTGTATTTATGGATTTTGTAGTGAAATGTTAAAATATTGTAAACTATGTTTTATGAATGAAATGAGGAATTGAGCTTTTGAATATTGTTTTATATATATGATGCTATATAAGTGAATGAGATTGCTTTAAAATGTTGCTTTCATAGGGTTTCTTCTGGAAAATCCTCAGGATGTTCAGGATTATGCTCCATGAAGGTGGTGTGTTACGCTAAGCTCTTTAAGAGGAAATTAGCAAGAGTACTAGATCCCTTACGCTTATTCTTATAAATAGGAAAAGCTTCATATTTTAATTTTTATTAAAATTAAATATTTCAATTATAATTAAAGTCAAACTCTAATTATAATTTAATTTAATTTTAATGAAAACAATATCTCATATTTGATCTCTATAATTTATCAAACTTCACAATTAAATACAACTTAATATAAATTGATTTTTTTCTTTTAAACTACTTTTTATGTGTGACTCATTAGGTTCCTAATATTTTGGAAATGATTATAAATTATAAATTATAAATATAATTAGATAAATTAAAACTCTTTTTAATTTATGTTTAATTTTCAAACTAAATAATTTATAATTATAGATCAAGATTTACATCTAACAATATGTTATGACCACCCAAGTATTGAGAATGTCAATGTAGTTTTACTTAATTTATGTAGACATTGTTATGATGTATAATTTAATCCTTTTGTCATCCAATGTTCCAATTGGATAAATTATGGATATGGTGTCTATTCTTTTGAATCCAACCATATGCATCCTTTCTAATTAGTAATTGATTTATAATTTATTTTTGAAAACACCTTTTAAAAATATCAGTTCACTCTAGCCATATAATTCATTACTACTAATTAAGAACAGTAGAACATTCTCTCTAATTACTTTAGAGTGATGAATTTTTTGTTGATTTACTCAAATATATCGATATGGTTTGTACTACCGACTAAGCTTCCCTAAATATGATTGATTATAAGTAGCATCAAAATATAATAATTCTCACATGAAATATATTAGTAATTTCAAGTCTAAGGATTAATTGTATAACCATCATAATGAGAAAATCCACTGACACGTTAATAATATTCCATTTAGGATTCTTATCATCGAGTCATTTATGAGAATTTATTCTCTAATAAGCACCTATACGTTTGTTTAAGTATCTTCATATTTTAATTTATGAGATCAATTACTTTTCTTTATAAGAAGAAACATAACATGTGCTAGTTTTACCATCTCATCAATATCCTGTTTTAATGAAACTATAACTAGGAACTATTTAGAAGTAATACATAAATGTAAAGTCAATCTCATTATTGTAATCTCATTATAATTTCAATTTCATAATAATTATTCTAGGGACTTACATTTAATATTAAAACATCAAAAGTAATTAACATATAATACATAAAGATCAAGAATGTATTAATTAATTAAAATGAAAATATCATACATAAAATTGCAACCAACTGATTGATTGCCTAGAAGAACATAAACTAACAATAATTAATTTATTCAATATTAATTATGATGGTAATAAAAACCACTAAAAAGATAATTCCCCAACTTTTTCCGATTTACTATATCAAATATTTAGAAATCCAGCCACATGGATAAGTAAAAAAGGAAAATTAGAAGGCATGCATAGGACGACTATGCTACAAGTTCTTATGCTTGGTTTGTTAACATACGAAATAAAAAGCCGAAACTTAATTGGGATTTGAGTTGAAAATATCAGATTCGGATTAGTTGAGCCTCTCTAGTCTAAATCCAGAATGAAACTCAATTAACTCATATTATATCCATTGATTTCTGGTCTGGCCAAGTCGACCTTAGACCTGATTGATATCACTAGTCAACATAATCAAACTAATCCAGTGGCTTAAGGACGTATAGAAGGACAATAGAAAGTTGTTCTAGATCATGGATGATAGTTTGTACACATGGAAATTGATCTACTATTGTGGTTGGACCGATATAAGTCCAAGTCTGAACAAACAGTATAAGGCAATCGGATCAGATACAGATTCTGCTATGACTGGAAAACTAACTAGCAGTCAGTTGAGCCTGAAGAATGCCATCATTGGATTGTAGACAAGTTGGTTGGCGTTCACACCAAAAACAAAATCAACATGAGCATATTCTTCTACATATTGTATCACCAGCTTGTCTTTGTCATGATCTTTAAGGTTGCCCAGTAGAACCTGCACGTCGTTTACGTCGGCCAACGTGTCCTGCCCTCCATAGGCTAGATAAAGAGGAAGATCTTTTGGGACATTTGTCATGTAGTAGATAGGAGGAGTTGGCTGCTGGTAATGGTTCATGTTGTCATCTTTATTACCGTAATCGTACATGTTTATGTCTCCTGTTTTAATCACTATTGACAAATCCACAATATGAGCATTATGATGAGAAAAGCTCACATTGATTCTCCTAAAGCTAAATTGAAGTGTCATTTTTTAAGCCTATTTTTCGGAATAATGGACATATGATCACCAATAACATGGCAGAAAGAACAAATAACTTTTGTTGGTAGCTAGCAGATTGTGTTGGTAATGGCTAAGAAATTCCATTTGTCATGCACTACAAGAGTTAGAACCAGGAATGAAGACACTTACTCTGACACAAGTGGATTACATTCTTTGTGGATGTCGGCTGAGGTTCATTATTAAGAAAAGCATCTATCTTGGAATTATTAACACAACAAGTTGGGCCTGTAGTAATGAAAAGCCATGACAATTTGATGAATAATCGAAGGATAAAGATATTTTCATCATGAAGCGACAATGACATAATCAAGTACCAGTAAAAGCAGGCATTAAGAAGGAACAATCAGCCCCGGTTGTTTTGCAGGCATCCTCGATCAGCTTTGTTACAGCCTGCCTGTTCATTTGAAAAGTCGAGTAAGTATGCAAAAGTTATTGGGTTGTCCATAAAGAAATGTAAGAAATTTTGCTTTATTTTGTTTTCTCACTCTCCGGGGACGAATTCTCGGAGGCCCAGCCAATATAAATCCTGCCAAGTACACGAAAATTCAACATCAGTGTGTAAAGACAATTAAAAATATATTAAAATGGATGCTCCTTCACAAAAATAGATCACTTGTCATACAGTTGCTAACAGCATGTCAGCTGCGACTTTTGTAAGCGGAGATCTAATCTGATTGAGATGGGCAATTGGGCAAAGCAAAGCAGCTGATCGTAACATATGCAGCAGTTGTCCCCGTGAAACGGCAGCTAAAGCAATTAAAGTTCCCTGAAATTCCAAGTAATCAGTTTTTCATTTTCAATAATAATCAAGAGGTGATATCCAGAGATTTAACCACTACCAGGGAATGTCCAACATAGTGAAGCTTTTGTGCTGTTTGATCATGCACATATTGGACTGTAGCAGGAAGATCAAAAGCAACCAACTCATCCCATGACCATTCCCAATACGCCTGCCGAGTAAAGAAGGATGAAATTGGTAACAGAAATTTCCAGGAATAATGCAGGAAGGAAAATTATTTGACATCGAAGTTACAGAATCATCAGGGCTAAGTGATTTGTGTGCCATGCTGCAGATCGTCCCGCGAGTGTTGGCAATCCAAACATCATAACCATTATCCACCAATACAAATGCTAGAGATTGGTCAGGAGAATTCAGCAACCATGTTCCACCATCCTGACATTACATGTTACATTTGGAGTTCTGATAAGGGGATCATTTTCAATAGGTTATTTCAGTTCATCTTTATAACGATAAAGTTAGTTGAAATGCTACTAACAATGAATATCCCATGTTGAAGTAGAACTGGTGGCTTGTTTGCCTTCTTTCCTGACCGTGAAATCTGCATTCGTTGGATGCCTAGAACATAACCATCCTGCGTTGTTACCTGAAACTCATCAAAAGTGTGGAAAGAGCTGTAACCATTATCCACAAGTGAGCCATAAAGCACGCATAAAGTAGAACATAGGGTTCAGTACTGTGTGTTCTTGGCAGGCATAGCCTTGTGGTTCCACCATTGCTTTGCAAAGGCTGTAAGAACCAATTGGGGACGGCTCAAACATGTCATCTTGACCTTTACTTTGATATAGTTTTGTTCTTCCTGCCATAGCAGCCCACAAGCAGGATAAGATTATCAGAACTGAAGTTGTTAAACTGCAATCCATTAGAATTTGAATGCTCACCGATCACAATAGCGATTTGCTAATCCCTGGATTCTTATAGGGATTCCATAACCCAAATGCAAAATCGAAGAGAATAATATGGAGTAGAAAATAGTCGTCAACTTTATGTCCAAACTGATACATTGACCATTAAAATAAATGCATCTTGTTAGTCCGCACCAAGACAAAGTAATCAAGACTTCGTTGATTCTACGCTTCTTTCCTAATAAAGGCATTTTTCCATATCCTCATATTGAGTAATGTAGTGACCTTGAAAAACCAATTAATCTGTCATTCGTCGGAGAGTCCTATTCCTCAATATGAATTCAAATTAAATGAATGTGTTTTAATGGTCAGCAGAAAAGCATTTGCAGATAGTGATAAAAGGGCATTCATACTAGAGACAAAGTAGCAATACCACCATCGCACGCTTTGCGGTAACCTAACTGGAGTGAATTGACTTGATTAGTTTAAATTAATAGTCATGTATTGACTTGTAAAACCTTTCCTTTTTTTTTTTTTCTTTTCTTTCTGATATGTTTAAGGGATTTTACAGTCAAACGTTCATACACAAACAAAGGGAGAAAGAGAGTTCATGGAAGGGGAAGGCTATCGCCCTTTCCTGAGAACATCTACAAATAAGCTTCTACAATTTGAATCCTTACAATGATGATTTTTTTAACCTTCTCCATAACTGATCAAATGCAAAATCATTGGTCAAATCCACTAGTTTATCTCCTAAAAATTTTCCAGTTGAGAGAAATGCTAGTCGTGCACAGCAGGACAACGGAAATGAGAAGAGATATTGAACCAAATAATTTGAGATATCTTTCAACTGCAATGATATTAATGTACCAGACTATTGTAAGTCCCAAATGGGATTCGATCACTGTATCCTCACAAAGCTTCTCAAGGACTTCATCTTCGTCAGGAAATTTCAGTATTCTGGCTTACAGATCCCCGTATTCTATTTGACTGATGGTATTAACATGAACAAAAGGTAGCACATAACTATATTTTAAGATTAATAAACAAGCTTCAGAGTGACGAGACATAAGCTCAAAGAAAAACAAAAATTTGTAATATTGATAAGGTTAAAACTATATTTAATTATAATAAAATAAGCTTTATGTCGTAGTTCTCTAATATGTAAGTATTTTTGTGTGCTGCAATGTCCAACTATGAAAATCTACAAAATCACAATCAAAATCCATAATATCAAGAAAATGCTTCATCTCTGTACTTGCTAATAGCCTAATAGAAAAAGAGTACTTGTATTTTTTGTTAACTGAATCCTTTTTGTCGCCTTAATCTAACCAATTGCATGCTTAAGTGTTTGAAACTAAATTGTTTCCGATATCTTTTTTATTAGTATTATCACAAAATACTACTGCCAATAATCATATTAAACAAACCATTAGTGATACTACACTTAATTCAAAATACTTGATGCTCTAAATATTATCCTTTTTTTTAGATAACATTGTGTAATTCACCACATAATATTATCCACATCATCACAATCGTTTTTATACCAAACAAATCTCATTGTCCTCTTTCTCTTGTTCTATTATATGAAATTTCTTTTCATAAAGAAATCATAAGATTTGCAAAAAGGTTATACAGTTTAAGAATTTCTTAACAATTAATTTGGCATAAGTAGTAGTATTTTTCTCTTTCTTTACTTCTATAATCTCACTACAACAAGGTAGTCCTTTAACTATGTTTTTTTGGTGACGACTCAAAAACCATAGCAAGTAAGACTTTGGTGACGATTTTTGAAATCGCCGCCAAAGACTGACCTTTTTGTGACATTTTCTAAAATTGTCACTAAAAAATAAGTTTTTAGCAATGATTAAGTGTCATCATCGCCAAAAGATTAGCCTTTGATGACACTTCTTGTAACATCCTGTCTCCTATACATACGGCTAGAACACATAATTGTGAGACATTTATATGACTTAAGATACATGGACGTTAGACATAAGTTAATTGTGACTTATATATCGGTTGGCACATTCATCCAATTATATATGCTTTCATTAGGCATTTTCGGGTAAGTATGCCAAATTGTAATTATGATAAATGGTGAGTCAGTGGAGATAAATAGTACACGTGAGGAGCATGGGGATAATATTGTTTA
>JAOQMS010000009.1:5515887-5526070 GCA_027563885.1 Erythroxylum longipes
TGATGATTAAAGGATTCAGGTTGAAAGGTAGGAATGAAGTAGTCAACTGCTCTAAGAGCTGAGCTGAGACTAATAAAAGGTTTTGAGAAGATAATCCGAAAGTGATCAAGGTGTTATCGTTGGGTGATAACTTACATATTAACATAGTCTGCATGCATGAAAGTAATAGAGCAAGTATGCATGAAAGCGTTAGACTCCGGAAGCAGGGTCTAACAGTTATGGTATCAGAGCATGCAAGTCATGAGTCGGACTGCGATAACGGGGTCCAACAACTTTAGGGTAAAAAGTGGTACTAAAGAACGATAGGGGAATAATTAGACCTTTTGTGAAAAGATGAGGTGTAAATCAAAACTTTGGCCTAGCATTAAACATTATTCTAGTCATTACTAGGAAAGACCTACCTAGAATTAAAAATTCACCATTTTCTTCTTCCAATTCAAGAATGTAAAATTTATCTCAGGAAATGAACTTATCAATTTTGATTAAATCATTCTCCTTAATACCTATAGGATGTCTATTATCTATAAATTGCATCACTAATTGCATCACTCTCCTATTATGCCAATTCTCCTAGCCCCACTTTTTTGGATATGGATTAATAACTAGATTAACACTGACCTTAAATCTGTTAATTCCTTAGTTATAAAAAGTTATTAATAATCTATGAAATAATAAAACTTCCTAGATCATTTAGCTTTGGTAGTATAATGTCTTAGATGATGGTGTTGACTCGATCTTGTTCTATCTCTAATACGTCCTCCTCAGGATTTTCTTGCTCTATTTCTTCCTTATATGCTTCTTGTATTAATCTAACTTTGTTGGGAATTCATGGCCTACATTACCTTACTTTGCTATTCTCTTCCTTTTCATTTTCTTGTTTAGAAATGTTTTTATCGACTTCTTCATTCCTATCATTGGTCAATTCTTACCCTTTCAATACGATGATTAATTTAATATGTTGCCTAAGGTTAGTCATTATGTTGCTAGACAATGTACCCTACTATCTTTTAGCTATAATTTTTGTCAAATGATTAATTTAATTTTGAAGGTTCTTTATTGAAGCCTCTTAGTTTTAAAGTTAATATTTAGTTTCTTTCATGAAGTCTTTTAATGTCACATTTTATATTTGGCTGCTTCTTTTTTTTATATATATTGTTGGAATCCAATAAGAGTTGCCTCTAAGCTGGTTAATTGATTTGTGAAAGACTCAGATGATTTCTCCATCCTAGGTTGTAAATGATACTATAGGGAATATTCTATTTTTGGAAACTCCCTATGTAATCAACTTGTTCTATTATAGGATTTCTTGCTTAACATTCAATTCCTTTATATCCTCCATGGAATTCATAACTCATTATTAGAGATATTCTTTATCGTCAAATTGGGCATTTAAGTTTTTTTATTAAAGCTTAAACTTGAGATGTTAATATAGTCATCACATCAATATTATATTTATTTACTACTTTTTTAGCGTTTACTTTTCATTACTTCCACTAATAGTTATTTATTTCCATCTACTCTATTAGTCTTAGAGTTGCTTTTGGAGTTTTATTGTTCAAAGTCCCATTAACAATTTCATATATCATATATCATTTTGAATTGGTTAGACCATCATAAAAGGTATTCACTAGAATCCATATAAGAAGGTTATGATTTAGGCAGTTCTTCAGTAGATATTTGTATCTATCTCATTTCTTATAAAGTGTTTTATTATCAAATTTTGAAAGGAAAAGATGTTGTTTATAGCTTTAATGAAGAGAACTATTTAACTTCTTTTCAAGATTTTCCTATATTATGATTAAGGTTCCAAGAGATTCCTTCACCACTACTTTGCATGATCGTTCAATGAAAATGAAAACAACCTTACACTTATAAAGCTTTCATAGTCACTTTGATATTAAAACTATAACAAATATCCAATAAATTGACGATGTAGAAGTGATAAATTCTAATTACTCCATTTTTAGTATGATATTAAGAGTATTTAGATTTTCTTCTAATGATTTCAATAGGATTTCATCATTATTTTCCTTTATATTTTATTTATAGGCCTTGCTCTAGTTTTTCAATGAAGAAGAAATGAAGCTGTGGAAGTTCAAATTGAGTTATAGTGATTTTATCATGATTTTATAAGAAGGAACCAAACATGAAACTAATGAGGGCCTATGTTCACTAACATAGGAGTAATAGGGACCCATGTTCAGGAAATTAGATCAAATAAGGAACCATGTTCAAACCATGTTCTATGTCAGTTCATTCTATTTGTTTTTGTTTTTGGCCAGTACAAATACAAGACCAATTTATGACCTTTCTATACTTTTTTGGTGGTAGTTGTTAGAGAAAAGAAGCACAAAGGTGTAGCAATAGAGGGACCTATAAGGTCACTTGTTTGACATATGTTTAATTGAATTTTCAAGTTATTATGATAAAGGATGAAGAAAGAGTAGAGAAAGGAGATAGATGCCTTAGAGTGCCAAATGTTAGTCATAAGGCTTGAGGAAATTCAAAAATAGATAAAAAAAGGAACAACTTTAAAGAAAAAAATCAAGAATTCAATCAAGAAACATTTAAGAAACATCAAGAGTCAAGAGCTATAATAACTCATTTTTTAATTCTTATATTCTTTATTAGTTATTATTGTTTTCTTTTACCTTTTAAAAACTTAATTTAAATATAGATTTAAGTAGGATAAAGCCCAAAATTTTGCTTTGAATTGATTTCTTTTATTTATAAAAGAATCTAGTTTCTTGAGAATTTTACTTACTTTCTTGTTATATTAGATTAAAGTAATGAACATATAAGATTCAATGTTGGATTTCATATATAGGATTGAACTAGTCAACGCATAAGATCTTACATATAATTAAGTCACAACATGAATAACGAGGGTTAAATGGATTGCTAGAGATAATGAAAGTTGTAGCTTATATTATGTTTTGGTAGGTGTTTTAGTGTGTTTATAGGGGTTAATAAGATGATTATTGCATGTTTAGGCTTATAAGTATCTTAATGTGATTGTTTGTTTATATTTTAAGTGTTTATGTGGTTTAAAGATTGATTTTGGACCTTAGTCTTGTGTTCTTAAGGTGTTTTGATATGTTTGTTAGTGACTGAACCTAGATAAATGAAGAATGAAGAAATTTTGCATATGCTTGGGCTAAGAGGATGAGTCATGATGGTGAAATGAGTGTCACGGTCATGATAGAAGGTTCCTCCCCAATGTCACGATCATGCATAGAGTGTCACGATCATGACTGAAACCACTGTCATGATCATGACAGACGCTCACCAGACACAGGTTTTTCCATCTGTTTTGATATTTGGAGGGCATTTTTAGGACAATGTGACATGGTTAAGCCCTAAACTTAACCCTAAGTTACTCATTTCCTATAAATGAACATTAAAAGACCTGAAAGAGACAGCCACCATCTTACCAAATTGGGGAAAATAGAAGGAAGATCATGGAGGGAGAAAGAAGATCAATAACTATCCAGAAAACTCCAGAAAAATCTAACTCATGTTTTTCTTTTTCCTTTGTTTCTTTTCTTTAAGTTTGACATATAAAATGGTATTAAGGACGTGTCACACGTTGATGATGATCTAATTTTGTATTAGGATTTTCTTTTAACTTATTTTGTGACTTAAAATAAAACAGATTAATCAAGGCAGCAACCATATAAGTTCGGGTTATTTAACCAGGGTTACATTATCTATAATGATTCAACATCATTAGTTTCCATAAATGAATCCAAAGCAGAACTATTAAGAATTGCATTCAAGATTCTAGAATGGGTTCACATACATAGACTATCTAACAAGAACGATAATAATGATCATCCATACATGAATACCCAAATCAGTAAGCTTAAGATAACATAAACAATCACTAGAGAGAAAAAGAAAAATTATACACAATGAAGATATGCCCAAAATTGTTCATTGGCTTTGATTTCACCTCAAAACTAGAAGAAGGAAGCCTAACCCTTCATGGGTCTCCAAAGAGTGCATGCTCTGCACCCCCCCTCCCTCTTTGTCTAAAAATGATTGATCCTTCATTTAGCCACTCAAATGTCTATTTATGTGAAAATTTAGGTTCTAGGAAGATGCACAATTGGGTGCACACCATGCATCCAGCCATGCATATTTCGAAATTGTACATGGTCGTGCATCTTCCACCGTATGGCGAATTCTTCATTTTTTGCATTTTATTTCCCCATCTTCACTCTAATCTATTTCCTTCTTGTTCTACAAAGACAAATGAGTTTTAAATCAAGATAAGCATCTCAAGGAATATGCTTTTAACTCATTTTAGCTTTCGAACTTCCGAACTGTACCTAATACCAAATATGAACTAAAATGAGTATCTTAAGCATTTCACAACAATAATCATTAAGTGTTAAGGAGTGAATGTATAAACAATTAAGCATACATCAAGTTCCCCCAAACTTAGCTTTTGACCGTCCTTAGGTAAAACAACAAAATCAAAGTAACAAACCAAAACATTTTCAAATTTTCCATATTTCCTAAGAATAGATAGCCATAAAAAAATCAAAACTATGCAAGAACTAAACATTAAATGATTTTACTCATGATCAATCAATAACCATTCCCTTCAGAAACTGAGTAATCTAGGGGTAGGTTTTGATAAAATGTGTTCAAATATGATAAATTCATCGGTACACTCAAACACCATCCATGATCAAGACATTCCAAAATGTTACAAATCATTTCATTTCTTTGCCACTAAGATTTACATGCATAATTATGAATCAAAGGACTTTTTAATGTTGTAATATGGGCAAAAGTTACAGTGAGATGTATTTGGGTAATTGACCGTCCTCGGGCAAAACATCTAAATTAAAATCAAACCTAAAACATTTACTCATTTCTCATCTTTCCCAAGAATATAAAATCATAAGAAAAATTGAATAACTTTCAAAAACTATAGCAACAACTTAACATTCAATTCTTCTACTTATGATCAATCAACATTCATTACCTTTAGAAACTAAGCAATCTAGAGGTAAACTTGGAAAATATGTTTAAATAAGTTACATTAAAATATCATTTATGAACATAACATTATGCAACCTTGCATATCAATTCATTTCTCCACCACTAGGATTCACGTGCATAATCATGAATCAAAGACTTTTTAGGGTTGTAATGTGGGAAAGGGTTAAGGTGAGATGTATTTGGATTGTATAATGTAAAAGCCATGAAAGCTAGTAAAATAAGAAAAAAAATCGATATACCATCAAGTGTAATGTTAGGTTTAAAGAATGTGACATTTGGTTAGGTTTAAAGAATGTAATGTGGTTAGCACAAAAAGAAAGGATAGTAAAGCTCAAGGGGGCGTAACAAAGGAAAATTCACATCAAGGGGTAGGCTATTTGGCTAATGTAGTTTATACAAAGAAAGAATGCCTATATCATTTCGATGTTCACGCACACTATAAGAAAAATGGGGTTTAGCAACGAAAATTACCCATAAAATATGAAGGTCTTTCATCGGCAAGCCACATTAGTGATGAAATTTACAGACGGAATGAGTCATCAGAGAAATGGTCGTAAGTAATAATTAGTGTTGATGGTAATTTTTGTGTTGTTAATAAATTTAGTGACGGAATGTTTGTTTAGGTCGGTAAATGTAGCGATGGACAAGGCTCCTTTGTAAATTCACTACATTTTATCGACATATTTTAGTTGTCCACTGGTAAATTCACTACATTTTACCAACAAATTTTGTTTTCCCATCGGTAAATTTACTGATAATATTTGTTCAATATTTCCTTGTATTTAATTTTATTTGATAATCTTCTTATTGATGTATATTTATACAGTTATCAATTATCTGTTGATAATATTTTTATTTGTTTGTACATTTAATTTGTTAAAATAGAAAGTTTATTGATGATATAAAGTAAAAATTATCTTAATTGATAATAAAAAATTATTATCTACAATAATTCATACAAAATGACGACAACTACGTTATTCATTTTGTGAATGCAGACAACTGCGTTATTCATTTGGTGAATGCAGATACTTTTAAGTGTTGCGATAAGGTGCTGCCCTTCCCTTTTAACTCATCCATCTCATTATAGAGTTATGCTATATACTACATCGACTGCTGCAACTGAGTTGCCATTGCCTATATTGTGCTTCGAAGCTCATGGACTTCATTGGATGCAGACCGCTTACTAGATGCTACTGTATTAGATGTGGAGGATTGTGAGTAACATGTGTTTGCAAATGAACCTAAGCTGAAGATCCTTCCACGATAGTCCCTACCACTCACTACATAAAGATATGTTTGACTCTCATCAACATTTTCAGACTGCTGAGATTGTTGTTGAATGCTTTCTTATATTTGGTCCTATTAGAAGGCAACGCTTATGTTAATAAGTGATAATTATTAAGCATTAATATTAAAGTATAATTTTTACATATATTTAGTTCTCTTTATCTGGTATTGATGAAGGTCACACCATCATGCTTCTTAGTGTGGGTGTGCAAAAAAAGCTGACAGGGTGTAGGCTTCGTGCTTATAGACTTTTCTTGCATCAAAATAAAATGTGATAAGTGAACTACAATTTACAAAATTTTTGGAAAAATTTCCTCTATTTTTATGATATTTACCTCTTGTTGAACAAAGAAAGTTACTCAATAACACAACCATAAATGGCACCAGACAGCTATAACATTATCATTTTCCACAATACACATATTTTCATTTCAAATTTCACACATCAAATTAAATTGAAATACATCAAAGTAAAAAAAATTCAGAACATAACTGTAAAGTGTAGATACTTGCAAGTCTCTCTATATGCTCGTGGAAGATAATATATCCTCCAGTGTGTATGCGAAGACTCTCTCCCCGTGGTCCTCCACGTCTGTTGGTAGAATTATGCTCTGAAATGGACATTGCCTCGGGTGATGTCCAATACTGCTGTTAGGGACTCCATATTTCTTCAGAAATATAAGGAGGCCATACACCAAGCTTCTGTATCGCACCAACAAGGTCTCTACAATGTGTACGAGCTCATCTCTCCCATACTTTAGGATCTAAAAAAAATTCTTTATGAAAAAAGGAAAAACATACGATAAGTAATTATAACCCACAATATTTATCTAATTAATTGCAAAAAAAATTTTAAAAAAATTCTGTGCCTCAAACTCCTGATAATAAAAATCCTTTGTCTCTTGAGAGATATTCTTTCATATATAACCCTCAAGATCAATCTTCTCCTTGGACTTGGATATCACGTTTCTTGAGCACAGTCCAGACGGAATCAACTTAACATAAAAATAATTTTATATCATTTTTAAATTTAAACCTATAACTTAATTAGAAAATATGGTGTTTCATGTATTTTCACTTACAGATTGTTGACAATTGTGATGTAAATTCTTCCATCAACTCCCTCAGCTCCAGGCTGGAGGCCGCCTCTTTCATCCACAACATTTACCCCTGATATCTATGCCAATATAGGGGTGGTAGATGATGTAGCAACAGGCATGGAAGGTAATGCCTCATCTGCATGTGTAGTAGCTAGAGGTACAACATCTGATTCTATTGTAGCTGTAGAATGTGACGCTTCACCTAGAAAGTGACTGGCTCCAAATCATGTTCTAAACCTTAGTTGCATCATATCTTGTTTTCTCTTTGGTGGCATATTTTAACCTGAAATTCATATTTTATTGAATATCCCAGAAATATAACAATTTCAATTCAATATATAACAATATATTGTTGATTCAATAATTGATTTATTGAATATAATATTCTTAGATATTCTTATATAACATATGTTTATAGCAATTTCCTAATTATATAATATCTTGACTTTCAACTTAACATGAAAAAGTGTATGTCTTAATTTCCATAAGTCATAGGATAAGGAGAAACATATGAGCATTAAATGAGACATAAATTTTCCTTATCAACATAGAAACGATGAAGGCAAGAAGGTAAGACGGAACTAAAAGTTTAAAGAAAATTTGGAAAAATGTGAAACCGTTAACCATGTTTGTTTTTAATGCATATGCAAAAGCAAAAGAAAAACCAACCTAACTTGTCTAATGTCAACCTGCAGCAACCAACTATGCTTAACACTACTCTTATTGCTCATCATCATAATCATAATCATCAAAATAAATTTATAATACCTTCTCTTAAGACTACTATAGGCTCTGGTTATCTACTTAACCATCAGTCTAAAACGAATAGCGGTTCTTGAGCCTGAACCTAAATTAAAGAGTGTGTTTATACCTATAACTAATCATCACAACCTAGTCCCAGGCTAGAATCACCAACAATATGATGAAATAACGACCTCTTGCGAGTATAATATCCATGGCATAAGCTGCGAAGATCATGTGACAACGATATACGAATATTATTCTATAGTGAACCATAATGTGACAACGATATACGAATGCTAGAGAGAGCTTTCTTCACCCTTGCCTTTAGAAAATCTTTAATTCTATATTCTTTAATAATTAACAATGTTATCTAGTTTGCAAGTAGTAATCAACTATAGGCTCTTATAACTTTGATTCTATCTTTTTAATGAGTGTGATATTCATATAATTATTTATATTTTTATGATGGTTTTTCTTAATTCAAACTTTTCGCAATAAACAAGTCTTTAGTCATATTATATTAATATTAAATCTCACTGCTTCTATTAATAAGTTTCATATCAATAAGCATCTCACAAAATATTTATTCTAGCTTCATCCTTATAGAGATAATGATAAGAGTAATCTTAAACATTTTGTCAATCGTTAAGGGACAATTTGAACTTTTTGTATATTAGTGCTCATCACAAATGATTCTGATAGAAGATTAAATTACTTGGGCTTCAGCTCCAAAATTGCTAACACAAAGGTTTTTACATTTCAAAATTGAAATATAGGGATTTGTCCTACACTAGGTTAAACGTAATGGTTTACAATAAAATTTATACATTGAAGTACAAAAAGAGTCATTTATGACTTGTATCATTAAGGTTTGATCTTTGATGGTTTCTTTTCTGCCTTTCAATGTCTAAACTACCACGAAACAGGCATAGAATGGTGTGGGTTTGACCTTTTTTTATCGTTCATCTTCCTTATCATGCCTAGACAGCCATGAAACGACAATATAATTAGCGTTTATTTAAATTCTTAACTTATGAAATTGAAATGCTTCTTAATTAAATGTATTCCTTAAAACAACTCTACATATTAACACGTGATTGCAGTTTAAACATTGTTTAATTTCTTGCCAGAGCTTAATTACTCGAAGCCATATGCAGTGTAACTGATAAGAGAGTCGTATTCAAATTCGTAATTTTGATCTTTAATGTAAGTACTCTGTGAGGTTATAATGACTCTCTCCTCACACTATGAGGATGATGCTAGCCCGCTAATACTTTCTTAAATTGCAAAAACACACTACGCAATAAATAATTATATATCTGTCCAGTTGTTAAACTGATCTCATCGTGCACAATATATAGTTTATTAGGAGGAGAAATTGAAGGTTTTTCCAATTGAAATTCCCTTTTTCTACTCTCATAACTTATCACTATTTGGATACCAAGCACCTAAATGATTATGGTAACTAAGGGTAAAGAGTTCTCTAAACCTATAAAACGAAGCAAGACATAATCTTTAATTTGGCTAAAATGTCAAGTAATTTCATGAGCTCATTTATTCCAAACTTCCATACTATTGACGTCAATAGGTCATCATCAAGCCACCAAAAACAAGAAGCACTAGTGCTTTACAATTTCTTAACGTATTTGTGAAAATATTATGTGATGACTATATTTTTCAAAGGTCAACAATGTCAATAACAATTTAGACACTTACAAGATGCTGCCATAAAAGTATTATCAAGGTTAAAAGGGGAAAACGGTAAACAAATAATGCACTTACAAAATCAAAGAAGGTGAGCCAAGAATCCAGTAAAAATTCATGGGTATAACATTTAAGATTCAGTAGCAGTACCTGAAGCAGATGTGACGAGGACGGTGAGGATGCACCGTGGCACGATAGACAGTGGAGGTGGGCTTCAATAGTGACAAAGATGAGGATGTTGGGATAGCGAGGATTGTAACATCCCCTCACCTATGGGAAGGGTAATTTGGTAATTTGGAACGGGTTAGGAGTGTTAAATATTGCATTGA
>JAOQMS010000009.1:5537769-5548746 GCA_027563885.1 Erythroxylum longipes
TTACCATCTGCTCCAAGACATGTCCACCATACCTTACCCAAAATTCCACTTTACCCTTGTCATTTAAGCCATATACCAAAAATGCCCTCAAATTCTTCTCATACATTCTTTCCATAAGCTCTTATGCTTAAGTTGATGGAAAATTTGTTCATTGGGCCGACACGTAAAGACAAATGAGTTTAAAAATCAAGATAAGCAACTCAAGGAATGTGCTTTTAACTCATTTTAGATCTTGAACTTCCAAATTGTACCTAATACCAAATATGAACTAAAATGAGCATCTTAAGAATTTCACAACAAGAATCATTGTGATAAGGAGTGAATGTATAAATAATTAAGCACACATAAGGGACAAGAAAAATATTAAGTGTGGAGATGTTGATACGTATAGTTCATACTATGATTTCCTAGGTGTTTTAGTATGGTGCTTATTAGATTATTATCGTATGTATAGGCTTAGAGTTATGTTATTGTGAGTGTTTGTTTATATTCTAAGTGCTTGTGTGGTTTAGAGCATGATTTAAATCTTAATTTTATGTTTGTTAAGGAGTTTGATATGTTTGTGAGTGTTAGAAATCAGATAATTGAAGATCAAATAAGATGGAAGCTATATGAAGGGTGTTATGATCGTGCATGAGGAGCACAATTATGACAAGCATGCATAGGGTGACATGAGGCACGATCGTGACAAAAATGATAATCACGATCGTGCTCCTATATCACGATCATGATATTGAGGTTTTAGGCATGAGGTTTTTCATCTGTATTAAGGTTGGGGGCATTTTTTAAAACCGATCAAAAGTGGAAAAACCATAGTTACACTCCCAAGACCCTAACACTATTTAAGAAGGTGAAACTAACAAAAATAGTAGCAAGCTAACACCAAAGAGTGAATCAAACATAGGAGATCAAGAAGAACATCCAAGATTTCTAACATTTCAAATCACGAAGCAATTAGAATTTGTTTTCTTTTCCTTTAGTTCTTTCATTATTATTGATGTGTAATCTGAATTTTAAGGTGTTAAACATGTTCATGAAGTTCTAAATTTCATATTAGGATTTATTCTGGATTTATTTTGTGACTTCAATTATTATTGATTTCAATAGATATTGGATGTTTGTGATAATTGTTTATACTTAAACTTGACAACAAATCGAGAAAGTGAGTCAAAAGTAATTAGTGTTAGATTATACAATAAGAGTTGGTAGCTTAATAGGCCCTCAATTATCAAGTTAGGAGTCGTTTGGTTCTACTTCTTTTTTTGTTGTAGTTTTTAATTTTCGTTTTTAATTTTTTGTTTATGTTTTTCTTTCAAATAGAAACAAAAACTTGTTTGGTTGTTAATGTTAATGTAGTTATATTTTTATCACTAATAATAATTACATATTAGATAAAACTTAAAGACAAATTATTTTTAATTAAATAAATTTATTTAATCTCATATAATATTTATTAACAAATTACTACTAAAATTATGTTATTTTAATTAAATTTTATTTGAAATTTATTTTAATTATTAAATCAATTTGAATATTTATATATTTTAAATTTAATTATATTTATTAAAATTTATTAAAATTTAATTACATATAATTTAATTATAAAAATTAAATTATTCATAATTTTTATTAAAATTTAAATTATTAAATAATATATTAAATAATAGTAAATCAGATTATGAAAAAAAACAGAAATAGAAAACAAAAACTACTTTTTATGGTTTTCATAATTTATGAAAAATGGAAGAAACCAAAACTAAAAATAGAAACTAAAAACTCAAAAAAAAGTTTTTTTTACTGAATTTGAAAACAAAACAGAAAACTAAAAATAAAAATGGAAATAATTACCCCCTTAATAATCATTTGAAGAGAGATCTTGTTTGAGAAATTAATTATCCAATAGATAGTTTCAGATCTAATTAAAAATATTAGGAAAAGTTTTGAAAATTGAGAGATTGCAAATCTGGAATTCAATTCAATTATGATTAATTGATTAAATCTTGAGAGAGTAATCAAATACCTTAGGAAATCAAAAACTAAATACATAATTGGATCAACAATAATAAAGGAAACAAAACAATTAAAGAATAAGTATTCAATTTTGATCACAACCCTAAATTTAATTGCAAGTTCACTTGTTATTTGAATTATTTGCTTTGTTATATTATTTGTTTCAATTTCTGTTTTTTATTTTTATTCACATCACATTCTGAATACCTTAGATAAAATTATGTTCAAATTGTTAACCTTACATAATTCTCACGAAAACGATAACCTTTTATACTAAATACACTTTGTATATTAGATATAAAACTTGCTCAGCATATACAACCACGTATTAATGTGGAATGTGTTTGTTTCATTTGCTTGCATTGTATACGTCCACGGTTCGACTAACTAGCTCATAAGTTGGTTTTTCTAGGTTCTTTTACCGTAACTTATAATTAAGATGCACGTCGTTCTGTACTCAAACTTCCTTGGAATGGTGGATTGGCATTGCATGATTCATCACCGTTCAATTTTGACCTTCAGGTTTCTACTTTATTGTAACGTCTGTTACACCAAAGAGAAGTCCATGTAGGGCTTGGCTTAGGTGCTAACGCTCCATTGGGGGTTTGCCATTTTCAAGAGTCCAAATATGGCTAAAACACTGACATAGACATGACTCACGCTTTCTGACGAGGATCAGCAACAAATATCAACACAACATTACTCTGTATTATCAAAGGACAAATTAATGGAAAAGACTGAACACCCGACCCAGGAATTTGCTACGTACAAATTTCCTTTACAAATAATAAGACGACGCAAAGGGTGAGGTTACTCTTCTAGGAATATCCACCCATAACAATTTCATCTTTCTTTATAATGGAATCTTGTATACAATAACCAATATCTAAATAACACCTTGATCTGAAACATTCCTCTGTCAAGTAATAGGAAGATATAACATAGCCACAGCCTCTAAAACTGCAAGTTTGACCTCTACCTCTACTGTTATCTACAATTAACAACCCTTTAATAGACTCAGGACCTCGAATAATAGTAGATTACTTTTCTTATATTACAATTTTTCTCTATTATTTACTCAAGCTGCAAGAACTAAGACTTTGATTGTACCCTGACTATTTGCAGTTAGCATTGTCGGACTATCACTCTTCCAGCAGACTGCACTGATAAAATAAGTTCCTGCATCCTCATCCGCATCATCCATTTCAGGTGAACCAAATCTATGCCATGTAACGGGTCTGCAAATTTCCTGCAAAGTGAAACTCCAAAACATTTGTTTCTACCTTACAAGAATATAATAGAAAGAATATCAAGTTTAATTTTTGATATAGCTAACCTTATGATAAACAAAGACTTCATTTGTTTCACTGCCACAAGCAATGTATTCAGTGTTTACTGTGAGACCCACGAAGTTTTTCTCATTTGTGTGACCTCTAAAGGTCCGAACCTGTAAGCATCACTCAGGAAGAACAAAGGTGGCTGTCAATTTGCTCCAGATATATAGGAGTAAGAACTAAAGTCAACCAAATGATCCTAGATTTACCAGAATGGAAAAGAAATCAGATGTATCTTTGATCCTTAAACATTTTAACTTACTGGCATATTATCCTTCACATCCCACAACCGTAGTGTACTGTCTGTAGATGCTGATGCAAGCTCATTGTTAGACAGGAATTTGACATACGAAACGGCTTTCCTGTGACCACTGAATACATGGACTGGACTGCTGATGTTTCTTAAATCATAGTAGTGTATGTGATGGTCGGCTGAACCAACCTGCAAAAGGTCCCAAGACTCTTTTAAGCAGATATTATCCTCAAAATCAATCAGGGTAGGGTGAGGCTGCAGTCATGGTGACTTTTATGCACTTTGAGCAAATACAAACACAAAGGTGGATGAACAGAATGCCTTTTATGCGTGCATCTTTCATGCAGACAAGACCAGATACCTCAGATATGTACCAATACTAGGTAAAAGAATGACCAATCTCAATGTTATTCAAACATCAGAATAGTAAAATACGATTAAACACAGACAAAATACTGTAGTTCTCGACTCAAATATGAACAGAGAAGCTCACCGCAATGTAGGCGCTTGATCCTGGATTATACTTGACGCAGCAAATATTTGCTTTCATGTCAATGTTTAGAACACTTGCTTCCTGGTTTGTACACCAAACTTTTACCTGATTTTGCACACATGTATAGTTATTTGAAAGTGGAGCACTTGTTGACTAACACACAAGCTGAAATGTAAATGAATAATTTTCAATGAACTCCCTCGCATTATTCATGATCTATTTCCAAGAAAAAGCTTAAAAACTGTGGCAAGGGATCATTGCTCTTAGCATTAAAACAGTTCTCTAAATCACTCACTGAAAGTATTTAGTTTCAGAAATCATGTGCCGAAGGCATGAGATATAGAAGTTCTGATACCATGCAAAAGTGAAAATAGAGACTAAGAGAAGGATGTCAACAAAGTTTAATTTCAGCCTTAAGGCCTAATATAAAGACTATAAACATAAATGATTACATGTTACTAGTTAAGCTTAATCCATTTATTTATAAATAAAAGGGAAATACAATATTTCTTAGTAGTATCATATTCCATCATTGTGCTTGCTGAAGACAAGCAGATAGGAACATTGCTGGTGTTAGACTTGGCATTGGTCCGGGCTGGCCTGACCCTGGCATGAAAAATTATATTCGGGCCTAGGCTTGGACCAAAACCTAGTCGGGCCTGAGACTCGCAGCCCAAAGCCCGATCGGAATCTTTCGTTGGTAACTGCCTCTTATCACAACAGGTGATGTACAAAAGTACGGTCATCACTGGTTGTGCAATTAGAAATTTAAAACCCCCTTTTTCAGCTCTATTTAGATACCCATCATTTGGGATGAATGTGCTTGAGGAAAAGATCTCAAGACACTCCTTCATCCTCAATTTTAGACCAATGACTTGGGAACTCTATGGTACTTTTCATAGTATACTACTATACTTGCATCTTAGGTAAAAATATGCTCCTGACATGCTCATTGAAGCTTTAGAGTCCATTCTTAAGATTCTTATGGATTATAATAAAAATTATTATTTGAAAAGGCAATTAGTACTCTGATGCTAACAAGTACAGAGTTAAAAAAGCTAAACTACCTATGACTGTTTGGATACTTCCTTTGTAATTAATATTGTGAGTCAATATTTAAATTTCTCTTTACTTTCCCATTGAGACGCAATCATTCATACATATTATTATATCAAGGTAGCCTCAATATGAAGTATCCTATAACAAAATCGTGCATATAATGGGATTTCAGGATACTCCAATGCTAATTAGGCAGAATAACCATGATAGGAATTTCACATGAAGATGAATATTTCTTGGAGGAAATTTAATTGCTTTGAAGAATAAGAAACAAAATGTTATTGAGCAATTTAGTGCAAAGGCAGAGTATTATCTCATGGCTCTTTTCATATGTGAGTTATTATGATTGAGACATTTTATTTTATTGATAGAAATTGGAGAATTTCAATTGACACCTCTGAAACTATAGTCTAATAATCAAGTAGCATAAAACATATCATCAAATCCAGTCTCCCATGAACAAAACAATCATATCGAGATTGACTACTTTTTATTCGTGAAAGCTACTAACATGAGAATTTCTAACTTTTTTGTTAGTTCAAGCAATCAATCAGCTAATTTGTTTAAAGCATTCGATTGTAAAAGCTAAGTACAAATGGCATGTACACAAAAGTTTGCAAGGAGAGTTAGGAGTTAAGATATAATGTTGTAATTATAACTACAACTGTATTTTAATCCCAGTTATTTGTATAAATACATAGACTAAGCATATAATTAACATAACTAATATTTCGCTAATCTCTTTTTATGTTTGTCACAAATTTAATCTAGATGAGATTTTATGCACCATTTTGAGAGAAGTGTTAATTGCATAAGGATGCTCTTGTAATTATAACCTATAACCTTATATTACATATTAATTTGTGTATATACATAGACTAAGCACATAACTAAACTAGTATTTCTCTGACCTCTTTTTTACCATTATCAAAAACAAGTTAATACGTTGTCATACTTATGAAACTTAATATGACCATATTAAACAATCACAAAAAATAAGAAATTGTTCAAAAATGAATAGGTATCAGCTTACCTTGCAGTCATCACTACCAGATACAAGCATTGAGGGCTCTGTATGAGAAAAATCAACACACCATGCTCGTTTCTCATGTTCTTCATATTCCACCACAGACTGAAAAGATATTTAAACACATTCCTCACACAAACCATGAAGAAGTCTCCACAAAGAAAAATGAAATAATTACCATTTTACCTGCCTATTTGTTACATCCCAAACTGTGACTATTCCTTCATAATCACTGCTAGCTATATGATTCTTAGCAAACTTGTTCCAACTCAAGCAGCTAAGTTTAGAACGTGTTGACATCTCTACAACTGGGCAGTGCATGTCTACTGGTTCATTTACTACCTAGAAAACAATGAAACATTAATGAAGAAATAGCAATAAAATAGATGGAAACATTATTGCAGTTATAATTTAGTCCATAAGACTTCAAAAATCAGGACGTATGTTACTGTGCAAGTCAGCAAGGTGCCTCTATGGTTTCAAGAAACGTAGCAAGTGGAATAAGTCTATACAACAATTGCCTTTAATATTTTAGGATGGAAATAATGATTGCATTTCTACCCTCAATTGCAGGTTCTCAACAAACATGGGAACGTCATGAAACAAAAGAATATTGAATACTACACAACAGGTGAACTCATCAATCACTTCCTCATTTTATATTTATGTACCAAAATAGTGCACATGGTAGAAATTTGCTGCCGCTCAATGTGTCATGCCCTACTGAATATTTATCCAACTCCAAGTGACTATTTCTACCATACCATACATTTCTACTTCAAATGTCTCAACTACAACAGACAAACATACACCAGATAAATCCCAGTTCATATGACAAAGGTGTCTTTTTTTTTCATGCGCCCAACAGACAAATGAACAAAAAGTTAACATAGAAGAGATCTTACCGATGAGAAGTCAAAAACTTTGATTCGTCGAGAAACTCCGGCAGTAGCAAATAATTCATCATCACGGTCAAATTCTATGCTGTCAACAACATCTCAAGTTAAGAATTTCAACAGAATTTAACAAACATTAAGAGCAAAGGAAAATTCTAGCAAAATATGCAACACATCCCAGTGAGTTTAGGCATTCTCGTGTTTTTTTCTCTATTTTCTTCATTTTTTGTACTCGGAGAGACAATAGTGGAAGAAAATCCATGTAAGCATATATAACCCATCCACTGTAAATATATACAATAATCAGCTCAAACCATTATGTGTTTACAGATCCAGGTTAATGCATAGAACAGAGAAGGGGAGGTTGAGTAAAACAGTGAACACAGAATCCCCAATTGTCTGTGTATAAGTAAACTGACCTTGATACTATGTTTGCAGAATGGAATATATCTCCATGCCTGAGTTCAGCTATAACCCTTAAACGACTGGTTCAGATTTCAGAAGAGGAAAAACATCACTTACATATAAATATTGGTAATGATAATAAAAGAAAAAGATCAATAAAAAAACCTACTATCTAGTACAGGTTAAAGTTTTTATACCTATACTGTGTGAAGTTGCCCAGCACAGACTGAAACTCTCTAAGACCTGCACTATATCCCTCCCTATTAATTAGGTTCTTGTCCTTTACTGGCTGGTTGGGTGGGCAGCTTGCCCAATGACGACGCTTTTGTAGGTAACACTCTTGTAGGTCACTAAACTGCAGTAGTCGAGGAAATTAAATTTGATTTTAGACAGAAACTCTAGGAGAAAGATCACACATTAATTTAGAAGGAGAATAGAGAGCACATAGAAATTCAACAAAATATCTGCACGATCTAATTTAAGTAAATTCCATTTGGGAAGCCAAAATAAAGTACCTTTATAGTCAACACCGAAATATGCTCGACAAACAAAAATGTCTGATATGGCCAATTTCAAGGAAATAGTAGGTTTATAACGTTGAGTTGGAACTAATAATACACATGAGGATTTAAAAATAGCCTAAACACATTACAGCTGCATTTTCATCGTTGAGCCATAAAAATCAATATTCAACACTAAAAGCTCTCAAATCAGCATCAACATGCACAAGACATGATTAAGCTCACAAAAGTTCCAGATTACAAACCTGTGCATGAACTCGCTTTTTTCTTGCCACAGAAAGCCCCGACTGATTTAATTGGGAGTCATGACTTGTTAAGTTATTATTTCTCTGGAGCCATTGGGCTTGTGCCTTTCCATCCAATCTCTTGGTTGGAAAGTTCCCCCCACTCATAACTCCTCTAGAACTGTATGAACTGCTGATTGCACCACCAATGGTCTTGTCCATAGTCATGGGCCACAATTTCCTTGCATTGGGATCATCTCCCAGCATCCGCAATTTCATCGAGTGTCTGTCACTAGCATGATACAGTTCCATTCTATGTCTCTCTACAGCATCTATGTCCTCTTTAATATACTGGAGATCAGCCCGTACCTACAAAAGCTCAAAGATCTTGCCAATCAACTACTTTTGCCAACCAAAGGTACCGCTTAAACCAATCAAACCAGAAGTACAAAACCCAAATTCATGGAACATCCAGTCACTAATTCAGCATGTTCTATTGAAAAGACAGTCATCATGTGGATGGTGAGGGGGGGTGGTAAAATTGTATTCAAGCATTTGCCACAAACCTCATTTAATTCATCAACTTTTTGCTTTTTCAAGTGGTGCAAGAAGTCCATCAATATTTGCATATTTCGCTCAGCTTCTTCTTGTTCCATTTTCCTCTTCTTCTCTGCAAGAAGTGAAATGAGGTTGTCCAGCTCCTTAATTGATATCTCACATCCCTGACGAGTGATCACCACATATGCTATGTTACTTTTATTTAAAGCCTTCCAACTTCATTTGACTTACAAATTCTACTAATGCATTGAATTATCTGCTAAAAGTAAACACTGTGTAAGAGATGACATGACAACAACATATCCGATTGTTATGTTCAATTAACTATATAGTAATAATAAACTTAATATTTACAAGCCTCATTTGCAATGCTGAAAACAATAAACACTGTAGGACTCCAGTCAGTAGTGATTAACACGACTTATAAGCGCTGTATACATACAACATTTTGTTCTCTCTAATCCTACATGACAAAGTGATGTGGAAGACAGCTCTTCACAAACTTCCATCTCATGAACAAATCTTTAATAACATCAGGTAAGGACTAATAGCAAAAACAAAAACTTGGCAACACCGCATTCAAACCCAAAACAGCAAAGTTTTCAGTAAGAGATAGAACAAGTTGAATATAGAACACCGTATGAATTCCATACATAGAAAGAGCCATTGAAATGGAAAGTCGTGTGATATTAGGATCATATCCAATAACTGACCTGTTGCAGTGATTGGCGAAAAATTTCCACAGGGGATGCATTTCTGGAGATTTGACGAGCAGAAGCCTTCTTCAGTAACTACAAAAGGGGACCATATTAAAAAAAAAAGGTTTCATTCTCATTCCAAGCAAGTTAGTTATACTAAAGGGAAAAGAATAGATTAGGTTAGATTAGATTAGACCTTTTGAAGCAAAAGATTGGGGAAGAGCTGATTAGTGGTGAGAAAATGAGCGCAACAAGGGCAATCAGTCTTGTTACGAAGGTGTGTGATGATGCACATGTAGCAGAAGCTGTGCCCACAAGCCGTTAGAAAAGCATCCTTTATAATTTGCATACAAATCGGGCACAAGAAATCCTTGTCCAGCTCCGACATACTCCCGGCGGAGGAAGAGGGCATGGGCTCAGGCTTCACCGCCGGAACAATGGCCCCAGCCGAGACCTCTTCCATTGACAGGATCTCTCTCTCTCTATGTCTCCGGGTTTGGGTTTGGTTTCGGGGTAGGCAATAAGCATGAGTTGTCTGTATGAAAATGTGAGTGAGATTGGCGACTGACTTTGGTATTGGTGTGGTAATGAAATTAGAGAGAGAAGGAAGACTAGAGTAGAGTGGGGTCCACTGAATTTGTACGTGAGGGTTAGAATTATCCACCTGGCATTTCTCATTTATACTTCCCAGATTCCAAGTCCAAGCTATTTAACGCCCTCATGTTTTGTATTCCTTACTTTTTTCACTTGTACAAACTGTTCTTTTCTCTACGGTTTTCCTTAAAGCTAATTATTTATCAGTTTTACCCTTGTTTCATAAATAAATATTTAAATTATGTATTTAAATATATTTATTTTTAAATTTAAAATTATTATTTAAAAATATTCTTAAATTTTACTTTAATTATAAAATAATTAAATTACATAATTCTCATAGTAATTAATGTTAAATAATTAAATAATAAATATTTAATTAATAGTAATTAAAATTATAATAAAAATCAGATCATTTTTTTGCTTTTCATAAATTATAAAAATTAGAAGAAATAAAAACTATAAACAGAAACGGAAAATATAATCAAACAACTTTTACAGTAAGTTATCCATGTGTATTTGCATGATACTATAGGATGATAGGTCACCACGAAGATCTGCAAGGGTGCCTATCAAGAATAAGAAGTACTTGGACTAAGTCTTTGCTCTAGCTTATCTCTGTTGCTGTTGGAATTATTTTCTGCTGTAATTATTTTTGTTAATTTCTTTTTTTTTATGCTGGTTTAATAAGTCAATTTGCTGTTGTGATTGTGTCAGCAAATCTTGGCTATTTTAACTCATAAAGTGTCGTTTGTGGCCTTTAGAATAGGACTAAGTAGTTTTCATTCTTTTTCTATTATTTCTTTTGTATCTGCAGCAGAGTTCATGAATGAAAAAAACACTTGAAACTTCTTATTCTCTTGTTCAATTCTCTTGGCTTTGACTGGGACCTATCAGTGGTATCA
>JAOQMS010000009.1:5558808-5632075 GCA_027563885.1 Erythroxylum longipes
CTTTTCACAAATGCATGAGCATGAGATGTGTTTTCCTAATTTCTCTGATTAATCTCTCATATACCCGTTTCCTTGGTCCGACCCGTTATACGAAAACGGGATGTTACAGATAGGCTACAGAAGTAAGGGGCTGTGGATTTTTATGGTAGCACAAACCCTGCTGAAGCCGTGGGGTGGTTGGAAAGGATGGAAAGGGTTTTTGGTCAGATGGACTGCGAGCCGAATGAGATGTTTGACTATGCAGTATCCTTGCTACAGGGCCCAGCTTACCAATGGTGGAAGGCTGTTCCAAGCAGTACCACCAGTCCTTGGAACCTGAACTGGGAAGAGTTTCTGAGAGTGTTGAAGGAGAACTACATGCCCAAGATATACTTGGACTGGAAGATGAAGGAGTTCCTAGATTTGAAGCAGGATAGGATGTTATTGGTAGAGTATGAGATCAAGTTTAATGAGTTGATGGGATATGCTACTATTTTGATTTCTACCGAAGAAGATAAGTGTAGGAGATTCGAAGATGGCATGAACATGGAGATCAGGGCAAGACTAAATATCTCCAACCCGAGTAGTTTCACTGAGTTGAGAGCTGCTTCGATTATACTAGAACAGCTACTGAGGTAGGAACAAGCAGAGTCTGGGCAACGATCCGGATTGAAGAAGTCCAGTTAGAGTCAGAGTGGTTTTGGAAGAAGATTTAATAAGCGCCAGAACAGAGCATTTAGACTACCAGCTGGATCAAGGCAGTTAGGATTCAGACAAAGGGGTGGTTTTGCACAGACTAGCAGTGGTAAAGGTACAGTGCAAAGTCAGTTAACCTAGTGTGAGCACTGTAGGAAAAGGCACGGTGATGAGCACTAGAGACTATCTGGAGCTTGCCTTAGATGCGGCTCCTTTGACCACCAGATTAGAGATTTTCCTGCTATTATGGGAACTCAGTCTGGTATGAGTGGCAGATCGGGGAGTGAATCTACTATTCAGTATAGTAGAGGTAGTGGGACTTGACGGAGAGGTCGTGGTAAAGGCAGAGTGAGCATAGGGAGTCCTTCTGTCAGGACTAAGGTACGGAGCAGCCGACCTAAATCTCAGGCTAGAGTGTATACAATGACTAGGCAAGAGGCACAAGATTCTCTAGATGTTATTACAGGTGCACTACTTGTTTATGATTTTTAAGTATATACATTGCTAGATCCTAGATCTACGCATTCATTCATCGCACTGCATATGGCATCTAGGTTGCATTGTGATAGAGAGCAGTTAAAGTATAGATTAGAGGTGAATACACCAATAGGTAGTACTACAGTGAACAGAGAAGTTTGCAAGAGATGTTTAATTTGGATTGACCAGGCAAAGTTGGAGGCAGACTTGATTATACTACAGTTGAGGGAGATAGACATTATTTTAGGCATGGATAGGCTCACTGCTCATAAGGCTGTCATAAATTGTTATACCAAGGAGGTAGTACTAGAATCTCTTGGTCAGTCGAGAGTGATTTTCAGAGGAATTAGTCAAGCAGTGCCAGTCAGGTTGATATATTTCATGAGAGCATTGAGGTTGATGCAAGGTGGACGTGAGGCCTATCTGACCCATGTCATTGATACTAGATCTGAGTTGAATGTGTAGGACGTTCCCGTAGTTAGGGAATTCCTGGATATGTTTCCCACTGAGCTATCTGGTTTACCTCCAGATCGGGAGATGGAGTTTACAATTGATTTAGTTCTACGTGTTGCTCCTATATCCATCCCTCCATATAGGATGGTACCTGTAGAACTAAAGGAGTTGAAGGCTCAATTACAGGGGTTGTTGCAAAAAGGTTTTATTAGACCTAGTGTTTCACCTTAGGGAGCTCCAGTGCTATTTGTAAAGAAGAAGAATGGGACTTTAAGATTATGCATCGATTATAGCCAACTGAATTGGGTAACAGTTAAGAACAAGTACTCGTTGCCTAGAATTGATGATTTGCTTGATCAGTTGCAGGGAGATTAAGTATTCACTAAGATAGATTTAAGATCAGGGTACTATCAGTTGAAGATAGCAGAGGTTGATGTGCCAAAGAGTGCATTCAGAAGCAGGTATGGGCACTTCGAGTTTCTAGTAATGCCGTTTGGGTTAACTAATGCCCCAGCAACATTTATAGCTTTGATGAATAAAGTGTTTCAGCCCTACTTGGATCGCTTTGTGATAGTGTTCATTGATGAAATTTTGGTATATTCAAAGAATAGAGAAGAGCATGCCAAGCATTTGAGAGTGACTCTGCAGGTTATGAGGGAGAAGCAATTATATGCCAAATTCTGTAAGTGTGAATTTTGGCTGGATCAAGTACTATTTTTGGGACATATAGTGACTAGAGATGGTATACGAGTGGATCCAAAGAAGATAGAGGCAGTGATGAATTGGAAAACTCTGAAGAATGTGTCTGAAATATGAAACTTCCTAGGATTGGCTGGATATTACTGGAGGTTTATCGAGGGGTTTTCCTTGATCTCAGCCCCTTTGACAAAGCTTCTGAGGAAGAATGTAGTGTTCAGATGGGATGAAAAATGTCAGGAGAGCTTTGAGGAGTTAAAGCATCAGTTGACTATGGCACCGGTGTTAACCATTCCATCGGGAACTGGAGGATATGTGGTGTATAGTTATGCTTCACATCAAGGATTGGGATGTGTGTTGATGCAGTATGTCAAGGTGATCACCTACACATCGAGACAATTAAGGTCTCACGAGATTAACTATCCGGTACATGATTTGGAGTTAGCTGCAGTTGTCTTTGCTTTAAAGATATGGAGACATTATCTTTATAGAGAGACATTCCAGATTTATATAGAACATAAGAGCTTGAGGTATTTGCCAAGTCAGAAGGGGTTGAATATGAGACAGAGGAGATGGATTGATCTGTTGAAAGATTATAACTGCACGATTGAGTACAACCTAGGGAAAGCTAATGTGGTGGCTGATGCTTTGAGCAGAAAATCTAATACTAGTATAGCTCAAATTCAGTTATCGAGGTTACCTAACTTGATTCAATTGAGAGTTCTGAATATGGAGTTGAATCTGGAGCAAGATGAGGCCTTGATCGCTACATTGAAGTCGAGGCCGATGTTACATGATAGAATCAAGAAGGTACAGAGTAAAGATCCTAATATGGTGAAGCTTATAGAGAAAGTGAAGATGAGTCTGAATTCCAAGTTTGAATTGAGAGATAAGACACTATAGTTGAAATAGAGGCTGTATGTGCCTAATGTGGATGATTTGAGGAAAGAAATTCTAGAGGAAGCTCATATGGCCGCCTATGCTATGCATCCTGGTACTACCAAGATGTATAACACGCTGAAGCAACATTTCTGATGGCCCGGAATGAAGAAACAAGTGGCGGAGTATGTTTCTAAGTGTATGACATGCTAGCAAGTTAAGGCTGAGCATCAGGCTCCAGTTAGGAAGCTACATTCGTTGCCTATTCCGGATTAGAAATGAGAATGAATCACTATGGACTTCATTATGGGATTGCCTAGAACTCCGAGGCAGAATAATGCAATATGGGTTGTAGTGGACCGATTGACTAAGTCAACCCATTTCTTACCAGTGAAAGAGAATAACTCACTAGATCAGTTGGCCTAAAGATATGTGAATAAAGTGGTTAGACTGCATAGGGTTCCAGTTTCCATTGTATTGGACAGGGATCACAGATTTACTTCGCGATTTTGGAAGAGTTTGCAGTTTGCTATAGGTACTAATTTAAACTTCAGTACAACATTTCATCCTCAAAGAGATGGACAGAGTGAGAGGACAATCAAAACTGTTGAGGATTTGCTTAGAGCTTGTGTATTGGAGTTCCAAGGAGCATGGGACCAATATGTGGCACTTATCGAATTTGCATAAAATAATCATTATCACAGTAGTATCGGTATGGCTCCATATGAAGCCTTATATGGTAGGAAATATTGGTCGCCACTGTATTGGGGTGAAGAAGGCTTGAGAATGGTTAAAGGCCCAGAATTGATACAAGACACAGTGGACAAGGTGAAATTGATTCGAAGTCGAATTAAAATAGCTCAAGATAGACAAAAGAGTTATGTAGATCAACATCAAAGGGACATAGAATTCAGTGTAGGAGACAGAATGTTTCTAAAAGTGTCACCTTGGAGAGGAGTATTGAGATTCTGTAAGAAGGGCAAGTTGAGCCTTAGGTACATTGGTCCTTATGAGATCATTGAGAGGATAAAACCTTTGGTATAGAAGTTGGCTTTACCGAATGAAATGTATAAATTACATAATGTGTGTCATGTGAACAAGCTCCGAAGATACCGATCGGACCCGACACATGTGATACCAGCTCAGAAAATTGAGGTTGCTAGTAACTTAAGCTATGTTGAAGAACCGATTAAGATAGTGGGGTCTCAGATGAAGCAGTTGAGGAACCGAGTCATTCCATTGGTGAAAGTCCTTTAGAGGAATCACTCAACTGAGGAAGCAATGTAGGAAACAGAGGAGTATATGAGGAGACAATACCCCCACCTATTTGAACAAGCAAGTAAGAATTTCGAGGACGAAATTTCTTTTAAGAGGGGGAGAGTTGTCACATTCAGTTACCCATGTTGAGTCTAGAATAGTAAATATGAGAGATTATTAAGAAATTAGAAAATGCATTTCATGCTCATACTCTTGAATATTGAGTTTTTACACATGAAAATAATTGTACATGCATTCATAGACATTCCAGGTATAATTGATTTATAATTGAATTATGAATGTGATTTTGTTGATAATTGTGGCTTTTATATATTGAAAATTGTTTTGGAGAGTGTATTTACTAATTTAAAATTTTTGGAGATTTTTAGAAAATTTCTAAAATTTTTGGGTAATTTTGGACTAGGAAAAATGCCAAGTGGCAAGATAATTGACAAATAGCAGTAGAATTAAGAGTCAAATGGTAGTGAAAATTTTTATAAATGACGTTTGGGTATAATGACATATTTCATTGAAATTTGGAGTCAATTGGAGTAGAAATTGGAGTTGGTTGGACAAATTGAATGAGAAAAACCTAAGTGAACCTATAAGGAGATGACATGTGACAAGTGAAAATATCACTTGCCAAGCCATGTCTTACAACCTACCATGCTTTCTAGCTAAAATACCATTGGGTATTTGTTTTCTTGTTTTCTTCTTCTTCTACGTGACCTTCTCTTCTCCTTCTTCATAAATTTTGTTGCCAACCTTCACCAACTTTGAACCTAGCCCTCTTATCTTTCATTTGCTACTTTTATCTTGTTCTCTTCTTCATTTCTCACCAAATACCCAACCTCCCAACCTCCATGATGATATACGTGGGTTGTATGAGAAGCTAGGTTTGGTGTTCTTTTGAAGGATTTGAAGAGAAATCAAGTAAGTTATATGTTAATCTTCATGGGTTAGTGTAAATAGAACTTGTATGTTGAGTAATTTGAGATTGATGGATTGGCCATGAATTTATATGTATGTGTTATGGATGAAGAATAAATATTGATGATGTCTTGTTTTGAGCATTTGATTTGTTAATAATTGATAAGTTGTTGTTGAGATGATTTTTAAAATAGAAAGGTTTTTATGATGAATGTGTATATGATGTGTTTTGTTGTTGGTGTATATGATCAAGCATGGATTTTGAATTGTGTATGGATAATATTGAACTGTAATTGGGGTATAAATGAAGAGGAAATGATGTGGATATAACTTAGAAGTGATAGACTAAGCAAAAGAGATGAATTAGGATGAAATTGATGATGAAGTGTGCTAGAAATGTGTTAGATGTAGTGTTTCTACTGAACATGCATCGGTTCTTTTGACATATCTTGATCAACAGATATCCCAATAGGATGATTGTTGATTTATATTAAACTAGAGACAAAGGGCTATAATTTTCATGAGAAATTTAGTTTGAATTCTGTCTTTAGGGGTTCTTAAAATTGTCTTGAAGTTGCGTTTCAAATTTTGTCTTTGTTTTTGAAAAGTATGTAGTAAATTGTGCATAACTTTCAGAATACTGAGCCAAATTGTATGAACTTAGGTTCTTTAGAATCTTAAGACATAGATGAACAAGACTTTTCCAAAAAAACCTCAATTTTTAGGTAGAAAAAAAAACAAAAGGAAGAAGGGGTGCGTTGGCCAGAAGCAGGTCGCGTCGCGATCGCGACACCGCTGCGGCAATTGCGATCGCGACCCGAAGGTTGTATGCAGGTGGGTTTTTATTGAACATGTGTTAGTTTTTTGATGATATCTTGAGCTGTAGATGTCCAAATGAGGTTACTCTTAATTCAAATTAATATAGAGACATAATTCTACAACTTTCTTCAAGAAGTCTAAATTTAATTCTATCTCTAAGACTTTCAAAATCTGGTGTGAAATTGAGTTTTGATTGAGGTTGGAGTACTACCCAAGATAGAAATTATATCTTGATGTTTTCATAAAAATTGAATGGATATAAGCGGAATCAGACAAAAGTGTCTCAGCAAAAGTTGTAGTTCATTCTCTTATCTTTCAATTGGTAGTAAGTTTGTAATTTATAAATATCTAAGTTGAAAGTTATGAGTTGTACAATTTGAGGGTATGATTATGAACTAGCCAAAAGTTCAATTATACACAGTCTATGGTATTGTGAGCATAAATCATAGGATACTGAACCAAATTAAATGATCTTAGTTTCATTAAAAACTTAAGAGATAGATGAACAATTTTCTAGAGAAAGTACCCTCGAAGTACTTTGTCTTCATTATTAGATTGATCATGGAAAGTTGAACCAAAAATGTGTCTTAGGAAAAATTTGAATTGAAGATATGAGTTATGAATTTTGATTTTTATGGTTTTATTAAGTTACTAACCATAAGTATAAATGATACTTATGTGAGTTTGGAAATATGTATGATTATGTGATGAGAATAATGGAAATATAACTAGGATTGTCATGAACATGCATTGTACATATTTCATATACATACATGTGCATAGATGAATACTTATAATTGTGTTAAAGTGTGATGTGTGTATATTGCTTGTTTTAGAGGAGCAATTGGAATGTCAACATCCAGACGTTACTGGAACTTCGAGGCAATAGGTTCAGAAGCAAGTGGTGAGTAACCTAGATGGTTTTACTCAATTATTGTTGTATTCAATTTTGTTTTGACTTATCCTATGAATGTGTAATGTTGTGTACTGAAAGCCGAACACGAAGGTCCAATGATTATGACGTATGGATGAGATATTGAAGTGTTACTTGTATGTGAATGGGAAGAACTAATTGTTTCTTGAATTGATTGATTGATTATGAGATGCATTCCATACATGAATACATGATTAGATAATGAGAGTTGTGACCTGAGTAGCCACCGAAAACGAGCTTAAAGCTCTGAATGTGATTAAGAGCCAAAGGCTCACTATGTAAAAATAAGCCCTGTATCCCCAACGGATAAGAGATACTATAATAAGATCGGTATCCATAATTGATAGGGACAATTTAGGCACTCGGTTACAACAGCGTAATAATTGGAAAAGAGTCACATGCGCATTCCATATAATTTTTATTAAATATGTTTGATTGATTGAAATGCAATTGTCTTACTCTTGAATGAAAATGTGATATGTGATATTATATGAAAAATGCAATGATGTGAATTATCTGTTATGTGAAATGATATGTTGCATAAATTGAGTGAACCATCGATGATAGTTACCTCATCTGAGTTTACAAAACTCACCCAAAATTGCACGTTGACATTTTAGGACACAGAGAGGATTCTAGCTATTGAGAGACCGTACAAGGAGCTTAATTCTTGTACTTTTGTGAAGAAGATATGGCTCAAAGGTCGGTCAGTTGGACTGAAGGATTAAGTTAGATCTTTTGTATTTCTTCTTTCATGTAGTATATTTTGTATTAGGATATGATGATGTACATGTACAGATTTTTGAAAGCTACAATGTATATACATTCAGATTGATGAAATGAAAAGAGGAAATTTTTTTTAAAAATTTGGTGACTTTCTTATATGATAGTTGAAGTCATGATTAAGTGGGATAAATTAGCATATGATAAAGTGAAAGTGTGATAGTTAACACGCCGTTGTTATAGGGTATGTACTAAAATGTCATAAAGATGTTCCGGTATGTACCTTGTAGCAGTAGGGGTGTTATACTGCCCCTTCACAAAGTCCCAAAATTATTCCTCTCTTTTTATTGTCCAATTGTTTTATTTATATGATAAATTAGGTTTTTGGGCATATATATAGTTTGATACTTGGTCGTGGATGAAACCGTATAAGTCAAAAAAATGTGAAACTCATGAAGATAGATGGTTGGCTACACAGCCATGTATCCAACCATATAAGCCAAAAATTTATCATCCGAATGCATATTCGACCATATATCTCCCAGTTTTTGTTGAATTGTTGTTATTCTTGTGATTTCTTATCCAATCCTCACCCTAATCCATCTCCTTCTTGTTCCACAAGGGTAATTGAGTTTGAAAATCAAAATATTGGCTCAATGAATGTGCTCTTAACTCATTTTAGCTTTTGTGCTTCCAAATTGTACCTAAAATAAAATATGAACTAAAGTAAGTATCTTAAGCATTTCATAACAATAGTCACTAATTATTAAGAAGTGAATGTATAAAAAATTAAGCACACGTCAAATTCCCCCACACTTAACTTTTGATCATCCTTGGGAAAATAACAAAATCAAAATCACAAATTAAACACTTTCACAATTTCCATATTTCCTAATAATACAAAGCCATAAGTAACAAGAAATAACTTTCAAAATCATAGCAAAAACTAAACATTAAATTCCTCAACTCATGGTCAATCAATAATTATCGCCTTTAGAAACTGAGTGATCTAGTAGTAAACTTGGACAAATTATGTAAATAGCATTGATCCATAGGTACACTCAAACACCATTTATGATCATGATATTTTATAACTTTGCATATCATTTCATTTCTCCACCATTAGGATTCATATACATAATCATGAATCAAAGGACTTTTTAAGGTTGTAATGTTGGAAAAGGTTAAAGTGAGATGTATTTACGTAATGTAGCATAAAAGCCATAAAAGCTAGTGAAGTAAGAAAAAGCACTCGATATAGCATCAAGCGTAAAAACCAACATTCACTCGAAACTGTGCACTTAAGCTATGATGAATGCAAAAACTATGTTTCGTAGCTCAAATTCATGTCTTCACACTATAAAACACATGAAGTATAAATCATTAACAAAAGTTGATCATAAACAATAATTGTGAACATAAGAAGTGGCCTTTGAAAACTACATCTCCCTCTTTTACATTGTAATCAACTAACCCTTTCTATACAACTTTAGGAGGAAATATTAATCATGAATAATTTTGCAACACATTTGCGTTTCCTCTTTGATATATTTGTTTAAATACTTTTTTCTTCTTTCTTTTTTTCTTTTTTAATATAAAAATTGAAAGAAGCTACAACAAACTTGGAATTCATCGATAAGAGATAAAATGAAATTATAACAATTATAACCAACCCACACATATGCATACCCTTACACTCACACTTTTGTACATCCATAAACATCAACAATCAACAAATTTTAAGGCTTAGGTAGGACATTTCGTTAGGTTTAAGGCATGTAATGTAGTTAACACAAAAAGAAAAGGCAAATAAAGCTCAAGGAGGCTTAATAAGGGAAAATCTATATCAATGGGTAGGCTATTTGGTTAGTGTAGCTTAAGAAAACAATTGTTTATATCATTTTCGTGTTAATGCATCCAATAAAAATATGGTCTTGAATAGAAAATCAAAACAAAGTTAGGATGTACATGTCATGAAGGTCATAAACAAACAAAAGACAATAAGGCTGATATGGATATAATCAAAGTAAAGTTAGGATGTACATGTCATAAAGGCCACACACAAACAAAAGATAATACGGATAATATGGATATGTCAGTCTATAAAGACTCTAAAATTTCATTGGCTTGTATCTACCGCTAGTCACTAATTTTCTAAAGATAATGTATATTGACCAATCATAAGAGTAAAAGTACATGTTTAAGTTTCTATGAATTTTTCTGGTTAATTCATTCTCTAATTATAACTATATAGTCTTAAAAGCAACAAAAAAAGGGAAAATGTTGGTTTTGTTATTTGATTTTGAAAACACCTAAGAAACACACGTAAGCAACAAACAAGCTTAAAATGTGCATGAAAAATAAGATCTCCACCCTCAAACTTAAAACTTACATTATCCCTAATGTAACATCAAATGTAAGAAATGGTGCATTTAACAAAAACCACAATTATAAGAATGTAAATAACAAGAAATAAACTTATCTTAAGTTGCCTCCCAATCAGTACCTTTACTTATTGTCATTGGCTAGACTCCATGTTGTCCTCTTCAAGTTAAAATTTTTTTATCTCTAGGAATCACAACTTTGGCATTGTCCTCGTGACCTTCATCAGGATAAGGCTTGAGTCAATGACCACTTACATGCAATGTCTTCCTTTTTTTCAAACTTTTAATCTCTACTGCACCATTAGGAAAGACATTAGTTATCACAAAAGGATTAACCTAATATGGACAAAATTTATGTCGAAACACTTTATATTTAGCACAATAAAGAATCACTTTCTGACTAATGATAAAGCTTTTCGATGAAACATTAAAACCTTTGATTTTCTATTTTGTTGCAATCACTTCTTATTTATTTGTATACTTCGGCTTATAGTCTTCCTGTATTGAAAGGTCAATCACATTAATTGCAAAAACATAATGGTCATTCTGGGAGTTCTTGTTATCATAAAAAATATTGAAACGAGTAAATTACCCATTGAATTCCATCGTAAGTGTACCCAGGCAAACATCTATCTTAGTTTGGGTCATGTTGAGAAACGACTTCCCTAGTAAGATAGGTACTGGGTTATAGGAAGTTTGATTATTCATTTAAGTCATATAAAAGTCAACAGGAAATATTAGATCATTTACCTACACAAGCACATCCTCAATCACCCATCTGGGTAAGCCTTAGAATGATCAACCAATTGTATAATAACACTAGTTTCTTTTAATGGCCCTAAATTTAAAGAAGTATACATGGAACAAGGCATAACATTAACCGATGATCCTAAAGCTAACATGGCCTATTTAATCTCATCGTTACCAATTTTGTAAGGAATAGTAAACATGCCTGGGTCTTTACACTTAGGAGCTATTTTCCTTTTAAAAACTGCAAAAATAGTTTCAGTCATCCTTATAATTTTATTACCTCTTAACTTCTGCTTGTTTGTATATGATTCTTTGAGGAATTTTGCATACCTTGGCACTTACTTGATTGTATATAACAGTGGGATATTCATCTTAACCTTTCAAAATGTCTCTCAAATCTCTTTATCCTTATCCTCTTTTTTATACTTTGCTAACCTACTAAGAAAAGGTAAAGGATTAGTCTTTTCAACAATTAAGAATTCAACATTTACCTTTGAGCTTAATGGTTTATTTTATAGCCTATCGCTAACTACCAAATAATAAATTCCTAACTACCAAACTATGCAATAAGTGGTGAGCTAAGGACGAACCACAGAGAGCTTGGATGCAAATGTTATTTCAAATGTTGTAACAAAAGAAAACAAAACTCCCTGAAATGATGAAGACTAGACAACTAATATGCAATGAGCGTAACCAAAAGATAAGCACAAAGTAAATTTAGAAAAGTCTAATAATAATGGTAAAGAAGTAGGCTGGAGATATCTTTGGGATTCTGAGATGGTCATTGATCCTTGAATTTAAATAAAAGGTACTCTTGTCATGGTGTTAGCTTATGGACTCGATTAAGCTCTCGAACCCTTAATTTCTCTAAAAAAGGCAAAAATAATAAGCTCTAAAAATGCCCCCAATCTTTATTATAACCTATAATAGGCTCTCTAAGTTCAATAATGAAGATGAATTAGGTACTACGAAACAACTAACTTAGGCCACCTACTCATAAGCTCGGAAGGTGTAACCTAAAGGTACGGGATCCTAGATTAGTTGATTAAGTATCATGACAAATTCAACTAACCTATTGCTACTTTCGAGAATCACTATGGACTATTACATATCACACGCACAACCCTGACCCTCAAATTAGAAAATTACCTGAAGGGTGATCAAGCCAATAAGAAATTCCTAATTCATGACATTTATCCTAAATCCTAAGCCAACCTAGACCTATAAGTACCAATTCAAGACAAATTCAACTTCATTCTGACAATTTCCATCCCTTCAACCTTATAATATCTCCAAACCCCTAAATAGTGTAACCACATGTTCATATCAAGCCAAATAGACATTAAATAAACAAAACTAATACTTACTCAAATAAAACCAAGGATGGAAATTATAAACAAAGTAGTAAAAACCAAACTTCAACATTAACTTAATAGAAATAAAACTCTTTATGCTAACAAATAACTAATCATAACCAAAATTACAAAATTTGAACCAATTGCATGAAAATGAAAATTCAAACACACATAACTTACACAAAAACCTAAATTAATTGAGCATAAGTCTAAAAACATGTATAGTTCCAAACTATTGAGCACAAATTAATCAAAAGCATCATAAATGAGAAAAAACCCATAACATAAACCATTTAAACATTCAAATACCCAATAAAATCAAATATATAAAAATGCATAAATAAACTCAAACAACCAAGATTAAGACTAGAAAGTTGCAGAAATAAACATCCATTGACAAAATTAATGAGTTTCAACTATAAAATCCATCAAACATTCATTCTAAATATTCTAGCACATGTAAAAACGTGATTAACACTAAGAAAGATCTAAACTAATGGAATGAATAGATTAAGACATGTGAAAATAAAGCATTGAAAATGAAATAAACTAGCTAAGCATAAAGAAAATAACAAAAGCTTCTCTGCTCCTTCCTTCTCTCTTCTTCTTCTCTCTTCTTAAAGTTTTCCAAAAGTGGCAGATTGTGTAGCCTCTCTCTAGGTCCTCCCCTCTTTCTTTATGTAGTATTTTCCATTTAAGGTAAAACCTAGGATTTTTCTCTACCTAAAAAGTCCAAAAAGCCCCTAAAAAACTTGAGTTTAGAAGGGTGGCCTTTAGTGCACGATCGTGACGAATTTATCTACTCTTTGTCACGATCGTGGCTAACTCACCACGATTGTGGCCCTGTGATCAAGCTTCTGTCACGATCATGGAATATTTTCCACAATCATGGCCCTGGGTTATTTCCTGGTTCTTCTCCGATTCTCCTCCTAATGGCCTTGATGGTTTATCCTCCATAGATGACTCTCTAAACTTTGTCAAACTTCTTTTTGCATTATTTGTGTTCACTCCTTTAATCTATATGTAAATATAATATGAACACAAATTAGGTATTTAAACATAACAATAGGATAGAAAAGACATTGAAATGCATAAGAAATTACAAGATGATTCATTCCTATCAAATACCCCCACACTTGAACTATTACTTGTCCTCAAGCAATTAAAAAATAACCAAGATATTATGTCAATTTGTTTTCAAAAAAGATCGAGTATATGTACTCTTTCAAATTTTGACAAACCCAAGTATCGAGCTACTACATATATCATAATCTTTTCATTAAAGTATATAAACAAGGTCAAAGGTAGACACCACTGATTAAAGGTTAAAAAAACTAAAATAGATTTTCCTCACAATGTTCACTCATTTCACTCAAGTGTTGAAGGTTGGTGTTTCACTCAATACTCCCTTTAAGGTACTAAACTACCATAGGATTACAAATTCACCAATTCTCTACCATATAAATTGCATATTATCATGGGTCAAAAAGGGCATTTACTAAGGGTTGTAATGGGGTTTGGGTTAAGGCAAGGCAAAAAGGTCAAAGGATAACTCACAAGTATTAACAAAGTGCTAAGTAAGAAGGGACAACAAATCACAAATTATGAGATCTGCATATAAATACCACGAAGTATAACTACTCATCACTAACTAATGCTACTATGTTTCCTTCAACAGCAGAAATAAAGACGCTTTTAATCAATAACGTCAAAAAACAAAGATGCTTTTTTTCTTTTTTCTTCTTTTTCTTTCTCTTTTTTTCTTTTGAATAACACTAATACAATAAGGAAATAATAGCAACACAAATCAATAAAAGGTAAGTAGAAGTCCCTCTCAAAACATCTTAGAATTGAATACAAGCAAAAGTCCCTAAATCATAAACATCAAATGCCCACTCATTACTTCATTAAACTTGTGACAGGGTAATACTAATGGGTTTTTTGGGTTTCAATGTAAGGTGATTAATTCAGAAACAAACAAGGTTAAAGGCTCAAAGGGGGCAAGGGGAAAATGAGTTAGTGGGTCATTTAAGCTAAGGTTTCAAAATAAAAAAGGGCTCAATCTATAGGATATTTCCTATTATGATAAGAATATTCTGTAGGATATTCTGACATATATTTAGTAGGATATTCTGAAAATAGGCTCTCTAACACAATAGCAAAGATGCATTAGGTATTAAGAAACAATTAACTTAGGCCACCTACTCATAAGCTCGAAAGGTGTAACCTAAAGGCATGGGTTCCTAGATTAGTTGATTAAGTATCCAGACAATTTCAACTAACCTATTGCTCCTTCCAAGAATCACTATGAACTATTACATATCACACGCTCAACCCTAGCCTTCAAATTGGAAAATTAACTAAAGGGTGATCAAGCCTACAAGCAATTCCTAACTTATGACATTTATCCTAAATCCCAAACTAACCTAGACTTATAAGTGCCAATTCAAGACAAATTTAACTTCATTATCACAATTTCCATCCCTTAACCCTTATAATATCTCCAAACCCCTTAGTAGTCCAGCCACATATGTTCATATCAAGTCAAATAGACATTAAATAAAGAAAACTCATACTTACTGAAATAAAACCAAGGCCAGAAATTATAAATGAAGTAGTAAAAACCAAACTTTAACACTAACTTAATAGAAATAAAACCCTTTATGCTTACAAATAACTAATCATATCCCAAATTACAAAATCTGAACCAATTGTGTCAAAATGAAAATTCCAACACACACAATGTAAACAAAAACCCAAATTAATTGAGCATAAATCTAAGAACATGCATAGTTTCTAACTATTAAGCACAAATTAATCAAAAGCATCATAAATGAGTAAAAACCCATAACATAAACCATTAAACGTTCAAATACCCAATAAATTCATATCTACAAAAATGAATAATTAAACTTAAACAATCAAGATTAAAACTAGAAAGCTGCAGAAATAAACATACATCGATATATCACAAAGGTTCATTACAAAATTAATGAGTTTCAACTATAAAATAGATCAAACATTCATTATAAATATTCTAACACATGCGAAAAACGTGATTAATACTAAGAAAGCTCTAAACTAATGGAATGAATAGGTTAAGATATATGAAAATAAAGCATTGAAAATGAAATAAACTAGATAAGCATAAAGAAAATAACAAAAAATTCTTTGCTCCTTCCTTCTCTCTTCTTCTTCTCTCTTCTTGAAGTTTTCCAAAAGTGGCTGATTGTGTAGCCTCTCTCTAAGTCCTCCTCCCATTTTTTATGTAGTATGCTCCATTTAGGGTAAAACGTAGGATTTTCCTCTGCATCCAAAGTCCAAAAATCCTCTTAAAAACTTAAGCTCGGAAGACCGTTCGCATCTGTCTATGCACAGGCCACGTGTCTCTTTCTTTATATCTCTGCTCTCTGTCACGAACGTGGTCGTGTGATCAAACTTTTTTGATGATCATGGCTGATTCTCCACAATCATAGCCTTCTGATCAAGCTTCTGTCATGATCGTGGCATATTTGTTAAGATTATGACCCTGAGTTATTTCCCGGGACTTCTCCAATTCTCCTCTAAATGCCCTTGATGGTTTCTCCTCCATGGATGGCTCTCCAAACTTTGTCAAAATTCTTCCATTTAGCATATATTTGTATTCACTCCTTTAATCTATATGTAAACACAAGATGAACACAAATTGAATATTTAAACGCAATAATAGGATTGAAAATACATTGAAATGTATATGAAAATATAAAATGATTCGATCCTATCAATATCTCTTTTTTCTTCGAGCTCCTTCTCAATGTCTTCTTCATTAGCCATTCTTAAAGGTGATTGCACTAACATTCTTCATATTTGTTTCAATTTGTGACGGCAATTTTCCTCCTTTGTAGGATTCTAGACTGTTTATCACCACTGCCATCTGGCTCACCTAGTTCTCTAAATTATGAATGCTAGAATTCACCTCCTAAAATTTACATATGATCTCTTGCTGAAATTGTTACATACCCTGTTGGAATTGCAAAGAGCTAGTTACAATAGACTCAACCATATCTTCTAATGACTTCTTGAGGTAGAAAAGGCTTATGGCCTTGATTTGAATGGTTGTGCTCCTTCTGTCCTATTCAGGAGGTAATTTTGTTGCTTATTTCCCCCATAACTCAAGTTAGGATGCTCTCTCTAACCTGGGTTATATGCCTAGAAGTATGAGTTGTACTAGTTATGAAAATTCCCTCCCACTGCATTGATGTATTCCAAGCTCCCTTCTTATAAAATCAGACACCCATCAGTCATATGGATTGGATTTGAACATATTCCAGACGCCTTTACTTGTTCCTGTCTAACTAAAATTTTTCTAACAAAAGACTTTAGCTGATCTAAACAATATTCAATAGATGAAGTATTTACCTCATTGACATGATGAACATTGTTACAAGTGTCGAATTATTAGGTGTTTAAGACCATATGCTCAATTAGAATCTTAGCCCCCAAGGGAGTCTTCTAACATAATGATCCACCGCTCGTAACATCTACCAAACTCCTCTCTATAGGTAATAATCCTTTGTAGAAATACTGTATAAGAAGTTGCTCTACAATGTTGTGGTGTAGACAACTAGCACATAGCTTTTTGAAGCGTTCCTAACACTCATAAAGGGACTCGTTGTTATGTTGCTTTATCCCACAGATTTCCTTTCTTATACTGGCTATTTTTTATTGTGGAAAATATTTTTCCAAAAATAGCCTCTTCATCTCAATCCATGTGCTGATGCTCCTAGGAGGTAGATCAAAAAGTCAATATTTTGCAGCATCCTTTAATGAGAATGAAAAAGCTCTCAACATAATCTACTCTTCTGTAAGCTTTAAAGGTTTCATACTAAGACAAACCACATCAAGCTCCTTAAGATGCTTATGAGGATCCTCACCTACAAAACCATGAAAGTTGGGCAAAAGATGGATTAGGCCAGATTTAAGCTCAAAGGTAACATCTTCAGCAAAATTTGGAAAAGTAATGCATAAAGGTCTTTCAGTCAAATTTGGAGCAGCCAACTCTTTTAAACTTCTTGGATTGGTCATGGCTTCCTTAAGTTTAATTCCTTGTTGTATTCCTTAAGTTGTTTTGGTTTCACTATATAACCTCTGTAATGTCCTTTAAATCTATGGATCAAATTGTGGAGGCTCTCTATGTGGAGATCTTATTACTACGACACACCAAAACTGAAAAAATGTAAAGATTAAGAAATAGCTAAAAAAATGACTATAAACAGATATATATACAAAACACCAATTGAAATCAAAAGAAAAAACTAAAGCACCACACTCCTCGGTAATAGTGCCAAAATTGGTAGTACATTGTAAAACTACACAAAATAACTAAACTTGAAACTATAACTAGTGATAAGTTGAGGTCGATCTTATAAAGAGTGTATGTAAAGCTTTTGCAATGAAAGAAATTAGTGTTTAGGTTAAGGGGGTTTTATTTAGTTTCGAATAACAAAATAAAATGAAATTAAACTAACGAAAGTAAACTAAAGAAAACAGTTAAAAATTATGAAAATGATGAATATGTTTAGGATCCGATTCTTGATTTAATCTCAGCCTACACACAATTAAGCATACGTTATTATCATATTGTTTTCACACCTCTCTCAGAACTACTGATCGTCGATTAACAACAAGCTCTGTTAATTCTATTTTCCTTCAGATCATGTTTAATTAAGACAAAATTTTTAACTAAACCTAACCATTCAACAACTTAGAGCAAACTCTCTAGATTTAGTCGAACAGTCACATTATGAATAAGGAAAATAGATCAATCTAGGCAATAATCACATACGTTAGGGTTATTTAACCTATATTATGTTATCGCTAATGATTTAACACCATTAATTAGCATAAATGAATCTATAACACAACGATTATTTATTGTATTTAATATTCTAGCAATGGGTTCATACATAAACAATTAAATGATAACGAGAATACTAATTATCCATACCTGAATACCCAAATTAATAGAAATAGAATAACATAAATAATCCTTAAAGATAGATAAAACAAGATACACAATGTCGATATGCTTAAATGTGATCCTCAGCATTGATTTCACCTCTGAACAGAAATAGGGAAGCTTAGCCCTCTATGGGTCTTCAAAAAGTAGGTGCTCTGCCCCTTCACCAAGTACCAAAACCATTCCTCTCATTTTTTTTCCATCTAAATGTTGTATTTGTAAGAAAAACTAGGTTTTTGGGCATATACATAGTTTGATTCACAACCGTGTATCCATTTGTATAAGTAAAAAGAATGTGAAATTTATGAAGATACATGATTGGATAAGCAACCATAAAAGCCCAAAATTTATCTTTCGAATGCATACACAGCCGTATAACTATATACACGGTTGTGTATCTCCCAAGTTTTGATAAATTTTTATTCTTGTGATTTCTTGTCCAATCCTCACCCTAATCCATAATCCATCTCCTTATTATTCCACAAGGGTAATTGAGTTTAAACGTCAAAATGTTGACTCAATGAATGTACTCTTAACTCATTTTAGCTTTTATACTTCCAAATTGTACCTGAAATCAAATATAAACTAAAATAAGTATATTAAGCATTTCATAACAACAATCATTAAGTGTTAAAAAGTGAATGTATAAATAATTAAGCATACATCATAAACTCTCCACCATTATTTGAACGTAAAACATGCATTTTTGTTGAGAATTGGATTTGTATCATAGTATGAAATGCTTGGAAAATAATAAAAACTTTATCTTTGGTCTTCATTTTGTAGAGCCATGTCATACGAGTACAATCATAAACCAACGGTGACCAGATGAAGTAATTACAGAGGAGGGTCCCCATATAGCAGAATGTGTTAAGGAGAAAGAAACAATGCTTTTATTTAAACTTACTCGATAGAAAACTCTATGAATTTTAGCCGTAATACATGTTTCACATTTAAGGTCTTTAGTTCGTACATGGTAAAAAAGATTGAAAATAAATACGACAAATAGCCAAATGATAGGTGCCCCAGTCGACAATGCCACATCCATATTTGCCACTCTTTGCTACTGACATGATGTTGTCCATGATTTGCTTAACCTGGACTAAAGTCATCCACATAATACATCTTGCCTCTCTTAGTACTATGCCCAATTATTGTGTTGCTAAGAATATCTTGAATAAGACAAAATAGAGGATAGATTAATACTGCACAATTGATTTCTTCAGTAGCTTTTGACTCACTAACATCAATTTATTTGATATAGATGGATCCAAAAGAATATAAGATAAGGATAGAGATGGTGATAGAGATACAGTTCTAGCCCTAACAACTGGGTATACAAATCCATTAGTGAACGTGATGCAGTTTCACCATGGTGATGTCATACGAGAGAAGTCATTAAAGTCAAAGGTAATATGGTTTATAGCCCTTGAGTCGATAATATAGTCATTACTAGTAGGAGTATTAAAAGCATAGAGGGTCTGTCTATAGTTACCTTAAGCAATCTTAGTAGCAAAAGATTTTATTGTGGGAATGAGAGATAAGTGAGGTTCATTGGTGACTACAACAGCCCAGCCCATACTTTCTTCAGTATTCATAGAGTCTCACTATCTACGTGCTTATAGTTCATGCCACCAATCAAGATACCCATATAGTTTGAAGCAGGTATCTCGTGTGTGCTTTATATTTCCACAGTGAGTGCATTTTCCTCCATCAGATTGACCCTTAAATTTAATTGATGACCACATTAAATATTACTGACTAAATTTAACTCCTCTAATGGCCATAATAACAACATAAGGAGCATTCTCCATTCCATATGCCATCACATCTTGACGAGTATCTTACCTTCGAACGTATAGATAGGCCTACTTAATAGTAAGGAAGGGCTTTAACTGGAGAATGTTATTTCTAATATTATTGAATTCGTCATCTAATCTATCGAAGAAATATAAACTCTTTCCATGAGAGTTATAAATTTATATATCTAACATGCATTCCATTAGATTAGGGCAACGAGCATCAGTTTTGCACCACAACCCTTGTAGATCACTATAATATTTCTATATGCATCTACTCACTTATTGCATTGAAGTTACATGGCGTTAAAGGTTATATACTTGCGATGAGTCAAATCCATCAAACTATGTTATAACAATAGAATCCTAAACCTACCTAACCATTAAGAATCAAATGAAATTTCCAACCAAGGAGGGTTCCATCAAGTTAATCAACCATCCTTTTACAATAGCATTTTTTGTTCATCATTTGTGGAAGGATGAGTCCTTCTCTGGTGGTTGTGGGAGGTCTCCATTGATATATCCAGTTTGTCTTTGCCTGAGATATACATCTTAACAACTTGGGACTACAAGGCATAATTAGAACGATCTAACTTAATGCTTATTGGAACTATTAGGAAATTATTGATGGGTGAGTTTTGGGTTCACGTCATTACTTTTGTTATTTTGGTTATGAGGTTATTGAATAAGGATTCAATTGAGGTGTAAGGTGATGGTTCTTTTTCTAGTTAGTGTTCATGGTTTTTAAGTGGCCTAAATTCCTTTTCCAAGTTATTTTACTGAAACCAAAGAGCAAGCTTTGATAACATGTCAGAGAATAATCTTTTTTTATCACTCATACTAAGAGAAATTTTATAAATCTATATATAAAGAAACTATGTCTAAGGTTAAACTTAAGGTTGTTCCTTAAGTCAATGCATTTGTGAAGTTATTGTTTTCCTAAATAACAAACCTGACTAGATGGTGTCTAATACTATAATGGAATGTTATACTTTTTCATTTAGATGGGAACTCGTTTTTATCTAAGATCTGAAAGTTTGAATCCTAGTTTCCATAAATGAAGTAAAATTGGCTTTAGAGTTGAAGTGCTAGGGAGTATTCTCCAAGACCATATGAGCTAGTTTTGAGGAAGAAAACATGAACAAGAATAGGTTGTCATGACTAAGGAGAACCTATTGCAACCACATATTATTCCATTGAAGTGTAGCCCATGCATTTATGGTTAGATGTGAGGTCATGTAATCCCAAAAGAAGCCAATGAGTGAATTCTCTCAATTTTCTACACCTTCTTTTAATATGCTTGCATTTGGAGCTACAATGGTTTTTCCCTTTAGAGAGGTTACGAGAGGACAAGAGTGAAGCTTGGTTGCACAAGCACTATGACAGAAACCCATCCAAAGACATGCAAAGGATGGTGTAATCTGGTTCAACATATTTCGATGATCCATTACACATTGGTGGAGGTCTGATAACTCAGGCTAAAGCTAAAAGGATGAAGGAAGCTCTAAATTGACTGATTAAAGATGTATAGGCTAAACAAGCAACAATAAAAGATGACTTGGGCTTGGAGAGGTCAAGCAGCCCTATACTTGTTTATTTGGCCTAATTAAAAGATTAGGTTTTTTAATGACTTCAAGAAGATTTCTAATTGATTTGGGCTGCCTAAAAGTCTACTTTCTATATTTGGCTTTAGGAATTAGATTTGAAAAGGTTTTCTTATATCTTAGGGATTTCCTTATTTTTAGGAATAAATCATTGCTAGAAGATTGATTGGGGTTTCTTTAGCCTATAAAATCGTTATCTTTATACAAGAAATCGTATGGGAATTGGTTTTACAATTTTTTGGTGAAGTTATTCACTTTGTTGGTTCTTAATTGAACTTATAACTTATCAAGGTTATTCCTTATGGCGTTCATTTGACTTATCACTCTCAATCTCTTCTTTCATAGCATGTGGCATCAATATCCTTCTTTTTAATTTTGGTTCATGTTTCTTTAATATTATTCAATGTTTTTCTTGAAAACAAAACTAATTTAGCTTTTCTGGAAATTCCTCTTAACAACTTGTTCGTGCTTAGATCTTGATTTATAGGGTTCACATTATTCGGTATTAGAGCTTGGGTTATTCTAAATAAGTTTGGTGCATATTACTTAATTTTTTTTCTAGTTTCTTATCACTTTTGTTGGCTTCTTCCATACAAGTTTCTTACAAATCTTGAAATCTAGTTGTTTTCTTCCATACAAGTTTCTTGCAAATCTTGATTGTTTTCTTCCATACACGTTTCTTGCAAATCTAGAAAATTTTTGTCCATAGAAGTTTCTTACAAATCTGGCAAAATTTAATCCATAGATGTTTCTTGCAAATCTTGCAAATCTTGCAAATCTAGTTGTTTTTCTCTTTGCAATCTTTTTCTTTATATCCTTCTTAAACTTTGCAAATCTAGTCATCTTATTAATTTTCTAAATTGATTGCTCTTTTTTATTATTTCATATATGTTCCTTCTTACTTCTTTTGACTACCTCAGATTTGATTTGTTAAAGAAAAGAAAACAAAACAAGTCAAAAAAAAAGAAAAGAAAACAAGACAAAAAATGAAATAGAAGAAAAGAAAAAAGAAGAAAATAGTGGAGACTTAGTTTCGCAAAAAAGGACAGATTTGAGTTAAACAAAAGGGAAGTACTTGATTTGCTTATTCCTTCTGAAATTTAAAATTATTGCTTTCTTGATTCATCTTCTTTTCTTTGCTATCTTGTCCAGTTTCATTACTTAAGCTCTTATCCTCGTCCTAATTTCTTTGTTCCTTAATCTGGTTAAGTTCTTTGGATAAGTTGTGTGTGCATTGCAAGGTAATTTAGATAAGTTGAGTGTGCATTGCAAGGCAATTGCTTTTGATCAAAGTTTGGAACTACTTTAAGAGAATTAAGCAATTACTCTGAGGTCAAAAAGCTAAAACTTGCTACTGTTGAGTTTACTAACTATGCTATTGTTTGGTGGGATCAACTTATTTTGACTAGGAGACGAATTCGTAAGAGGCTAATTGAAACTTGGGAGGAGATGAAGGCCATTATGAGGAGAAAATTCATTGCATCTCATTACTATAGGGACTTATACCAGCGGTTGCAAGGCCTAACCCAAATCTAAGAGTGTGAAGGAGTACCACAAGGAGATGGAGATAGTAATGATTAAAGCTAATGTGGAGGAGGACCGAGAGGCGACCATGGCACAATTTTTGTATGGCTTAAATTGAGAAATTGCAAATATGGTAGAGTTGCAACATTATATGGAGCTGGAGAACATGGTACATATAGCTATGAAGATTGAGAGGCAACTCAAAGAACAATGATCATTATGGTTTGGACAAAAATCGAGTTGTTCCTCTTAAAAACCGAATTGGAGCAAGAAGGATGATAAATTTGATTTTAAGAGCAAGTTTGAATCATCTAAAAGCAAGGATGTTGGTTCTGATCGCAAGGTTACATGCACTAAGTTTTACTATTTATAACCTTGATAAATTTTGTAAGCACACGGGTCATTCATGTGGTACCTAAAGTGTCGATCCTATGAGGAAGCCTAATCTAGTCCTAAATTCTAAGGTCATCCTAGACTACGTTAATTCTAAGCAAATAACTAATGCAGAAATTAAATCAATCAACAGTCAATTATGAGAATTTAAAGTGCCGAAGTGTAAACAAAATAGCAATCACACAACCCAATCCGAAATTAACCTAGAAATCACCAAATGAGAGAAAGGATATTTTGATTCGAAATTAATAGAAACCTAACCAATTAAGCAATCACTGACTTAACTGGTCTAGATGGTCTTAGGGTAAATTACTCTCTCTCGAGTTATAATTCTTAACCCCAATTGATGATCCCTAATTTAAAATATGGAATTGCTATCTCTCGATTCACAATTGGCCCAAAACCTAAATTAGTTGTAAGTTGTCTATTAACCTACCGGGAACCTATGCTCGATCTCTCGTTACACAATTCTACTGGTTTGATTCAATTCTTAACCTCTCAATTCACCTAACTCTTGTTAGCCCAAATTGATTATTTTTACCTGGGTCACCCTCCCAATTTGTTGCCAAGTTATTAAGAGCATAATTGAAATCATAATTAAATCAATAAAAACACAATCAATCGATTTTATTAATATCAAAAATCAAGATCCAAAGGTGAGTATAGACATAAACTTAACATTTAACACAAACGATTCTCAACACCTATTTCAATCCTATACATGAATAAAACTGAAATAGATGGAAAATACATCAGGAGTGGAGTTGGGGAGGCGGCAATAGCTGGAAACCACCTATTTTGAGAAGTACGTCATGTCTAGCTCGTCTCGGTGTCTCTCTTCTTTTGTCTCCTTCCTCAATCTTTTAATTGCTATCTAGATCTTCTCTCAGAATTGGCTGAATTAAAGCTCTCTTGCACGGCTCTCTAGGCTCTCCAAAGACTTCTTGCATCTGTCCCATCATGTTCTATTTATAATTTGGGCACTCTAGGTCAAAGTTAGGGTTGAAATTGTCCGAAAATCTTATAAAAGTCAAGTTTCTGCTTCAGCCTGATGCAATTCACAATCGTGGCCTTGCCTGCAATGATCGTGGCCAGTGCATTAAGCTCTCTGTCACGACCATGCCCCCGTATGCATGATTGTGACCTGGCTACTCTAGTTTGTCCTTGTCTGTCACGATCGTGGCCTACTGTGCCACGATCGTGGGCTATGCCTTTGGCCCAGAAACTCCTCGAATCTCCTGCGTTCTTCACCGTTTACCCTGAAACACTAGCAAACCCATCAAGGTACCTCAAAAATATAACGATTAAGTTCAAAGACTCGTACTAACCCATAAAAAACACTTAAACACATAAACTAACAAAATTAACACATAAACACACACTCAACACTCAACACTTAATTTAACACTAAATACTTAACAAACTAAACCCTAAAACGCAATGCAGTTGACAACTATCAACATCCTCACACTTAAACGTTTGCTTGTCCTCAAGCAAACAAAACAACAAACATAACAAACACAAAGCACACAATGCAAAAATGAGACAATGGCTTCGACTTCATGAAATAAATTTAATCTTGAACACAATCTGACAAGTTATAACTAATCATTAACTAACAAAATCTATGTTTAAGGGTTTTAAACTAAATATACAAGTTAATCGAGATCTAAGTGCTAATTCAAATACCCTTTTCAATTGTACACACACATTAATAATTCTTTGGTCCTTCAGACTTTGTAGTTGTTCCTAAGTACATTTTCATGAAAATTCAAGCTTATTACAAGTCCGGTAGGTTTTTATTAAGAACACACTTTTCTTTTTTCTTTTTTTTAAACATGAACTTAGTCTTTTACTCGGAGGCAAACATTGCTGATCCGGTTACTAGACTAAGTCCTTTTATTAGACAGCTTGGTTGAAATGTCATTATAGCCTTTTGACATGAAGGCATATATTTGTGATGCAAGTCAATCCGGTTACTCAGTTATTATCACATTTTCAACTGGCTACTATCTCTATTCATAACCCGAAGGTTAGCAAAATAGTGATTTATTAACAAAATATATATTTTTCTACCTTATTGTTTTTAGCTATTCTTTTTCATGAAAAGTACTAGTTAAGCTACTTAAGTTAAAGAGCCTCAAATTATGAATGAATGTGAAAACCTATAGGGTGCTAAATTTACAATAAATCCTAATTAAGCTATATATTTATCCAAAGACTCCTAATTCACTAATTTTGCGGGCTAATAATTATTCACAACCTATTCGACTATGTTCAAAATTAAGAAAATTTCACTCGATCTAAGTCATTGACATATTCAAATAATTCACACCATACAACCTAAACAAGCTATCATACAAAATGCAAAATTCACACTTAAAGTAAAAACACACAACCATCCCCACACTTGAACAACACATTGTTCTCAATGTGAGAAAGGTACATAAACAAACCAGGGTAAATAAAACACAATATACGAAAAAACATAAGAATAAAAAACTAACAAAAATGAAAGGAGCAGGTTAGAACACGAAACTGTTTATGGTGATTGAGGTGGTGATGGTGATAATATTGAGACCAAATCTGCTTGACATCGAGAGTGTTTCCTTATCTTATAAGTGATTCAAGAGAGTAAAATAATTAGCAATCCAAATCATTCCAAATCATTCAAACTTATTTAAGAATTTAACCACACTACAATTTAAATCTAACTACTTAACATGCTAATTTATGGTCATTAACTTGACCTTCATCTTTTAAAACTCAGCCAAGATCAATTATGAGCAGTTTCCTTCTACTCTTCTCGCTCAACATCAATTTTGTTGGTTGTGAGTAAGCTACAAATTGTAAAATGATCAGAAAGACAATATTGATAAGGTTGAAAAAACCAATTAATTTCACCAATGTCCTTCCTATTAACAAACTGTCAATAAAATAGGGAAAAACAAAACTCCCTAAATCTTCCATCGAATCTAATAGTTTTTCCTGTACGAAGGTGAATTTCTCTCTCTCTTCCTTAATCACCTTCGTTTCCTCAGCTTCTTCTGCTTCCTGAACAAAGATTTCTATACTTTCTTCAAACTCGATGTCTGTTGTCATATATTCTTTGTCCTTTTATTCAACAGAAGATTCAAACAAGTCAATTATCCTAAATGAGCTACTAACCTTCGGATTCTTAAATACATCGTTCATGTTGAATGTCTCTTCATCATCATCAATACAAAGAGTTGGGTTCTTTGCATATACATCTATCCTATTTTTTTATGTCCAAACATGGTGTACTAAGATCTAGCAGATAGTATGAGGGGTTTCCATCCTTTCCTTCATCCTTTTTCTTGATTTCTTGGTCTTCTATAAGGTTAGGATTAGCTTAATTTCTCGCTGGTTCTTCTAGCTCTACCTCATTCCTAAGTGTGATAGCCTAATATGGCTCTATTGAATTTACTTTCATACTATGCAGACAAATTTCCATACTTTGCTTACAAAATTCCTTGGAAAGCTGGCTTATTTGAACCTCTAGATTGTGAATAGAAGATGCATGATCTTATGTTACTTGTTCAAACTTCTTTTCCAATCTGTTCTGGTTCTCTTCCATATCATCCTCCATGATCATTCTTTTTACCTCTTCTTAGCATTTAACTCCCTAGATGTCTCATTCTCATACTAAGATTTCACAATGTGTCTTTACTTTATGCTCCAAATTCTTTCCATTTTTTTAAAACAAATGAAAGTGAAAGCCTTAGACGAAAGAACTAAACTAATCGCCTCCTTGGCAATGATACCAAAAACTTGATCGTAAGATTACACACGCTAAGTTTTACTATTTATAACCTTGGTAAATTTTGCAAGCGCACAGGTCATTCAAGTAGTACCTAAGGTGTCAATCCCATAAGGAAGCCTAATCTAGTCCTAAATTATAAGGTCGTCCTAAACTACAATAATTCTAAGCAAATAACTAATACAGAAATTAAATCAATCAATAATCAATTATAAGAATTTAAAGTGCCAAAATAGCAACCACACAACCCAATTCGAAACCAAGTGAGAGAAAGGGAATTTTGATTTGAAATTAATGGAAACCTAACCAATTATGCAATCATTGACTTAACGGGTCTAGATGATCCTTAAGGTGAATTACTCTCTCTTGAGTTATAATTCTTAACCCTAATTGATGATCCTTAATTTAAATTATGGAATTGCAATCCTTTGATTTGCAATTGGCCCAAAACCTAAATTAGTTCTAAGTTGTCTATTAACCTACCGAGAACCTATATTCGATTCCTCATTACACAATTCTACCGGTTTGATTCAATTCTTAACCTATCAATTCACTTAACTCTCGTTAGCCTAAATTGATTATTTTTACCTGGCTCACCGTCTCAATTCATTGCCAAGTTATTAAGAGCGTAATTGAAATCATAATTAAATCAATAAAAACAAAATCAATTGATTTTTATTAATCTCAAAAATCATGATCCAAAAGGGAGTATAAACATAAACTCAACATTCAACACAAACAATTCTCAGCACCTATTTCAATCATATATATGAATAAAACTAAAATAAATGGAAAATACATCAAGAATGGAGTCAGGGAGGCAGCGACAATAGGAAACCACCTGTTTCAGGAAGTACGTCACGTCTAGCTCATCTCCGTGTCTCTCTTCCTTTGTCTCCTTCCTCAATCGAAATTGGTTGAATCAAAGCTCTCTTGCACGACTCTCTAGGATCTCCAAAGACTTCTTGCATATATCCCATCATGTTCTATTTATACTTTGGGCACTCTAGGTCAAAGTTGGGATCGAAACGATCCAAAAAATCTTGTGAAAATCGAGTTTCTGCTTCAGCCCGATGCAGGACACGATCGTGGCCTTGCCTCTATCATGATCATGGCCCCATGTGCACAATTGTGGCCTGGATGTAAGCTTTCTATCATGACTGTGCCCACATGTGCACGATCGTGACCTAGCTACTCTAGCTTGTCCTTGTCTGTCACAATCGTGGCCTGCTGTGCCACGATCGTGGGCTATGCCTTTAGCCCAAAAACTCCTTGAATCTCCTCCATTCTTCACCGTTTATCCTGAAATACTAGCAAACCCATCAAGGTACCTCAAAAATATAACGATTAAGCTCAAAGACTCATAATAACCCATAAAAAACACTTAAACACATAAACTAACACAATTAACACATAAACACACACTCAACACTCAATTTAACACTAAATACTTAACAAATTAAACCCTAAAATATAATGCAATTGAAAACTATCAGGTTCTAGCCTAGATAAAGGTAAGTTTAACTCCTAAACTTTTAGAAATAGAGATATTAAATGTTTTAAGTGTTTGGAGCGAGGACACATTGCATCCTAGAGCCCAAATAAGTGAGTGATGATTTTGAGGGAAGATGGTGATGTTAAGACTGAAGGTTAATCTAATGATGATTGCATACCACAATCGGAGGGGAGTAATGATGAAGTGTATCTAGTTGTTGTTGAAATTCTTATCACTTGGAGAGCTTTAAATGTGCAAGTGATGAATTAGGATGAAGCACAATGAGACAATATCTTCCACACACGTTGTCATACCAAAGACAAGGTAAGTAGCATGATTATAGATGGGGGAAGTTGCGCTAATGTAGCAAGCAATCTTTTGGTTGAAAAATTAGACCTACCTACTACTAAGCATCCTAGACCTTATAAACTTCAATGGTTGATTGAGTGTGGGGAAGTCAAGGTTAATAAACAAGTGCTGGTGTCATTTTTCATTGGTAGCTATTATGATGAGGTGCTTTGTGATGTTATACTAATGTATGCTAGTCATTTGCTTTTGGGTCGACCATGGCAATTTGATAGGAGGGTTATGCATGATGGATTCAAGAATAGATACTCTTTTTTATTGTATGGGAAACCTATAACTTTTGTACCATTAACACTTTGGAAAGTATATGAAGAACAAGTGAGGATAAAAAATGAGTGTGATAAAAGAAAGAATGAGGCTGAATTTGAAAAAAGAAAGAGTGAGATTGAATATGACAAAGAGGCAGTAATCACAAAAGAGGAAGAAAAGGAAAGGCTTCAAGAGCAAGAGAGGAAAAAAGCAAGTTTTTATGCAAAAGAAAGTGAAGCTAAGAGAGCTTTTTTTTCAAAATAGCCAATGATTGTACTTCTCTACAAAGAGGCTTATTTTAATACTAACAATCTTAACCCATCTTTACCTAGTTATATTATGTGTCTTTTATAGGAAATTGATGATGTCTTTCTTGATGATTTTTCCAATGGTTTACCACCACGTAGGGGAATAGAACATCAAATTAATTTCATTCCCAGTGCATCAATTACTAACAGACCAACCTATAGGAGCAATCTTGAGGATGCAAAGGAAATTCAAAGGTAAGTTAAGGAGTTACTAGCCAAAGGGTATGTGAGAAAAAGTTTGAGTCCATGTGCAGTTCTTGCTCTACTTGTGCCTAAGAAGGATGGAACATGGAGAATGTGTCTTGATTGTAGAGATGTTAACAAAATTACACTAAAGTATCACCATCTCGTTCCTAAGTTGGATGATACACTTAATGAATTGCATAGTTCTTGTATTTTATCTAAGGTTGATTTAAAGTCTCGTTATCATCAAATTCGCATACGAGAGAGTGATGAATGAAAGACTGCCTTTAAGACTAATTATGGTTTATATGAGTGGCTAGTTATACCTTTTAGGTTAACTAATGCCTCTAGTACTTTCACGAGATTGATGAACCATGTTTTGCGTTCTTTCATTGGTAAGTTTATTATAGTGTACTTTGATGATATTCTGATTTATAGCAAGAACTTAAATGAACATTTATAGAAATTTGATGAGAAGTTGTATGCAAACCTCATGAATCTTTTTGCACTAATCATATTATGTTCCTTAGATGTGTTGTTAATGCTAAGGGAATAGAGTTTGATGAAGAAAAGGTTAAGGCTATTTGTGAGTGGCCTACACGTAAATCAATAACTGAGGTGCAAAGTTTTCATAGGTTGGCTAGCTTTTATAGGAGGTTTGTTAAAGATTTTAGCACCATTGTTGCACTATTAACTGAACTTATTAAAAATAATGTTAGATTTAAGTAGGGTTGTGAATAAGAATAAACATTTAATTTGATTAAAGACAAGCTAAGTTTAGCACTATTACTCGCTCAACCTAACTTTGCTAAAAATTTCAAAGATGAGTGTGATGCTTCAGGTATAGGTATTGGGGCTATTTTGATGCAAGAAAACCAACCCCTTTTTTATTTTAGTGAAAAACTAAATGGGGTAGCCTTGAACTACCTAACTTATGATAAGGAGATGTATGCTTTAGTGAGTGCCTTGGAGACATGGAAAATTTACTTACGGCCCAAAGAGTTCGCCATTCATACTGATCTCTTTGAAGCATTTGAAAGGACAAGGTAAGTTGAACAAACGCCAAGCAAAATGGGTGGAGTTCATTGAATCTTTTCCTTATGTGATCAAGTACAAACAAGGTAAGAAAAATGTGGTTGTAGATGCTTTTTCTCGCAAGTATACCTTAATCTCTATGTAAGATACTAAAAAATTGTTAGGCTTGAGTATATTAAGGATTTATATTCTTTTGATCTTGATTTTGGTAATGTGTTTAAAGCTTGTGAATATGCTGCCGTTGGCAAATTTTGTAGGCATGAAGGTTTTTTATTTCTTGAAAATAGATTGTGCGTTGCTTATTTGTTCTCTAAGGGAGTTACTGGTTCGTAAGTCTCATAAAGGTAGCCTAATGTGACATTTTGGTGTTTGAAAAAATTTAGATATACTTATTGAGTATTTCGTTTGGCCACATATGAAATGTAATATAAAAAGAATTTGTGAGAAGTGTATAACTTGCAAACAAACCAAATCTAGATCTTTGCCTCATAGATTATATATTCCATGAGGCAAAGTCCTTTGCCAATACCAAGTACACCATGGGTAGATATTTCCATGGATTTTGTCTTAAGTTTACCTAGGTCAAAAAGAGGTAATGATTCAGTTTTTGTTGTTATGGACAGGTTTTCTAAGATGGCTCATTTCATTTGATTTCATAAAACAAATGATGCTATTTACATTGTAGACTTATTCTTTCATGAGATACTATGACTTTATAGAGTGCCAAGGAGCATTGTTTCCGATCGAGATGCCAAGTTCTTTAGCTACTTTTGGAAGACACTGTGGGGTAAGATAGTACTAAGCTAATTTTTCTACAACTTGCCATCCACAAATTGAATGGTAAACTGAGGTAGTTAATCAAACTTTGTCTACGTTATTGTGTGCTATCATTTAAAAGAATTTAAAGAATTGGGAAGATTGTTTGCCACATGGTGAATTTTCTTATAATTGTTCTGTCCATTTTACTACTAATTTTTCACCTTTTGAAGTTGTGTATAGGTTTAATCCCTTGACTCCAATAGATTTAACACCTTTACCAATTCATGAGCATGCTAGTTTAGATGGTACAAAGAAGGCTGAATTGGTGAAGCAATTGCATGGAAAGGTTAGAAATCAAATTGAAAAGAGGATGGAAAAATATGCTTCTCAAGCCAACAAAGGGCGTAAGAAAGTGATCTTTAAACTAGGAGATTAGGTTTGGGTTCATTTAAAGAAGGAGCAATTTTCAACAAAACATCATTCTAAGCTACATCCAATAGGAGATGGCTCATTCCTAGTCATTGTGTATATTGATGAAAATGCATACAAGTTGGATCTACCAGGTGAGTATAAGGTTAGTGCTACATTTAATGTTTCTGATTTCTCTCTATTTGATGTAGGTGATGAAGATTTGAGGACGAATCCTTTTGAGGAGAGGGGGAATGATAGAAACCCAGTTAAAGATATGCAAAGGATGGTGCAATCTGGTTCAACATATTTCGATGATCCATTACACATTGGTTGAGGTCCAATAACTCGAGTTAAAGCTAAAAGGATGAAGGAAGCTCTTAATGGACTAATCGAAGATGTTTGAGCTAAACAAGAAACAATAGAAGTGATTTAGGTTTGGAGAGATCAATCAACTTATCACCTTAATTCACACATTAAATAGGCTTAATTAGTTTTTTATTTGGCCTGATTAGAAGACTAGGTTATTTTGATGATTTCAAGGAGATTTCTAACTGATTTGGGCTGCCTAAAAGTCCACTTTATATATGTGGCTTTAGGAATCTGATTTGGAAAAGTTTTCCTATATCTTAGGGATTTCCTTATTTTTAGGAATAAATCATTGCTAGAAGATTTATTAGGCTTTCTTTAGCCTATATAATCGTTATCTTTGTACAAGAAGTCATGTGGGAATTGGTTTTATGTTTTTTTGATGAGGTTGTTCACTTTGTTGGTTCTTCATTGAACTTAGAACTTATCAAGGTTATTCCTTGTAGCGTTCATCTGACTTATCAATCTCAATCCCTTCTTTTCCTAGAGTGTGGCGTCAATATCCTTCTTTTTAATTTTGGTTCGTGTTTCTTTAATATTATTGAAGTTTTTTCTTAGAAACAAAACTAATTTAACTTTGCTGGAAATTCCTCTCAACAACTTGTTCATGGGTTCTTAGATCTCGATTTATAGGGTTCAGATCACACTATCCTTGATTACCTAGTTCTATGTTTTCCTAGTAGGAGCTTGATCTTTTGGAAGATCCAGAAGTCTAGTTTGTAGAGAATTAATTCAAAATTGTTTCTGGAAGATATATCCATGAAATAAGTTCGTTTAGATGCAGTTTTGTAAAAACTATAGGAGTATTTTCTAGTATAGTTGTTATTTTTGTTATATGTTCTGTCGTGGGTAGTTTTTAGACTTAGTGGTCAATTATTTTTAGAAAAGTAGTGGATGATAATTGAGGTAAGTAGTAGTTTTTTAAATACAGTATAAGTCTATGTAAGTTTGTGCGAGAAATTAATAGAAGTGTGGTTCTTTTTATCTAGGAACTTTTCTCTTTGTCTCTACAAATACTTGTATGGTAATGAAGTATAGTTAGTTGTTCTATCTTCTGTTTAGTTCTCAACAATCCAACAATTTGGTATTAGAGCCAGGTTCATCTATTGGGGCTGAGATGGCTGAAAATGGCAACAACATTGTCAATGTGATTCAACAAACAATTCCACTCTCCAAAGGCAAGAATTATGAGTTTTGGAGCATCAAGATGAAAACTCTATTCTAGTTACATTGTTTGTGGGATTTAGTAGATAATGGCACCCCTAATCTAAATCCTAATCTGCAGGAAAACCAAAAGAAGGATGTAACAACACTGTTCTTCATCCAACAAGAAGTGCACAAGACAATATTCTCTAAAATTGTTGTAGTAACCACGACTGAAGAAGCATGGATAACCTTGAAAACAACATTTTAGGGAAGTTCACTAGTTATTACTATCAAACTACAAGGTCTACATTGAGATTTTGAGATGTTACACATGAAAACAGATGAACCAGTGAAGATTTTTCTATCAAAAGTCACAACTGTTGTCAGCAAATTCGAGCATATAGAGAGAACATCTTAGAGCAAACCGTGATGGAAAAGGTGTTGAGAAGTCTAACACCAAAATTTGATCACATGGTGGCAGCAATTAAAGAATCCAAGGACCTCTCAACCTACACCTTTGATGAATTGATGGGATCACTACAAACTCATGAAGCAAGGATGTCCAGATCAAAAGACAAAGATGATGGGAAGCCGTTTTATATGAAGGGGGAGACTTCTAGAGGAAGGTCTAATGGCAACACAAGAGAAAGAGGCAAAGGAAATGGAAGAGGATATCATAGAAGAGGAGGAAGAGGCAAAGGAAGAAGTTTTGCTGCTGAAAATTAGTACCAGTCCGAAAAAAGATCCAAAAAAGATGTTGAATGCTACTACTGCCACAAATTAGGGCATATTCATTCAAAGTGTTATAAGAATCAAAGAGAGGGTGAAATTAAAGCAAGCAAGCTATGCTGAAGAGAAGAAAGAGCAATATAAGTTTTTTATGGCATATACAGAGGGTGAAATTAAAGCAAGCACCATTTGGATTCTTGATAGTGATTGTTCCAATCACATGACTGGTTACAAGCATTTGTTTGAAGAATTAGATGAATCCCACAAGTTGACGGTCAAACTTGGTGATGACAAACTGATTTAAGTGGAAGGCAAGGGCACAGTAGCAGTGCACACCAACCAAAATGGAACAAAATATTTGCACAATGTTTATTTCATTCCAGAGTTGTCACAAAACCTTCTCAGTATTGGACAATTGATGGAGAGTGGGTATTCAATCCTTTTTTAAGGAAACTATTATGTAATCATAGATAAAACCACGAATCAAACATTAGTAAAAGTAAGAATGGCAGCCAACAAATTGTTTCCACTACCAATCTCAGGTGTAAGAGAGAGAGTAATGGTTGTAAAAGAACTAAATCAATATGAGTTATGGCATCTTAGATATAGGCATTTGAATATCAATAGGTTGAGATTATTGAATAAAAAAAATAATTTATGGGCTGCCTGAGATTGATCAAATAGGCATATGTGAAGGGTGCATATATAGAAAACAAGCCAAATCACTCTTTCCCAAAGGTCAAGCAAAGCGAGCAGCACAAATCCTTGAAATAGTGCATGCTGACTTCTGTGGATTAATGGAAGCTGCATCATTAAGTGACAGTAGGTATTTTCTCCTTCTCACAGATGATTTTAGTATAATGAGTTGGGTATACTTCTTGCAAAATAAGAGAGAAACATTTGAGAACTTTAAGAAGTTTAAGGTCTTTGTAGAAAAACAAAGTGAAAAGAGTTTGAACGTGTTAAGGTCAGATAGAGGAGGAGAGTTCCAATCTACATAATTTACAAAATTTTGTGAACATGAGCGCATACACCATGAATTAATCATACCTTATACACTTGAATAGAATGATGTTGTAGCGAGAAAAAATAGAACTGTGGTAGAATTGGCTAGAAGCATGCTAAAATCAAAAGGTTTGCTAAACTTGATCTAGGTTAAAGTAGTAGCAACTTCTGTTTATCTATTGAATTTACCACCCATCAAAGCAGTGATGAACAATTGAGAGAAAACCTAGAGTTGGACATCTAAGAGCGTCTGACTTCATTGCATACTCCTTAATAAACTCTCAAAGCAGAAGAAAACTAGATGAAAAATAAAAAAAATGCATCTTCATTGGGTATTGCACACAATTTAAGGGTTATAGACTTTATAACCTAATCAGTGGCAAAATTATTATGAGCAGAAATGTTTTATTTCATGAAAATGCAAGTTGGAAATGGAAAGAAACAAAACAAGGAGTAGAGATGGTAGAACTGCAGAAGATGATGCCAAAGGCACTGAAATTCAACAACAAATGGGCAGTTCAAGTAACAATGCAAATGGTTCAAGTAATGGTACAACATTAACAGGAAGACCAGTTACAAGATCAGTAACTAGAGTTGCCATGTAGACCGATTCTGATCCAGAAGCTCCAACAAGGAAGACTAAAACTTAGTAAGAATTGTATGAGACTACTCAAGTGTCATATGTTGTAATAAACTCGGCCACAACCTATGAAGAAGCGGTAAAGAAGGAAGAATGGTGTCAAGCAATACGAGAAGAGCTCGTAGCAATTAAAAAGAACCAAACATGGTAACTGGTTGAACTTCTCGAGGGAAAACATGCAATAGGGGTCAAATGGGTATTTAGGACAAAGTTTGGTGCAGATGGGAGTGTGCAGAATTACAAGGCAAGGTTAGTAGGAAAGGGATATGCTTAGAAGTATGGAGTAGACTATAAAGGGACCTTTTTACCGATGGCCAGATTTGAGACAATGAGGTTGTTGTTGGCATTAGTAGCTCAATTGAAGAAAACAGTCCACCAATTTGATGTAAAATCAACGTTTCTCAATGGAGTACTATTAGAAGAGGTGTATGTTGAGCAACCTGAGGGATTTGAATTAAAAGGCAAAGAAGATTGGGTGTACAAGTTGGTAAAGGCATTGAAACAGGCACTGAAAGCATAGTACAACAAAATTGACTCCTACTTTATAAATTCTTGGTTTGACAAAAGTAAGAATGAGCCTAATCTCTATATTAAGAAGAAAGGAAAGGCTGGTTTGTTGATTGTTTGTTTGTATGTTGATGATATGATTTACATCTGCACTAATAAGGAATTGGTGGACGAATTCAAGAGAAGCATGAAGAAAAATTTTGATATGTCAGATTTGGGGTTGTTACACTATTTTCTTGGATTAAAAGTAGAGCACGAAGAAGTATCTTTGTATCACAAAGGAAGTATGCTAGAAATTTACTCAAGAAGTTTGGGATGTAGAATTGCAAAGCTGCAACAACTCCCATTAATGTAAATGAGAAACTCGTAGGATAAGATGGAACTAGAGCAACAGATGCAACCAACTTCAGAAGCCTAGTTGGTGGCTTAATTTACCTAACTCACACAAGACCAGACATCTCATATGCAATAGGTGTAATCTCTAGGTACATGCAGAATCCAACCAAACATCACTTTTGCGCAACAAAGCGAGTATTGAAGTATATTGCTGGCATAATCAATTACAAACTCTGGTATGGCAACTCAGGCACATACAATCTAACTAGCTATAGTGATTGGACAGGTTGTGTAGAAGATAGAAGAAGCACTTTAGGATATGTTTTCTCTCTTAGTAGCATGTCAAGCATTATGGTTGATAAGAATCCTTGTTAAATTTGATCAGGTACAGCAACAACCTACACCAATTTTTTGTGACAATCAGTTAGCCATAGCAATGGCCAAGAATCCCATCTTCCATAGAAGAACAAAACATATTAATATTCGAGTACACTTCATTAAAGATTTCGTGGCAGAAGAAGTGGTGGTATTGAAGCACATTAACTCGGAAGACTAGAATGTGAATATTCTAACAAAAGTATTGGCACGAGGCAAATTTAAGAATTTTAAAATAAACTTGAATTGACCAATTTTGAATTAAGAGGGAGTATTAGAATTAATTCAAAATTGTTTCTAAAAAATCTATGCATGAATTAAGTCGGTTTAGAAGTAGAAAATAACAACTATACTAGGAAATAGTATAATTGTACTATTTCGTAGTATAGTTGTTATTTATGGTATACCATAAATATGTTCACTGGTGGATAGTTTTTAGAATTAGTGGTAAGTTATTTTCTGAAAAGTAGTGGATGATAATTCAGGTGAGTAGTAGCTCTTTAAATCCAGTGTAAGTCTATGTCAGATTATGCAAGAAATTAATAGAAGTGTGGTTCATTTTATCCATAAATTTTTCTCTGTTTCTACAAATACTTGTACATCAGTGCGGGTTAGTTGTTCTATCTTTGGTTTAAACATTGTTTACTTTAAAACTGTGTCATGATGGGAAGATTCAAGACATTCAGAATGATTTGATCCCTTAGGAAGAGCACCTAGGGGAGGGAATGTTTCAGATTCTAATGGAGGTTTATGACATATGGAAGAAGTACGTGAAAGAGTGAGTCCGAAGTAAGCAACCAAAAAAGGAAATAAAGGTGGGAAATGTGGAAAAGAGAAGAGACGAGTTCCTCAGACTTTAACCAATAGCGCAGGAAAGCCTAGGAAGTAAAAGGGATGATAAACCTTGGAGCTCACAGACATTACAATAAAGCCATTGAACGGAAGAGACAACCAAGATTAAAACCTGGAGACACAAGGAGAAAGAAAACAAAAGCTAGATATTCAGTATTCATAGATAAGTTTATTTAGAATGTATTTAAATTAAAAATAATAATCAAATTGAAAGAGAGGGGGTGTTCCGGTGGCCTGTACAAAAGAGCATGGGTGACGACGGCAGACAGGAACTTGGAACTGGTTCCGTCAACTTATCTTTACCTAACGAGAACAATTGTTGGCGTGTCTGTTTGTTACGGTCGTGGCGGTGGGTGCACTGGACAAGGCAACATTCTAATGAAAATGATGACTACAGTACAGGCAAAACAATGGCTCGCAGAGTGCCGCTCAATCCCAACTCTTGGTTCGTATATGAAAAATCAAAGGTTCTGAAATGTGTTGATTATTATCATTTGGGTTTTTGGGTTTTCAGGTAAGTAGTACCTTATGCTATTATTATCCCTCTGCCATGTCTGACACTATGATGTCGTAAGCCTTTTTTCTGGACCCACCGGATTTCTTGTAGTAGACGCTGTGATGAAACTTTGATTTCTTGCCCCAAAATTAACCTTGCTGGACGACAATACCCTCCTCCTACAAATTTTCAGAAAAAAAAGCTAATTTAATAGAGGAAAAGTAGCATCTTAAAGTTTTTTAAAGATTGCAAATGTTAAAAAGAGACAGGATAGGCTCCACAGAGAGTCGGTATGGTCAACTTGGGCTGTGTACTGGTGTGAATAAAGCAGAAGGGAAAGGCAGCGGTTAAACTTTTAAGTTTGTGGAATTGGAATATTGCGACTCTGGGAGAGTATCTGATTCCAATCTCAAGCTGCCACCTCCGCCGTGTGGGGCCTATGCTGGCTTTCATTTCAATCCAACGCCCTGTGATCAGCTCCTATGATTTTTTACCTCTCTGTACTTGTTTCCAAAATCCAAAGGGGAAAAAGTAAGTCCAAACATTAGCATTATTTGAACTAACTCGGCGAAGTGAATAGGCGCCACCGCCACCATTTGATTGGATTTGGAGGTGAGGTGGAACCCCTTAGTTTTGACATACTTTACAGATCCAACGACGGCGATTTGTCACGTCTACGGACCCTTTGATTTAAGTCAGAAATACCCCTAACTAAGCACTTGACCATGGGTCCCGCTCTCATCCAATGGCCCGGTGCACAGACTTTCAAGGCAAATCTTGTTAATTATAGTAACATGTACAAATAATTTAGGGTCAAAACGCAAAACATGTGTCCGTACGACATTAATTAAATTTGGAAATGGATTTTATTATTTTCTTTTTTTAAAATTACTTTATTTTCCTGCTCGTATTTACTCTTTAGTAGCAAACAATATAAAATAACAAAAGAGAAAAAGGCTTCCACTCTGAGATTCTTCATTACGTCTCTCTCTCTCTCTCTCTCTATCTTATTGCTCCTCTCCGCTTTCCTGTAGCAACACCGCTCCTTTTCCTCTGATATTGTTAATCAATTCCACCAACACTCTCATACTGTCATCTTCTTTACCTTTTCCTATACTAGACCTTTTTTCCTGGGTTATTTGCAGAAAAGAAAAACAAGTGAGAATTTGTGATGCCGGAAAATAGCAATAAGAGGCAAGCTAACAGCAATGTGGTTTCTTCTAACATTCAAGGTATCTTTGGTTTCCCCCTCTTCATCTTTTTACAAAAGCAAAAACATAACTATGAAAGCAGTCAGGATCTTTTGTGGTATTGTTAATGTCTTTTTGTTTTTCCAGTTTTACTTCAATTTTTTTAAAAATATGTTTTGATTGTTAGATTTTTATGTTTCTTGCTCCTTTCTGATGCTTCATTTCTACTTTCAACCCTTCCTATTATTGATCCTATATATTTATAGCTGTTGTTGTACTAGGATCCATTTTTCTTGCTTTTGCTTGTTATTTCTCTGATGATTGATGTTGTTGATACTAAATTATGAGAGCTATGATCATTTATGCGATGCCAATTCAATCCTTTGTAGGTAACCACTGCTACTTTTTCTGTGTTGGTTGTTGAACCTAGGAAATTTGTGATTGCTTCATGTTGGGTGCTTTGCCTCTTTTTGCTGACGTGTTAGACGTGGATTTCTGTGTGAGGCCTTTCTCGTCTTAAGAATGAAAATTTGACGTGTTCATGTTTAGATTGTAGGTTTTGATCAGATTAAGTGTTGGGATCTACATGTTCCTTTATTAGGGACTGTGTAAGAAATTCATTCGATGCTTGTTGTCAAATGATTTTTCGGATTTCAATGGTTTGATCAATGAAGTAAAAGCACAAGTTGCTCCAGAGATGGAGAGGCCTTTTGAGTTATTCTTATGGGTTTTTGCAGAAGCACTTTGCCTATGGAAAATACACGATAGTCCGGATCAAGGTGGTATGGCTCAATCAAGTCCATACCCTGATCGTCCAGGTCAACGAGATTGTGTATACTATCTAAGGACAGGGTTGTGTGGTTATGGAAACTATTGTCGCTATAATCATCCTCCTAATTTTGCACAGGTGCTAAAGGTTTCTTGAACTTGTGTTCTCCTTCTTATATAAATAGATGTTAACATTATCTTGAATTTACCTGTTTGAGTTGATGTGTTTGTGTCAACCCCGTGGTTTATGTGGTGCCTTACGTTCTTTCCAGCTCCATTTTAAAAGCTCTTTTTCCATGGTCAGGGGACACAATTCACTGAAGAACTTCCTGAGAGAGATGGTCAACCTGACTGCGAGGTAAGTTCTACTTCAATATCTTTTGTATAGAGAAAGTTTATAATAGGAATAGGGATCCACTGAGTCAGTGGCCTAGCGGTTGGGTAGTTGCTTTGCAGACCTCCTTCTTCCTCCTAACTCTACAGAGAATTTATAAACTGGAAACTTCTGTCTTTTGAAGATGATCAACTTATTGATTGCTAGACATTACACTATCATACCTTCAAATTTTGTGTAGAACTTGAAGATTTTATTTATTTCTACGGTGCCATAAAAAAAAGTTCCATGATAGTGTAATGTATATGAAGAAAAAGATCTGGTGACTAGGAACTATCCACAGCACAGGTATTCTTTTACAACAATATTAAGACAATACTGCTTTGTAGTGAAACTACAATTGATATCAGCCAATACTGCTTTCATTTTGAACACTGCATGTATGATGGTTTCTGAAATTACTTGCTTTCTCAAAAAATAAGTATCATTACTCCAGGTTAGCTTATAAACCTGCATTTTCAGAGTTCCACTTCGTAAGCTTTCTCCCACCCCACAACTCTTAAAACATAAACCCTGGAAAAGTGAGCCGTATTTTCTTGGTGGCTTCCTATGGATGGAAAATCGGGGATTGCTCTTCATTGTTGAAAAACGAGCCCCCGTTTCTTTTCCTGTCATGGATGAACCATGCTACAAAAGACGTGCTTAAGAATGTGAATATAGAAATGAGTAATTTTTAGACAAAATCACTGGTTATTATTGAAGTTTTTCCTCTGTGTAGCTACCATAAATCTGTTGTTTTTGGAGTCAAAACTATGGTCTCCTGATTCTCTTCTCTAGGATAAACCAACAAAAACTTATGCTTGGGACAGTTTCTGAATGCACCTGATCTTGGTCGAACCAATTATGCTCCACTAACGACCATATAAGCAACTCATTCTTGGAAAAAAAGATACAGTCAGCATACTTGAACTTCCAAGTGAATGTTAGTTGCCATATCAGAAAATCATTTTTTCTATAAAGAGTCGTTAATTTTTCATTAAGTTATTTGATGGATGGTGATGGGTCTCCGAATATAGGTTTTGTTTGTATGGAAGGAAGAGAAACAGATCTAAAGAAGATGCAAGGAGCATTGTTAATAATAACCTGCTTAAATATTTGAAGTAGTTAAATGGCTGCGAGGGAACTTGGATAATCACTCAAATTGCTATAGGTTTATCAACTACTATGTAAAATGTTTCCTTGTATTGCATATGACAATTTTGGTTCAATTTTCTATTGTACATCCACAACATATTTATCATTTATTCAATTTTGTTTTCCAACTTCTGGAAGATTTTAAGTAGAGAGGTCCAGATCTGTCTAAATCTTTGGGATAGTGTTGAAATTTCTGAAATGAGAAGATTGATGGGAAGCTCAAAGATCTCTATGGTTCTTATTTGCATGACAATACCCTCAATTCAACATACTTGTTTAACTTTCACTTGGTAGAAGAAATGTCCAACTTCTAACCTTGATTTACGGCTTCTGCTATGAAATCGACATTGTAGTATTACCTAAAGACAGGGACGTGTAAATATGGATCCACATGTAAATTTCATCACCCAAAGAACAGGAATGGTGCGGGGCCAGTTTCATTCAATATTCTTGGTCTACCCATGCGCCAGGTCTTCTCTTCTTCCCTTGTGTGGTCAATTACTTTAGGATCGTGTTAACATATTCTAACGTTTATGACAGGATGAAAAATCATGCCCTTATTACATGCGGACAGGCTCATGTAAATTTGGCATTGCATGCAAGTTCCATCATCCACAGCCTTCATCAGTTGGCAGTAGCTTGCCTGCTGGTGTATCCACTACCTTGGGCTCCAGAGTGCCATCAATTACACCTCCATCAGGTCTGTCCTTTGTTGGCGTTCCAGCATGGTCACTACCAAGGGCACCATATGTCTCTAGCCCTCATTTGCAGATTCCACAGGCTTACATGCCTGTTGTAGTTTCTCCTTCTCAAGGTGTTCTCGCTGGTCAAGGATGGAACACTTATGTGGTAAGTTTGTGGTGGTTGAATCTTAATTTTGCTATATCTGGTTTTGCAATCACTATCATGGGCCTAGTTGCCAAATATTAAGTATTGATGCATGCATCTTCCATTTTGCTTGCTGCAAAGGTGATTTCGGGGAGAGCTCCTGGTGTAGAGAGAGAGCGAGGGAGAGAGGGTAGAAAATAGAGAAAAGAGCCCTTATGACCGGTACAGTTGTTACATGTCTTTACTGGCATGAACTAGCTGTTTACTATCTCTAGTTAGCTTGCTATTGTTTATGTGTCTTTGAGAATAACATTGCATTTAATTAGTATTACATCTTTAGAATTATTAAAATGCCTTTGCTTAAAAAACTGATAGTGAGTTTGGAAAAAATAAAGAAAAGAAAGCAAAGGTAAAATGATAAATTATGCTGCACAAGAGATAACATATAATAGACAAACTTGGGAACATGCAGTCGATTGTTTCAGTTAACCAATTAAACTAACATATTACTAATTAGTTTATCTTGATGACTTTTGTCTTTTTTAATTTCTATAAAATTGAAAATATTTTTATATATTTATTTATTTTTAACCTCATCTATAGTAATGTAGTCAACAATGCAAATGATAAACCATTAACAAATTAAGTTTGCAATTATGATAAGCTTGTTTTGATTTTTTAGAAAACTATCACTTATTGACAAATTTTAATTACTTCATTAACAATTTTCCACTGGTTGGTTTCCATTTGACAGTTAGGATGGTTCAATGCATTCTTGGAACATGTGTAACTTTTTTGGTATCTGGCATTTTCCATGGTTCAACAATCATATTTTTCGATTGAAGTGGCAATTGCCACTGCATGCACCATCTTATCTTCCAGTTTCTAAAAGGTGTGACTGTATTGATCATTGTTACTCCGCATCCACATATTGTATCGACTGTAGTATTGAGATAAATGAGGAGCTCTTTCTATTGTTTTCTTTTTCATACTTTGTTTTTAAGTTGTGGAATTTTGGGCCAAGGAACAGGGCATCATAATCATTTATTAAGATAGCTTTGACGATCACTGTTGATACTGTTGTAGCGTAGCTTGCATATTTACGTTTAATCATGATGGCTGCATGTGTTCAAAGCATATGCAGTTATCATAATCTCTGTTTCAGGGATAAATGGATTACGTTTCTTTTGATACTCTCATAATTAATTTTATTCCTTCCCCAAGTTTTATTGATATTAGTATGTTCTGCGTTTAATTTTTTTTTCAATAATCTGAATGAAGATTTATGATATGAAAATGATTAAGTGAATTTTAAAACAACATGCTTCTTCCATTGATCCTACGTCTATCTGGCCTTGAATGGCTAAGATGTCAGAAGTTTGGTGGTTGATGTTTTATTCCAGCTATTTATGTGATCCTATGCAAAATCTTGTGGATGTTACTTTTTAGCATTCATTATTCAGATAAACAAAATTTCAGTTCTACTTTTAGTACTTACCTCCTCCAGTTATCATGCTTTAATTATTTCCATTTATTTCATAGTATAGTTATAGAATAAATAATCAATTTTAGTCAGTTGTTCTTGTTATTTATTTTTGTGTTCCAATCTTCTTATGAAATGTTTCTTCTGTTAAAAGTTGACTGCCAAAAGTCTAATAGTGAGGTTAGGTGATTGGAAAATATAAATAAATATTTTTGACTTTTTCAAATTAAGAGGACTTCTTATCCAAATAAATTTAGAAATGAAATAGGACAACAAGATTACTGGACTTCGAAAATTGTTATTCCTTTCAATTGCGTATGAATTTATCAATTGTTTGCTTGCTGTACCTTGACCTAATGGAACTAGAAAGATGAGCATAATGCTCAGAAGCAAGCATGAAAGGATTTGAACTCTCTGTACGTGTTGTTGCCTAGAAAAATAAAAGAACTTTTCCTTTGGAGTGTAGCAGTGGCAGGTTTTGCATCTTGATGAAATTCTTAAGTGATGTTTGCTGATAGGATGCACACTAAAGGACAATATTAATTCACACCATCAGGTTATTTCGTGATTGTTAATGCAATAAATGATGGAATTGCACCACAATATGGGGATGTTAATGAGGGCAAAGTTTCATCTGCTATGGAGTGGTATCAGCCAATAGGAGTTTCACCTAGACCTAGCGGGATTAGAAAGATGAGGACTCGATAGCAAGCATGAAAGGACTTGAATCTGTGCACATATTGTCTAGAAAAGAAATAAAAAACTTTTCCTTACGAGGTGCAACAATGGCAAGTTTTGGGTCTTGATGAAATTCCAAGTGATGTTTGCTGATAGGACGAGGACAATATTAATTCACACCAACAGGTCCTTTTGTGATTATTAATGCAGTAAATGATGTAACTGCACCCACAATGTGCATTGAGGCATCCTGAGACATAGCCCCTGCTTAGACTAAATGTTTTGTTGGAACTTGTTTAATTTTTGTTCTCATAAAAGCATTTGTAATTTCTTGGATATTTCAACTTCAAACTTCCTGACAAATCTTTTTTTTTTCCCTTGGATTGAGGCATTTTCTTAATGTTCTCTTGTATCCATTTTGTTTTTCAGCGGGGAAACTTTAGCACTATGTCTTCTCCCAATATCCCGAGATCCAATCTTGTTTACAACTCAACAAATCAAGTTGAATTGGGTGGACAAGTGCACTTTTCAATGATAACCGTTTCTAATCTACCTGAGAGACCTGATCAACCAGAATGCAGGCATTTCATGAGCACTGGTACGTGCAAATTTGGATCTGACTGCAGGTACCATCACCCAAAAGAGAGAAAAGAGAGGGTTGAACAACTAGCAGATAGCATTGGTCCTCTTGGGCTCCCTTCAAGACCTGTAAGTCAATTTCTTTTCTCACGATTGGTAACAAATTGGTTAGCGGTTGAACTTTCTGAAATTTATTAGTGAAGATGACAGGATGACACTAAAGATTGATGTTCTCAAAGTCTGGTCATACGTGTATCTAATGGCAGGGGCAAGCTGTATGTTCAAACTACAATATGTATGGAATTTGCAAGTTTGGTCCTAGTTGCAGATATGATCATCCATTCCCTGGATATCCTTATGGCTATAGTCTCAGCCTGAACCTGCCAACTTTCTCTATATCTGATTCGTCTGTCTTCACTTATCCAAGAACATCGCCTGGCATTGCTTCATCTGACACACTTCCCTCGTCAAGATGGTCTGATAATTGGGTTCAAAATTCTGAGGCTGCAACTAATAAAAATGAAGGCATGAATACAAAGACTTCGGATGATCCCTCTGAAGCAGCTGTTTCTCCACCACTTCACTTCTCTCAGTCCTCTTCAGAATCTTCCCACGATTAAATTTGAATTCAGTGTTTCTGTAACATGTCCATTTTGATGGTCAATACTTCGAGAGGAGGTTCTTGTAACATTACCTCAAGCTCCTCTCTCTTCACCTGTAATTATGCGGCGTGTGATAGGTTCTGAAATGAATTGTAATGAGGAAAAGCCTGGGGGATCATGGAAGGGCATTTTTGTTGCGAATAAAATGCAGGTGAAAGATGTGATCTTTGCTTTCTTCGATAGTTCCTGCCTTACTTGGATGGTTTGTGATATTTTTATTTTTTATTTTTATTTTTTTTGAAGGTTAAAATACTGTAAGTATTACCTGTGAGAATAATAATCGAACAGAACATCGGGCACATCGACCCAAATATGAAACCTGCCATGGCGGAGAGAGTCGCGCGCCACCAGGTGAGCACACTGATTCTCCTGTCGCCTAATCCAAAAAATTTTAATGTCTGGCCGGGAAGCAAGATAGGCCTTACAATCAGACACAATTAACCCAAACTCAGAGTTATTCACACTCGAGGAAGTAATGGCAAAAAATAAAGTTTGACAATCTGTAAAAACACAGCCAGGTTCTTGTGATATTTTTATTATATCGTGTGAAATCTAGTGTCTTATATAATCAAATTCGGATTGGACTGGTCAGCTCAGCTGAAAAAATTGTAACTTTTTAGTTTATTGTAATAACTTCTTATATACAAAGCAGATTTATTAAAAAATCAATCAATTTATTAATAATAAACTTTCCTTCAGCCTAAGAAAAACGACAAATAGGTGAAATAAAATCACTTGATTCACTTATTCTATTTTTATTCTGTGTCATTTTATTTCATCAATATTTTTTTAAGTTTCACATAAATATGTGAATGAGATAAGATGAAATAGAATAGGAACAGAATAAGTGAAACAGATGATCTGTTCCTCAAATAGAGATGTTTAGTTCATAAGAAGCAATGGCAACGAAGACGGAAATACAAAAGTATAAAGTTTTATGAGAATTAAAATCTTGGAAAGTGCAATTTTAGATTGATCAACTGTTGTCTTATTGTGATATAGCCTAAAGGTAGATACTTGCCCTGTGGGCTATTTGTTAGCTACTTGATTTAGATTGACAATGCCTTCACGTTGCCAGAACTGGTGGTCGAAGGGGTGACAATGAAGGCTGTGAAGGTTTAGAAGAGAGAGTTCAGTGGTGATAAGAGATTTAAGACTAGAGTTAATGTGGGTTTGAATCTCCGTAGAGCCACTGAATTGAAAAGGTGTGATTGTAGAAATCTTGAAAATGGGCAATGACATTTGATCGCAATGTCTAAAGATAACTGAGTATGAGCATCTTGATTTGAATAAACTAAAATGAAATCTGCTTAAAGTTGGAGACAAGAAGAGCAAAAGAACAGTAGTAGATTGAGCTGGGAGGGGGCGATAAAGAAAAGAGACAGAATGTGATTTTTCATTTTTATTCATTAACATACAAAATGACGTCACTTTGTATAATTTGAGAAGTTCGAGTTTCAAATCAGACTGGACAGTATCGATTTAACTCAAGCTAAAATCGAGTTTAAACTCAAAATTTTTTAAGAACTTTTAACTCAATCTAAAATTCGATCAATTTGATACACATCCATTGATTTCAAGTCAAGTTGGACTGAGATTGTACTTTTTTTCTACCCTTACTACAATCATGTCTCTACCACCATAAAAGACTCAATTTTAACTCACAAGAGGAAAAAAATTTTATAAGAGAGCATATGATATAAAACGTTAGCTCTAGATATGGAATGGATTCATTAGACAAGATCCGAAAGAAAAGAAAAGGAAATTAAAAGAAAGAAGTAAACATTAATAGAATAAAATAGTGAAGTTTTAAGAATGTGAAAGAGAAGTATAAAGGGAAAGTGTAAGAGAGGAATATTTCGAGTCAAACTGATGTCCTCTCTTGAAATGCTAAAAGTAAAGTTTTAATAACGTGAAAGAAAGTTTGAAAATAATGGAGGAAGGCAAGAGGGGAGGATTTTGAGTCAAACCAATGCTATCTTTCAAAAAGCCAAAAAAGCCAAATAGGATCACTCGTAATGTACATGTTACTGTACTTTGTAGACAAGGGAAGCTCTTGACCTTTTGGGACTACATGGAAAAGTTACATCTTAAACCTAACACTACAACTTATAATCTTATAATTGAAATTTTATGTAAAGATGATAATGTGAACGACGCTAAAGAATCTTTTAACGGTGTAAAAGGATAAGAGTTTGAATAAAAGCTTATACCTCTCTTCTAATTGATTTGTTATTTGGTTTAATTTTTAAAATATTGGCAAAACCTAATCGATATAGGCATGTCATGTATTAGGCTTGTTTTAAATTCTAAAATCTTTTTTATTTGGATTAGGTTAGATTTATTTACATTGAATTAGTAAATCAATCACTCAACCCAATTTTACTACAATTTTTATTAAAATTAATTTTCAAGTAAAAATGAATAACAATTAGTGCAACAACACTAGGTGATATAAGAAACAACCATACGGAATGTACCAGACAAAAGCAAGCTACTACTAACTTAGAACCATAGCAATAACTTGCAACCGAGCTAAGACATTAAAGATATGAATAATATAAACAATTAAGGTTTTCTCAATGATATAGCTCATCATCTTATGTATAAGTTGTTGCCTTGTCATCATTTGCCTAGGAATTTTTGCATGTTCCTTTATTTCTAAATAAAATGAATGGCAGTCCAAAAGCAATTCTAAATTTGATAACATCATCCTTACATATCCATTTCAATTTGATGCTCAAACCACTAATATCAACTTAAGAATTCACGAACACATGAAAGATTGTTAAGCCTTTATATGGTTTGCCAAATTGGTTTAGTGAAATCATATTGAAAGAATAAGTTTCTAATAGATTTAGGCTCTTAATGAAAAAGAGAGAAAATAATAGAAACAGAAGTTGCAATATGAAACATCTTTTGTAGAGAGTTTTCAACTACATGTAATGAATGAAACTCTTGAAAATACTAGCTTACACTATGCAAGTTTATACCAAGAGACTTTAAGAGCCTTAATCCTTAAAAATTCTTTATAGTACTTATTGGTAAATGATCCTAAAGAGTGAGTAAACCAAGTAGACTTATCCGCATTAGTAGAAAAAAGGTGAAAGAGAGGAGCAAGCCTGAGAAAATCATCCTTGATGCTCATATAAGATTATATATATTATCATGCAATAACTCTCTAATAGTGGCAAGTTCTAGCATCATGCTTCTTAAAGTTGAAAAATGAACGTCATTAATAAGAGGGCTCAAAGAACTCTAGTTATCATACCAAAAGCTAGTAGTATCTTCATTGCCTAATCTCCCTTTAATCAGACTTCTACTTACTCCCTAAGCTTGAAAATATTAAGCAGTATCCAAGATGAGTTACATTTTAGAGAAGTTTAACAAATGCTATTAGATTTTAAGTAATGTGAATGCGCTTAATTTACCTAAAGAGATTCCTTACCCTCTATAATCCTCCAACAATGACAATTTTGTTACTTATCTTGATTTAGGCTATACCAAGGCCTCCATTATCTATAGACAAACATACAATGTCCCATTTAAACTTAGCTTTATAGCTTCTAGTTGTTTGACTAGGCCATAAAAAGGTCTTAAAGAACATTTCAATTATTTTTAGTAGGCCTTAGGGAAAACAATATGTAAGTACAAATAAACTTATAATGAATTTAAAACTAAAATTGATTAATTGAACTTACTAGCATAAGTAAGGCTCATGTTACAACAACTATTGATTCTCTTTTGAATTTTCTCTATAAGTGACAAGAATTCCATGTATGAAGGCCTCTTATGAGAGATAAAAACTTTAAAATAAGTAAATGAAAGCTAATATTCTTGTAATCTTATCAGGTTAGTAATCCAAAGAGAATATATTGCTGCTACTATAGATATAAAAACACATATTATCTTGAATGTCAATTCTAATTAGTTGTGTTTTGAACATGATTATGGGATTCTAAACCTATATTAGAGTTTATTCTTGAATTTTTTTTATAATTGTTATCTTGTTAAATTTAATATATGATGCTTTTTAGTACTTCTCATACTTATACTTAATAAGAAATTGAGAGATGGAATTAAAATTATCTATATTAAGTTGCACAACGAGAGTTAGCACTTTAATAGACCTACAAATATCATATTAACAAATAATTGAAGAGAGATCTTAATTATGAGTTAATTATCCTTAGGATTGCTTCAAATCTAATTTGGTAGTTAGAAGTAGTTTTGTGAATCAGGAAGTTGTAATCCAATTGTTATATATTTCAATTGGGATTACTTAGCTAGATATCAAGAGAGGGTAATCAAAACCTTAGGATATCTAAAATCAAGTATAATTGAATTAACAAGATAAAGAGAATACAAAACAAGGATAGAATAATCCCTAATTTTACATTATTGATTAACTTCACTTTTATTGCTATCTTTAATAATTTAGTTACTAAGTTTTATTATTTTATTTTAATTTTAGTTAATTTTTAATTCAATTAATTTAATCCTTTATCACCTTAAACAAACTGGATTCAAGTTATTAGGTGACTAATCCAATTCTCACGGGAACGATATTTTATGTACTACAATATACGATTCGTATACTTGCGATATTGCATACTTTAGAATGAGCAAACAAGTTTTGATGTTGTTAAATGGAAATTGCATTAGCATCTTATTCCATTTGAATTCATTTAATTTAAGGAATTGATACTTTTCTATTATGTGATTGTAGAGCATCAATATAAGAATCACTCGGAGTATGAGAAAATTAGGAGATACATCAGCATTTGACATCACAAAGCAAGAACGAGAGTTTCGAAAGGTGAAGCGTTAAGAAGTAATAAAAAGAAAATGGTGGAGGGAAGAAAGCAAGGAGAACAATAAAGGACATTATGGAATTCATGAGGTCGTGGCTTAATGTGAATCAATAAGGGATTACAAGATCACCATTGAAGACTAATACATTTGAAATGAAGCTAGCACTACCAAATATGCTACAAACCAGCGTGAAATTTTATGAGCTGGCCAATAAGGATCCCAATGCTCATCTGGCCAATTTCCTGGAGATTTGTGATACGTTCAGGTATAATGAGCTATCAGAGGATGCAATTAAGATGATACTTTTTCCTTTTATACTCAAGAATCAAGCCAAGGCATGGCTAAATTCACACAACCCAATGAATGTCACAACATTAGGGGAGTTGGTGCAAGCCTTTTTAGTTAAGTACTTCCCCTTGATAAAGACTATAAGGCTCAAAAAGGAAATTACAAATTTTTAACAAAATGAAGGTGATTATTTATATGAAGCTTAAAAGAGATTCAAGAAATTGAAAAGGAGTTGTTCACATCTCAACTTACCAAAGGAGTTCCTTTTGCAAATGTTCTACAATAGAGTGCTAGTTTTACACTTATCCTAGTAGGTTTTAGTTCATCCAATCCCATTTTCTCAAACAAAGAATAAGGCATCATGTTAATTCTAGCACCTCGGTTGGATAAAGCCTTATCTATTTTTAAGCCACCAATTTTTAAGGGATAGTAAAACTCCTTAGATCTGTAAGCTTCTCTAGTAGTTTGCTTTTCAAAACTCTTAAGCTCCTTCCTTTAACTTTTCCTTGCTCAATAGTATCTCCTTCAAAAGTTTTATATGTTGTGGCATTTGCACAAGTTCTTTAACAAAAGATAAGTTATCTTGGATGAATTTGATGATATTCATCACGTTTATTATATTTTAATTTCCAGATTATGGTTGTTCTTGAATTATTTTGTAACTTTAATTTTGATTGATTCAATACATAATATGTATTGTGTTAATGGTGCATGCATATATTTTGAAAATAAATCGAGAGAGTGATTCAAAAGTAATCCTATTAATTTGCGCAATGAAAGTTGGTAAATTAATATGTGACATTATTGACAAATAAAATATCATTCAAAGAGAGATCATGTGTGATAACTTAAATATTTGATAGATAACTTCTAAACTAATTGAAATTGTTAGGGAAAGAGTTTTGAATTGAGAAATTACAATTTTGGAATTTTCAGATTCAATTAGGGATTCTCAATTAGGGTTAATTGGTCAGATCTTGAGAGAGACTAATCAAATCCTTCAAAAATCTAGGATCAATATCGATTGAATCAAAAGTGGTTAAGGTAGCAAAATGATGACAGAATAAATCAAATACTCTCATAATTGATTTATCTTGTTTTATTGTGACATCTCATTTGTTGACTGATTTAGTGCTCTATTTGATTTAATTGTGTTAATTTCATAATTTTATTTTCATTTAACTCATACTTGATTGTTTAATTTTCTGGTTATTTTTATTTTCATTTAATTCACATTTTTACAACTTTAGACAAAGTAAAAGTTCATTTAATTTTAGCTAATTCTTCGTAGGATCGACATCTCAATTACTACAAGTTAAAATTCGTATATTTGCATAATATTGAGAGTTTTATATTAGATAAAACTTGTTCAATAGATTCATCACCTAGATACCATTTCTTTGATATCGACTAATCTCAGTATTATCTTTATCGTAGTTTATTGTTGTGTCAAATTTAATTTAGTTTGTTTAGTTTAATTTTCAATTAAATTCACAACTTGATTTGGTGGTAGACAATAGAAAAAGAGTTAATACTAATGTTTATAGTCTTTGTGAAATCAACTTGTACTTGCTAGTGCTAGTTACTACTACACCATGTACTTACGGTTATAACTTATAATTATTATAAGCACATAAAATCAATCAATCAACACCTTTACATTGCTTATTTGGCCAAAAAGATTCTTTAGATTTATGGTTTCACTTATTTCTAGAGTTGTCAGAAGCAATCTCTATATCAGTTAAGGGTAAGATTATTTACTTTTTAACTTTCCTAGACTCTGAATATCAGTAGAACTTTCACTAAGTTGTTATTTTATTTGTAGAATTTGTTTAGAGAGATGCATATATAATTTTATGGATATTTCAAATATTTGATAAGGAATTCAAGAATATCTAATAAGCTTTTCAAAACTAACTCAAACCTACATCATTTATTATCCAACTATGGAAGCATTCTTAATCAAGTCCAATGGCAGTTCCAACCCGGTCATGCAGCAGAACTGAAGACTAAAGAGAATGAAATTCATTCTTATCTGTATTTCTATACTTAGCCTAGTTTCAAAATTGGGTGTAATGCATCTCTAATCATTTGAATAGATGCTTTAATTGCAACCTTAATCAATTTTATATACTTATAATGCCTTTGGTTATACGTCAAAGTAGGAGACTTCTGATGCAACTGACTACTACTATTGTTTTTAAGTTACGTTCGGTCGAAAACGCACAAAAGGACTAGAAAATTGAGAAACTGTCGAGGATCCTAGCGCCTCTACAAAACTTCTTAGAATATATCAGGATTGACCTAATCTTAAACCGGGAAGAGAAGGTATATATATACATTTACATATATCACTGGCAAGAACTCAAAATCAGAGTCTGAGTTTTAGTCGGACAGAATTGTTCTCCCTGCCCAGCTCCAGGCCTCAGTCCTGAATCCTATAAAAAGGTGAATAAGAAAAAAAGGAAATTGTACACGGGGAAAACCACGAACAACTTGTTCTAAGCAAAAAGATTGTAAAGCTAAAAGATGTGTTTACAGCGACGAAAGTGGCAAAATAATGCATTGAAGTAGTTCCAAAGTTTAGCAGTACATAGTAATCCGAGTATGAGACTATTTGATTTTGTTTCCTACTTCTCTAACAAGACTGTCCGAGTTCTGCAGGTTTGTATTGTTGGGGCAGATTTTTAACATCGTTTGGATGCTTTACCTACACTCAAGTTTTGGATCTTTGTTAACCTTCTAAGAAGTTCAATTTGCCATTGTCTAGGCTTTATACGTCCCAGTGATACCCAACGTTTAGATTGCTTCTGTCCCGGCGTTTTCATTTGCTGCTTCAACTTCCTATTGGCGTGCCATCTTCCACCTCGCCAACCAAGGCCATATCTGCAACTCAGGTGAAAAGGAGGTAAACTAGACATTAGCAAATGCATGAAGTAATTTATTATAATAATAAAATTGAAATAGAAGTAACAAGGGCTCAAAAACATTTCTGCTAATATCATTTCGCTATAGACATTTTACTAATTTCGAAGGAACATGAATGCTGCAAAGCACAAGATCTGACAGAACAACCAGTACTTCGGAAAGAATTAATGCCTAATTTGTTCCCAGACAAAACCATCAAACCTTGTCAAAGCAATAGTTACTTGCATTTGAAGCATCCTAAAAATCTCAACCAACTTCGTTAGACTTTTTCTCATCAAATACCATTCTAACTGGCTAAAAGTTTTACGAGTAATAATCATTATGTACCAATAAAAAACAAAAAAAAAGGAAAAACATTGTGGATAGATATGTTAAGCTAGTCCGTCCTATTAAACTACATCAACTAGCTTATTTGAACGTCTAAACTCTTGATTGACAGTATAAGAGTTCAAAAATCAATCAGCCACGATTTTCATACACTTAAGAAGCATTAACACACAAAAAGAGAAATTATTTTTATGTGAGAAGAACCTCCGATATAGGCCATAATTGAATTCTTCACAAAAGAAAATGGATGCTAAGATAATTTCCCATTCAAGACCTCAGCTAAGAGTAAGGATCAATATTCTTTTCATGAAGCTTATGCTTGATTAGCAGTCAGCGCCCTACATAGATGAATCTACATGAAAACTAGTTGTGATAAATGCATCTAGTGGGAAATGGAAAGTTCTCAAAAATTTTCATTTTATGCAACAATTATTTCAATTCTCCAACACAAAACTAATGAAAGATTTCATTTTAATTCTATTTTATTTTTAGCTTTCGTATTGCCACCATAAAAAATTTCAAGTTCTTCAGTAAATTTCTCATCTTCACAACATTGTTTAGTAGTTTTATAGTTGGCTCCCAACAGGGCAAAATTCTAAAACCATTTCTAGCACCCTATTAAGAAAGGTGCACTTATAGGCATTCAATATTCTTAAATTCAGAAAAATATGATTGAAGGACTAGTACAAGAGGTATTGACGCAATGTATAATTCAACATAGCAACAATCCCTTTTTATCACTAGTGGTATTTGTTAGAAAGAAAGACAATATGTGAAGATTCCACATTGATTACATATTGTTAAAGAAATATAAAATTAAAGACAAAATTTCAATTCCTTTGATTAAGGAATTATTGGACAAATTGAATGGGGCAAGTTGGTTTTTAAAGCTTGAATCTGCTCAGATTATCATCAAATCAGGGTGTTCCCTCAAGACGTACGCGGAACAACTTTCATAACTCTAAGAGTACTATGAGTTCTTGGTTATATCCTTTGGACTTACAAATGATCCTGCCGCCTTTTCAGAGGTTAATGAATCGATAGTTTAGGGCTGACTTAAGGACGTTTGTGTTAGATTTTTCATATGATAATTGGGTTTTCAGCCCCACATTCAAAGACCATTAAAAGCACCTCAGGATTGTTTCAGTAATTTTGCATAAGAACAGTTCTTTGCCAAAAGCAAGCAAGTGCAGCCTCGAAGCAGATCAAATTGAATACTTGGGCCACAAAATTTCAGCAAGTGGAGTGATTACTAATCCAAAGAAGCTGGAAACTATTGCCTATTGACCTAAACCTGCCACCATCAAGGAATTAGAGGGTTTTGGGGACAGGAGGGATTTTTCCAGATGTTTATCCAACACTATGGCATAGGAGTAAGCCTTTAAAAGGCTCTTTTGGTTGAAATGAAGATGCACAAAAAGCTTTCCAACATCCAAAATAGGCATTAATGACAGCACTATGTTGATTTTACCTAATCATGCACAAACTTTCACTATAGAGGCTCATGCTAGTGCGTGAGGACTAAGAGCAATCTTGTTACAACAATAGCATTCCATAGCCTTCATGCGTAAGGCCTTGGCTAATCAAGTACCAAGCATTATCCACCTATGATAAGGAATTCCTAGCAATGGTCATAGTAGTGAGACATTATCATCATTTAGACTAAGGAAATTTATAATATAGAATGATCAAAAGAGCTTAGAATACCTCCTTGAAGAGAGAATTAGCATCCCCTTTCAACAAGCTTATAGCTCCCTAACCTTTGAAGCTATGACTTCAAAATCATGTGAAGGAATTCCTGCCATAATCATTTCTGCCTTCGATATCCACCTCAAATTGATGTCGGCTGAGCAAAAAGCAACAATTTGTGAACAAGGGAGTGATGTCAGTTCTAGGAGAGGGCCCTACTAAATACATCAGCAATCTAGAGATCGATGGCGATATGTGAAAGAGAGAAAACACGAGTGTCATATGCTTCACGAACAGAGTGACAATTTGAATGGAATATACTCATTTACAAATGGGTTTATAGCAATTTGAATGGAACTACTATTATTCCTATGGAGTGGAGCAGGCACAATCTAGGGAAACCCAAGCTCTCGCCAAGGCCATATAATTTTAGGACATGCAGAGGACATATCACAATATTCAGACTTAGTAGAGGACTAAGACACCCGATCTTGCTGCTTGCTTTTTAATAAAACAAGAGAGTTACCAAGAAACATGCACCAACCACTAATTGAATGTCGAGTATCAAATTAAACAGCCCAATCAGTATCACTATATGCAACCAAATCAACATGAGAGTCCATAAAGGAGAAAAGATCTTGAACAAAAGGGCCTTACAAATAGCCAACAATGCAACAAACAATAGCCAAGTGGAGGTGTCTAGGCACCTATATAAATTGGCTAACTTGTTGAACAACGAAGGAAATATCAGGCTGAGTAATAGATAGTTTAGGTGCCTATATAAGCACATGGAGCTTATTGAGTGATCATTTTATCTTACAAACATTATAAGATGGTGTAGAAAATAACCTTGGTGGTAAAAGATCTTCGTGCAAAAAGGCATTCTTAAAATCCATTTGTTGCAATGGCTAGCCCTTAGAAGCAACAATAGGTAGTACAAGTCGCACAATTGTCATCTTTGTTACAGGTCCAAATGTCTCTTTATAGTCTACCTCATACTCTTGTCAACTAACAAGTTTTATTAACCTCGTTTGATATCTATCAAATGAACCATCTAACTACAACTTAATGGAATATACCCATTTACAACCAATGGGCTTAACATTAGTAGGACAAGGAACAATATCCTAAGTATGATTCTCGTGAAGAGCCTAAAGTCCGTCTTGTATAGCTTTTACCCAACGTTCATGCTTAGTTGCTTGAGAATAAGAGGTAGGACCTGTAGTTCCAATATAAATGGCTGAGAAACCATACCTATCAGGAGCATAACTAATACGGGAGGATCTACAAAAAGCCACAGGAGTAGGCACTAGATCAATGTTAGTAAGGATTTGCAATGATGGGGGCTATTGTTGCTAATAATACTAGGTTTAAAATGCTTAATTGGTAAAGAGATATAATCAAATCTAGGAAGAAGAATGTCAAAAGGAAATACATGTTGCTGAAAAAAGTACTAATGTTCAAAGAAAATCACATTTCTAGAGACCTGCATACAACAATATCATCGTAACACAAAAACCCCTTGCGAGTAGTACTATAGCCCTTAAAAGCATACCTAAATGATTAAGTTTTAAGCTTGTGGTGTTCATAAGGAGTCAAATGAACAAAACAAACACATCCAAACGTGTAGCGTGTGATAATTACGATCCATACAAAAAGATGATGATAAGGAGAATCAAAATTCAATAGATGAGAAGGCAAACGATTAATCAAATAAACTACAGTAGACAAATGGATGGAATGCAACTCCAAGAATAACGTTCGGAACATGAACAAACGACGATTTTTACATTCAGCACCCCACTCTATTAAAGGGCATAAGGACATGATCATTGAGATACAATACCTTTTTGTTGCAAAAAAGCATGAAAATCATGCAACATATCTTCACCGCCATTATTAGATCATAAAACTCTAATGCAGGTGGAAAATTGTGTTTTAATATAAGCCACGAAGCCTTGGAAAATAGTGAAACACCTCAAATTTGGAGCATAGAAAATATACCCATGCAAAGCAACTATACTCATTAATGAAAATCTTAAAATATTTATACTGCTAGTGTGAAATGACAAGGGTAATACCCCAAACATCAGAGTGTACAATCTTAAAGCATATATTAACACGACTACCACAAGTAGGGAAAGCTTAAGTTTTATTTTTTGCTATTTTACAAGTAAAGAAATCAAGAGGCCATAATTGATTAAAACATTGATCTCTATTTCCAAGAAAACCAAGCTTCATTGGATTAGACAAAATCACACTATTTGGTTGACTCAATCTTCTATGCCAAACTTCAGCCTTATTTTCAACGATAATAGAAGCCAAAGCCAAAGTCAAAGTTCTAAAAATAGTAAATTGCAACGAAAATAATCTTCACACTTTAGGCTCCTAAGTAATCACCTTACCAGACACCTAATCCTGCACAAGACAACCATTACGAGAGAAATGTACATCACAGTTATTGTCCACCATTTGACCAACATAAATTAAACTCATAAACAACCTATGAGAGACAAATAAATGACAAGAAGAAGGTCCAATATCATCAATGGTTGTAATTGGAAGATTACTACCATTAGCAATCTGAATATTTTGTGTACCAACAAATTATCGTAGATAAAATAACGAACCAAGTGATCTAGCAGTATGATTGGACACACCGAAATTAGCAAACTAAGGAGAATTGACAGCCTTACCTTGACCTTGAAGGCCAAAAGTAAAGAATGAATTGGAAATCATATGTTGTACCATTTCTAGAATAATAGTAAACTGATTGGTGCTAATGATTGTAGATGTAGGACCAATAATATTAAAGTTTGGAACAACAGTTTGAAAGGCTTGGGCTTGCCAGTTTTTCAGGCTTGCCATGGCAATTGATACAAAGGTCACCTTAGTACTCGAACTTTTACTGAAGTTGATCGCCAACACCCTTTGTACAACAGCCTCACTTAGGTCCACTTAAGCAAGACTTTAGCCTTCAACGGCCCTCAAAGTGTTTAACTCGCACACTTGAAGAAACAATACTACAGAAGCAATAAAGGCAACGAGGAAACAAGAGAGATACGGTAAAACCAACCTTCATATTACTTTCTCTCAAAAGAATACAAGGAATATTCTTTCTGACTTAAACATGAGAGTGAAGCTCGAATGAGCTATATATAGGCATTCTAACTTGGAAGCCAAGTTACATTCAGAATCCCACTTAAACTAAACTACCTAAGATCGTGCTAAGATGACGTCTATCTCTATCAAATTACATCATGTGGACTAATTGGATGACACCCCCATCCAAATAAGACCCTAACTGATAAAATAGAATCTACGAGATAACAGAAAGATAGAGTTTACATTCAAATAGAAAACTAACACCCTTATCCTCGAAGATCTCCACTATCTTCAGATGTTGAGTCCCACTGCAACTCTAACTCTTAGTGGTCGCCATATCATCTAAGATCTCCTCACAATCTCTTCTGCTGATGATGCAGTGTGATCTTGCCGAAGCCCACATAGCACATTGACCTAATCCAATGCTTCTCACAACAAGTCTACTAGTCGTGGTCCATTCATCCAAGCATAGGCCAAGTCTTTAGTCCATCAAGTCTTCAGCTTGGGTTGAGTCAACCTCCACAAGGTCCGAGGCCCTACCAAAATTGGCACAAGTTTGATGTCACTCGCCTATGTTTGCCTTAGTATTTTTGCATGCCTCCCTCACGCGTGTAATTCAGCTAACCTTCCTCCTAAGGCCCATCGTGAAGGTCGCTGAGAAGTGCTCCAAAGTTTAAGGGTCTAACAGCAATCCTACCCAGGCTAAAGCCAACGGGCCACGGGTCAGGCATGTCTAGCCCGACCCGGTCGATGGCCCAATCGAGAGCGACAAATCGACACCATTTTGTCAAAAACAACTTCGTTTTTTGAAATTTATTAAAAAATAAATCGGCCCAGCCCAGGCCCAACATGTCATGGCCTGACTTGTTGCCATTCCTAAGAGTAAGTGCAAAATTTCTTACTATAATTGTAGGCAACATGCTTGAACTTCTTGCAATTGTGGCATTACACTTATCCTGTTCCATGGTTCCTCCCTTGAGCAGCATAAGCAACATTGATAACCTCAGATGTCTCCTTAGATCCACCTATAATCGTTTGTGTAGCCATAATAATTCACCAAGACACACATCCAAAGAAGGAACAGGATCGCTATTCAACAATCCAGCTCGAACAACTTCTGATCTCAGTTTCATCAAAAACTATTTCGCCTACTAACTTCAAAAATCTCTTGAAGATTATCTAAGGCCTATTTAGGTACCTTAGAATAGATAATTCCATAGTATTTGCTCCATAGATTGATATATCCAGAATAACATTGTTTAATAGAAAGATTACCTTGATTTAAATTATTAATCTCAAGTTAATGTTGAAATCGTCTCACAATATTATCTTCATGGTATATATGATTTAAATCCCACATCTCTTTGGCCATACCAAACGAGCGTAAACTGTTCACCATATCGCCTTCAATAGGTGCTAAAATCCAAGAGATAATTTGAGCATCCTTTGCCCCCGATTGGCTAAGTTCCTATCATCTTTAGGAGTAGAAGGTTGTCAATGTGACCCAAAGCTCCTTCCCTTTTAGAAACATTCTGAATTGAAATTCCCATGCTGCATAATTCTTTCTTGTAAATTTGATAACCAACATCTTTATAAATATTTTTGCAAAAATATTCTTGGTAGCCATTCTCAAAAAATTCAAATCTAGAAATCTTAATGCAAGACCTAACCACAAGATCAAAAGAAATCCCAAAGCAAAGTTGTTGATTAAAAAATCAAGCAACCCAAAATAAAAATGAAATAAAAAACTTCGAAGGATAGAAGTGAAACTCTAATACCATTACAATTTTGGGTAAGAGTCTTAATTCCCTCATACGGATCCTTTCAGTTAAAAAAGAATTGGCATACAATCTATTTTTGGTAAGAATACACTCATAATAATTACTAATCTTCTATTATAGGTAAGAATATATATATATATATATCTAGCTAATAAACTAATTATGGTAGAATGAATCTCGTAATCTTAACCATAATTTCTGCCATAATCTTTGCATTAAGATCCGTAATTTTTGCTATTAATAATTCTTCGGTTGATGCACTTTCAAGAATTCCTAGAAGATATATTTCACTAGTTGTACCTAAGGTGCAAACTAAATTATAAGCAAAAATAAAAATTGTTAGTTTGGTGATGCTAAAATTTCAACAGGGGAAAGTGCATTCACTCTTCTCAACTCTAGGATGGGATATTGATATGGAAGGGTAGAATTGTCGCTAGCTATGACCCTATTCTAAGAAGCACAATTGTAGCTATGATGCACATTGAAGTAAGTAGCGATCACTTGGGTGTCTCCCTTACACTCAAAAGACTACAATCAATGTTCTGTTAGAAGGGGTCTCCAGAAGGATGTGATGAATTTATCAAAGTGTGCCAAACTTGCAAAATCAATAAATATGAAACAATTGCTTCATTGACTTCTCTAGCCTTTACCAATTCCAAATTAGTGCAAGACCGAGGTTAGTAAATCATTGAAGGACTACCCAAGTCTAAAGGCTATGATGTGATTTTGGTTGTTGTTGACAGACTAGTCAAATAGGCAAATTTCATTGCTTTATCACATGCCTATATAGTTGAATAAATAGCTCAATTGTTTCTAGTTCATGTTTAAAACTTCATGCAATGCCAAGTGCTACATTAAGTGATAGGAATCCCATAATTCTTAGCAATTTATGGCAAGAATTTTATAGACTAAAAGGGTTTAAATTGCACTTGTCTTCAACCTATCATTCACAAATTGACTAATAGATAGAGGTGTTGAATCACATGTTGTAAACCTACCTTCATTGTATGACTGGCAATCTTCCTCACAATTGGTTCATATCATTAGCTTTAGCAAAGTGGTAGTATAATACCACCCATCATTCACTAACTCAACTCCATTCAAAATTTTTTATGAATTTCCTCCACTGGTGCACATTCCATAGTTTGCTATAGATCATGCATTACACGATAAGGAAGTCATTTTGCAAGTAACCAACTTCCACTTGGAACATGCACAAAATTGACTGCGTATGCAAGTTAGTAAGGATAGATCGGATCATAAATTTCAAATTGGTGGCATTCTACTTAAAGTTATTGCCTACAAGTTGGAGCTGCCGACAAGATCTTTAATACACAATGTCTTCCACATCTTGCAACTTAGAAATGAGTGACAAATATTTTCAATGTTTCTTCAACACTTCTAAAAATCTCAATACCGGTTGACAAATCCTCAGGTGGCCATAATTGATAGGAAGTTGCTCAAAAGATAAAATAAGCCTATAACCCAAGTGTTGGTTCAGTGGTCCAATTCTACTGAAGGAAGCAATATGGGAATTCTTATATATATTATAAATGTATTTTCCTAGAATGAACCATGTGGACAAGGTAAAAAGCAACAACCTTGACATTGAAAAATAACTGTGATGGAAAGTTCATAGGATGGAGAAGAAATTGCTCAAAAAATGTCAAAATTAATTCAGCAATCACTAAAAACTGTTAACTATCAACAATCAAGATCATCATATGCATTTTTTACTTTTTGTAAAGTAAGAAATTTTATTGAATTATGACATAAGGCACATCAAGAAACTAGTTACAAATAGCCTTGGAATATCAGTACGAAAGGGTTACATTGGCTAAGGAGGCAGCCAAAAAGTAATTATAAACAAAGGTTAAGACGCCCTACTGTCCAGAAAAACAACTCATCATATGCATTGCAAAACAATAAATCAATCACCGCCTATTATTCACTTACCTTCCTCTTTCTTTCATTTTTAGGGGAAGGTGGGGTGGGGGTGCTTCATTGCATTATTACCACTAGGCTAAAATGGTTGTCCCATTTTCCAGTAGCAATTAACTAGTCCCAAATCAATTGATGATGGGAAAAAAGTATCCATGTCTTTAAGCATAGCAAAGCGAGACTCGCAAAAGGAACAACTTATGCTAGGTTAAAAAACTTGAGAATTGTGAAAAAGGTAAAAAACCAAAAAAGGTGCAACTACATTGTGTGCGATACGGAATGTGAAGGCATACCCGATGATAAATGTAGTTCCAGCTGTAGCAATGGAAGCAGCAATACTTGAATTTCCAGGATTAACAAGCTTCTTGAATTCTGCATGCTCAATTTCATAATTGTTTTTCATCTGCCATAAAGCAAAAAGAATTTACTCAGACTTGAAACAAGAAGACGAGAGATACAAAGGGGAAAAGACGAATTGGTAAAATAAAATGTTAAAAATTCAAAGACAAGCAAAATTTCAATGCATTCAACAACTCTTTACCTTTGGAAGTAAACAAAGAGGCTAACAAAGGCATGTTCTTATGAGCTTGGTCAAAATTGATCCCTTCCTTTTGTTCCAAATCATAATATCTTGAAAGGAATTATAGCTGTTAAAGTATTTACACTGACATTGCAATTTACCCAACAAACTAAGCTTTCGAGTTAAATGATTCCTTAACAAAGTATCAAAGCCTTAATGATTGGGGTTTCTAGAGTTCAAATCAAATTGTGTTGTTTGCTTGGTGGATTTGTGAGTTGTATTCAATCTTCATCTAAGATGACATGTTAAAAACATTTAAACCATTATTAGATTTGAGAAACAACATAAGCTTTTATGCTAAATGGCTTCTTGACAAGAGTGAAACAAGATTACAATGCGATTTGCAAAGAAAAGGGCAGTTCATACAAGCTTCTCACCACAAAAAGGAAACTTTAGCATTTTACTTCAAAAAACCAACGTAAGACTGAAACAACAAAGTGACAATAATGGATATTAATACAACTTTGAGTAGCAGTAACTCTCCATAATTCAATATTCTATAATAAGGTGTTAAATACGTGGGCCACAATGCTACAATTGTGTGTCCACTCTGTTATCACAATTGTGTCCACATCACTGCAATAACCTACAATCGCAGTATAACCCGCAATCTGTAATTTAAAACTTTACTTTATATTTTCCAAGGCAATCAGTTGTTTCCAAAAGGAATTAGTCAGAAATAGTAGTATAGTCACCAGACCATTTCCATGGCCTAGGAGACAACTCCATTGACTGGATTGCAGAACCTTGCATGGACCAAAACAAAAATACTGACAACAAGTAATACCGCACACTTCTATTCCCATATGAAACATAATCAAAGATAAGTATTGCAATTTACAGATACTCACAACTTGTTCAATTGATTCAAGCCTTTGATCAACTTTTGATTCATGATAATGGCGTATGCAATACCCTATAAATAAATCATGATGATTGATAAGATACTCAAGTACGAGATACAATCAAAACAGTTAGAACAATAATAATTTCCTTGTTTCCCATGCATTAGATAATGGACAAACACTATCTTTAACAACTGAAAGTTCCTCTTCAAGAAGAAGACATTGTTACAGAGGCTTTAGAAGCCCTAGAAACTCTAAAATTGCCACAAAGTTCATAACTATGTTAATTCCTTCACTAATTAGGCCATCGTAACGTTCAATTCCAAATCTACTTGGAACCAATCAAATTGAAGAAATCAATGTTCTAGAAGCTTCAATACACATTAATAAATCAAGTATAAGATCAACCAATTCATCAAGTACAAGCCAGTTTCTTCTAGGGAATCTTCTCACTCAAGTAGTGAACACATCTGACAAAAATTACATCAACTGACAGATAAATATACGTCCAACAATAGTTCACTTAATCAAAGTTATAGATTCTGATATAGACAAGACTAGTTTGACATAAAGAATTCGGTTAACAATCAACGTGTTCATAGACAGTAAATATCAAGTCTACACAAAGAAATACACAGTTAATTTATTTGAAGAACATGAATAGTCGTCCCAAAGGCCCATTAAGTGCTAATATCAAAACATTTTGAGCGAAACCAAAGGGATGTGACAAAGTAAAAAGGAATAAGCTAAACGAGGAGAAAAAACTTACCTGCCCATGCCGTAGCAACTGACGCCATAGAAGTTCCCACGGTGAACACTACTCTATGCCTCTCAAAAATGTCCTAATAAAACAGTAAAACCCATATGGAAAACAATTTGACCAAGGAAAAACACAAAAGAAAAGTAAAGAAAACGGTGAAGTTCAAGTAATCCCAATCTAACGAGAAACGAAACATTACCTTGGTGGATACAAAGGTGTCATGCACAGCAGCCCATGAATTAACAGCTTTCCCCTTCAAAAGAGAGGTTACTCGACCTCTCAGTCGCTGCATATCACCGCATGCTCCTCTGTGATGCCGTCTAGTTCAACCAACCTGAGAGAATTGTGGTACCCCCGGACCCAACAGAGATGTTTATTGGAAAGGAAATATGATAAAAGTAAAGGAAATTTGTCAAATACTAATGTTTTAAAGCTTTCAAATTTAACCTAACGTTTTCAAAATATTTATAATAGACCCTAAATAGATGAATAATTTGATAAGATTAATTCTTTATCAGTTAAATGCTATGTTAATGCTCACATAATATTTTTTATATTTTTAAATAAAAATACACTTTATTATTACATAATTAAATTTTAAATTAATCAGTAAGTAGGGCTCGAAGCCATGAAATAACGGGATTATTGTTCGTACATTTCAAATGGTAGGTCTCACTTTTAACGTAACAATTCAGTCCACATTTATATATTTTAGACAATAGGTCTCATTTGTCATGTGATAATAGGCCCACTGTTATTTAAAAAATAAAAATAAAATGACATTAATATTAATGCAACGATTAACTGATGAGGAGTTAACTTTGTTAAATTTTTCATTCACTTATGCTCTATCTCGAATGTTTTGAAAATGATAAGGTTCAATGTGAACACTTCGAAGTGTTAGTGTCTGTTCTATATTTTATTATAAACGACGAGATTCAAAGCGTATTTTTAGCCTTCATTTTGAGCATTATGAAATGTTAGGGTTTAGCTTGGTAAAGTATATTAAGGTCTAAAATACACTTTTGGCCAACTTTATAATTAAATAGAATTTCTCTTATCCAACTATAAGTTTTACTTATAACAATGAGTTTATTTGTTGGTATTTTGTTTTCCTTCTCCCTCCATAGAACATATATGAAAGTAGTCAAAGGCAATTTTAAATATATTTAAGTGTCGATTTGTGATATATCTCAATTTACTTGGTTATCCTAGTGTTATCTCAATTTGTAGCTAGACATAAGATGTTGCATCTAGTTTTCACCTATTTTCATAGCTTAACAAAAAAATTAACATTCAAAAAATAGATGGGAGATACTTTCTACTTGTTGGTATAGCTCACAAGTTAAAATAAGAATTCTCTTCAATTATGTTCTTAGTCTTGAGTCTCTTTTTAGTTGCTAACCATATGATGAAGTTTTAACTAAATTAAAGCTTGAATAGACTAGTTTTGCCCATTTAACTCTTTTTTAGCACTTACTAGCAAGTATAGAAATGATTTATTAGCATACTTTCCTAACTTGTGCCTATGCCATATAGTGTAGCCTAATTTATTTGTATTAGGGCTATAGTTAGGGAGGTTATCTCTAATAACAGAGAACTTGGCTAGTTGTATTGCCAATGATCTCCTTGAATGATCTCCTTAATCCTTGCACTTGTAGATGGCAAGTGTCTGGTTATGAACAACTTTAGTAATTTGTGCAATGTTCCTATAATACTCTAATTATCAGAACAAAACTACATATAATAGCCATTTTCAACCATTGCTTCTCAGCATCTAGTTTTAGGTTTGTAAATTCCCTGATTCTTCTTACAAGTTCCAAAACTTGGCTTTTAAATGTTGAGAGTACATTCGTCTTATCTATATGGATTCCTTGTTATTGAATATCAAATCTTCTTGATGATTAGCGTTTTGTTTATGACATAGATTCTAGCAAACATCAATCCTCCTTATTTTAGAAAATAAATATTTGACCATTTCACCTTTGATGATTTCCTTTGCTTGCATTTTTAAACCAAAGCAAATTCTTCATTATCTTCTTAATAGCTTTAACTAAATTCCTTTGTAGCATAAGTTGAGATCTTTAATAGTTATGTATATTGTTAAGGAAAGTGATCACAAGCTACATTCTTCCTACATAAGATAGGATCTTATTCCACCAGTTGCTAATTTTCTTATTGATTGCATCAAATAAAGGTTGATATTCCCTAAATGATAGCTCTTTGTAGTAATTAGTATACCAAGATAACTGAATAAATCTTGCTGAATTTGATAGCCAGATATTCTTGCTAGTTCCTTTAACAAACCTGAAGGCCCTATAAATACAAAAAGTTCTCATTTAGATTAGTGTTTAGACCAAGCATAATCTTGAAAGTTTACAAAGATTTTATGAAGATTTCAATTAAATGAGCATCATCTCCATAAACAATAAATTATAAATAAATGCAATAAAAAAACTTCGCTTAACTTTATATTATGAAAAATGAGTTCAGTTAAAGCCTAAAGACACAATATGTCAATACTAATGAACAATCTAGTTAACTTTTCATTTCCTAGAACTCTATATGAGAAAGTGGAAATGCATTGTTAAATCCATTATGTAAAAAGCTTAGAGAAAAAAACACCTCAAGGTACGTGAGTATGAACTTCAATTATATTGGATCAAAAACTTGATGGAAATCAATTTTTAATGCACAACTTCTGATTGTTAACTTATTATGATAATTCTTAATTAAGTCTTTGAACTAGAAGAAGTTATTGCAAATACTTCTCTCTTTAATAAAAAAACACTTTGACTAAGAATAATAAGGCTCCTAAATGCTACCTCAAGCCTTTTTGCAAAAATCTTCAAAATGATTTTATAGATAACATTGTAGTATAAGGTAATCCTAAAATTATGTGGTATATTCAGGTTAGCTGCCTTGGGAACTAGGCATTTTATTTCTTCGTTCATAGCCTACATGCCATCATGTTTAATCCATGTTCACCAATACGGTGCTAACACAACTTTGTGTTTAACCTTATACTAGTGGTGCTTGTTGATATAAAATTAAAGTTAATTGTAAAAGAAGTGGTAGCAGGAATGAGAGGAATGGCACAAAAATGTTTTGGAACTAAAAGAGTCAAATTGGGATACAATCAAAATAGTTAGAGATCAAGTGAAAAGATAATCTTAGAAGATGAATAAGGATTTCAACAATATTCATCAAGAATTCAAGATTCATGATGATGATTTCTTTATCTTTTGTTCTTTCTTATTTTGTGTTGTTCTTTATAATTTATTCATAAACTAATTGGGATATAGATATAGGTAGGATAGACCCTAAGATGTAAGTTTTGAATTTATATTTTGATTTAATGAAATACCTAGTTTTCTTGAGATTTATTCATGTTTTTATATTAGTTTGAATTTAAGGAATGAAAGTTGAAGGTTCAATAATTAGATTCATACATTGAGATTGAGAGAAGATGTGTATTGATATATCATATATAAATGATGAGGGTTAAGTAAGTTACTCAAGAGAGAATTACATAATCTTCTTAAGTTAGGATAAAACCTATCACAAGAATCCACAAATCAAATTAATATATTCTTAGGTTATCTTGAATAGTAAGAGATTTCAATTAATTCAATCTAAGGATAAGGGTTGTGTTAACCAAAAGAGAGAATAATTATAACTTACGGATTCTTACTGGTCTAAAAAACTAGTCATTCATTAAATTAGAGTGAAGTTGAAATGCAATGAAGTCCTAGAGAATATTTTACTTGATCATTGTTTTGGTTTAATGTTTTAGAATTGTTTATTTACTTTCCTTTTTAATCAATCATATTTGATTGTCTAAATAATCAGGTTTGTAGGAAATTGGTAATTAACAACTAGTCTTTATGGGATCAACCTGTACCTACTAGCTCTTATAATAACTATAATGTATGCTTGTGATACAAAATAAAAATGTCAAGTATTTGGCATCGTTTCCAAGGACTTTGAGTAGTTAATATTGATTTAATTTATACACTGATTAAAGTAGAGTTTTATTTTGTTTTATCATATTTTATTATCATTTTTTGAGTTTTCTCTACCCTTTCTCTTTTGTAGTTGACTTTTTATATTGACAATTTGAAAATCATGGGAATCTAGATTGACAAAAATCTATATATAAGAAGAAAACTCAGAAGATGAATAGAGGTTGAAGAGGAAAAGATGGTTGGTGAAGAATATTAACTCTTTAAAGGATTTTGGTCATACCAAATGCTAAAAGGATTAGTTTGGGCAATGTAGAGCCCAATATTAAAGCCAACAACTTTGAATTAAAACCTTCTCTTTTCTCCATGGTACAAAAAAATAAATTTGGAGGGTGCCAGATTTGCACCTTTCTTTGTTCCTAAAGTATTATGATATGTTGAAGCTTAATAATGTCTCACTAGATGCAATGAAACTAAGGTTATTCTATTTTTCATTATAGGATGAGGTGAGAGCATGACTGTAAAACTTACTAGTAAAATCCATCACTACTTTTTTGAAAAATAGATTGATCATTACTTAGTATCAACTATCCTAAACTTTTCTTTCTATGTTCTTCCCTCTAAGAAAAACTTATCAAATCAAAGTTCATATTACAACTTTTGCTCAAAAGGAAAGTGAGTCATTGTATGAAACTTGGGAGAAATATAAAGAGTTGTTGAGGTCATGCCCCCATCATAGGTGATAGGTGCTTAATTGATTAATTTATTCCATAACGTTTAGTGATTATTAATATGAAAATGCTTAAGATACTCACTTTGACTCATATGTGGTTTTAGGCACAATTCAAATGTGAAAGAGTTAAAGTGAGTTGAAAGCACTATATTTGAGTCATTTTTTGAAGATTCACACTCACTTGTCTTTGTGGAGCAAGAAGAAGAAGATTAAAAGCAAGGGAAAACAAGTAAATACCAAGGAAGACGAGACATATCCTAAAAATACAAAGAAAAAGATTAGAGCAAGATAACAAGGAGTCACAGCTATGCTACAACTTGTCACAGTCGTGAGCATTGACTCACGGCTGTGACAAGGTATCTTACAGCGGCCGTGAGAAGGATCTTATAGCCATGAGAGGGTGTATCACTCCCCCGAATGCTATTTTTCTATAAAATCTTCATTTGTGTGACGAGCGAAAGGTTTTATGAAAGGTCTTTAGTGTTTTTGGCTAGGGAGAGGTTCGGGAGCTTGGGAGAGATAGAAAAGGGTGACAAGCTATCAACCTTAAGAGATCCATGGAAGGGTAGCTTTCTGATGCCAGTTCGGAGGTTACATTGATGCTAACGACCCGGTTAAGCATTCCTTTCCTTGTATTTGTTATTTCTTTCTCTCTTTACGAATTGATTATGTTATCCTATGCATATAGATTTGGGTTTTGTGTATAAATATGATCGTATATCATATAGTTCGATTGTTTGTGTATAAACCCATAATTAGAATTTCAATATAATCCGTAATTGTTATGTTTGAGATTCATTTGTAGTGACTAATGGTTCGTAATCGTTAGGATAACATAACCTAGGTTGATGACTCAAACGTATGTGGTTGTTGCTTAGATTAATCATTTTTCATAATTCGTAATATGATTAGCTAATTGAATCTAGAGATTGTATCCTAAGTTATTCGGTAGTTAGGTTTAATTAACAATCATATCTTAACTAAACATAACCTAAGGGAAAACTCAGGTTAATAAACCTTATTACTAACCTACGATTAATAGTTTAAGGAGAGGTAAAAGAACAATAATTCTATGAAATATGTTTAATTAAGGTATAGGTCGAGATTAAACCAAGGAACAGGATTCCTAACAAGTTCATCACTTTTATCATTTTTTTACATGTTTTCTTTAATTTGTTTTCATTAGATTAGTTTTGCTTTATTTTCTTATTTCAAACCAAACCAACCCTCCTAAAAAAATCTAAATACCAATTAATTTCATTTCAAAAGCTAAGCGAACACTCTCTATGGGATCGACCTAGACTCACAACTATCATAGTAGTAGGTGTAGTTTATTTTGAGTAGCGTTAGAATGCCCTAGTGTCAGTAGGCTAGAGAAGAGGCTCATTTATCAGACATTTTGTAATTAGATGACCTATAACACTAAGATCTTGCTATTGGTAATGCTCTCATGAATGAGACCATGGATTAAGCATATAAACAGATTAAGGATATGGCTCAAAACCATCACTAATGATCAAGTGAAAAAGTCTTTCCAGAGATGGTTCTAAATGAGTTTGATATTGATTCCATAAATCTTCTCACCATTAAGGTTGATTTTTTTTTTTAAAATTGATCATATGATAGTGAATTTTATGGAAACAATATTTCGTATGACATTTTTGGATCTCAAAGAAATTTAGTTACTAACTGTCAATTGGAGAATCCCTTTTCTGTGACTCATTTGTTGAACTGTTTAACTATGTTAACAACCCTAACCAAAAGAATGTTTTTTTTTTCCTAACACCTATAACCTTAGTAAGAATATGGGGACAAATTTAAACCTGTACCTCAAAATAATGTTAGGCAACCCCCTAGTTGCCAATCAAGGCCTTTTAACCCCCTCCTCGTAAGTCTAACTTATAGTCCCTACTTGAGAATTTCCTAATGAACTAAGTAAAGCAAAATAAGGAGTTCAAGGATGCGATTAGGTTACTTAGTTCTAAAGTTAACTTTATATCAACCTATAATAAGATGTTAGCCTAAATTGCCAAACAAAATCTCACTTTTATTAGACCACTTAGTCAACCTCTTGGCTAACCTAAGAACCTTAAAGATCATTATAATACTATGACATTAAGGAGTGGTAAAATATTAGAGAATACTAAAGTGGGAAAATTTAATATTAAGAAAAATAAAGAAGGTGAGACACCTATTAAGGAAAGTGAAACCAAGGAAGAGAAAAAAAGAGATGATAAGGAACCCAAATATGTTCCCTTACACAATATAAGTTGCCTATGCCTTTCCCAAAATTGGCTAAGGATAAACTCAATAAAGAACTTGAAAAATTTTAGAAGTTCTTTAAAAGTCGTATATTAATACCCCTTTTATAAATGGTTTGAAACAAAAGCATCCTATGCTAAGTTTTTAAAGGAGATATTTTCTAGGAAAATAAAGCTTAAATAGTGAGAAACTATAACTTTGATAAGGATTATTAAGTAATAATTTAGAATAATTTTCCTCCTAAACATAAAGATTCTGGCAATTTTTATGTTCTTTGGATTATTGGTGATATAAGCTTTAATCGTGTTTTATGTGATTTAGGGGCAAGTGTCAATCTTATTCCTTCATTTATTTTTACAATGCTTGGGATGGAAAATTTGAAACAGACCACCTTCACCTTTTCTTTATAATTTATGGATCATTCTATGAAACATCCATTAGGTATATTGGAGGATGTACCCATCAAAATTAATGTTTTTCATTTATCTAGACTTTATGGTTTTAGACTGTTGGATCGTGTATAGCTCGAGTATTCACAATACGCTGCGGAAGAGACCATAACAAAACACGATGTATAACCGAAAACATATAGGATGCGCAAAAAAACCTTTTTTTTGACACAGATTGGTGGTTGTTTTTCGGATTCGTAGACACTGCTATACGCGAATGTCCTCTACCGGTATCCATATGAGTATGCACGATCTGGGCTGCGGCTATCGTGTGCTAGCACGTTCTGAAACTCTTTCGAATGCCGCACGCACTTCTCTCGGATGGTGGCTAGGGTTTTGTATTACAATGGTGTCTCTTTCTTATGAGATCTAAGTTTCTCTATTTATAGAGAAA
>JAOQMS010000009.1:5674900-5692340 GCA_027563885.1 Erythroxylum longipes
AGAAAATCTCAAGATTTTTACAACCTTTTGAAGAAGATGCAAAAAAGAGCAGCCAATACCTCTGATTCTCGACCTTTAGGTATAAATAAAAGGGCTCAAAGAAAAACGCACCGTTTTACCTGTCGGAGAAGTGGGGAAATTAAAGGGACAGAAATTGGGACGGATTTAGGAACCAAAATAGGGACCAATTTACGGACGGGATTTGAGACGGAATTAGGTACGGAAATTAGGACGGAATATTTAGTCCCAACATTGTTGTTACGATTTTAGGGACGGAAAATATTCTCAAAGAAATTCGTTGCAAATTTCGTCCAATATTTGGGACCGAAAGATTCCGTCCTTAATATTCCGTCTCTAAATCCGTCCCAATGTGAACAGTCGCAAATTAGTAATGGATTTTGGGACCATTTTTTTTCGTTCGTAAATTTGATTCGAAATTAGGGACGGATTTTTATGAACTTCACTACGCGGACTTTGGCGCCAAACTTTGCAATCAATTTTGGGACGAAAAGTTTAGTCGGTGTAGATGTAACGAACTTTAGGGACGGATTTGAGGACGGTTTTATTTTTTAACCTAATTCGGTCCCAAATTCCGTCCCTAATTATTATCTGTCCCTATTTACCGTCCCTATTTGCGATTTTTCTTGTAGTGTAATTGACGACATAGTCGTGTCTAATCTCAAGCATCATCAATCAACACATACAATTACAAAAGCTTACATGTTCATCCACACAACCAGGTTCATCAATGTCAAGTGCTTGTTCAATTCAAACACAGGTATGCTTCCAAAAACAACCTCAATTCATTAGTTCTTGCCTTGATTCCACCTAATCTTCGTTTCTTTTAATTTATGAAGACGTCTTAAGACTTCTAGAGCTTTTATTTAGTAGTATTGATCAAACAAATGTTTATAAAATAAGGTTAGACCTACATCAATATAAATATTTGACTGACTTTAAGAGGTAAGTTGAATCGTCCTATATTTTATTAGTTTATATGTAATATTATGTATATCTATGTAAACGTAGAAGATGGGTTTTGTATAGCTTTTACTTAATTTTTAAAAAAAAAGGGAAATACTCTTAACGTGAACCAATGACAAGCATGCTAACAGTTTCCCGTGTTCCTCGTGGATAGGGAGGAATCAAGTCGTCTTTTGCTTCAGAATAAGTTGTGAGGTCGAAAAGGACCTAGAACCCCCAAAACTGACCTTGTCTGGTTCATGGACCAGAAACGACTTGTAAGTTGCTTTAAATAATAAGAAAAGTCTAGTCTCTTTACGATGGAACTTAATTTTGTAGGAGTAGATACTAAATTGTCGTGTCTGCTTTGGTGCTGATGTTAAAGAACCACTTCGTACTACAATGAATATGGCACCGGAATTGCACCCCATATGATGTCCAACGCAATGCAACTGAGAACCACTCTTCGAGTGCGAGGACTTCGTACCGTCATGAATGCAGGGAGAAACCATACGAAGAACAATGTCTGGTGGATCAGATCTAAAAATAAGTGGCTCCAAACGTTTGCCCTTAAAATGGGTCCAAGCGTGTATGGACGACCAAATTGGTCGTCCACTAATTGTTGCTTATCATCTCGAGAAGGACCTAAGCACAAAAGTATCTATCCCCCATTTAACTCACTTTGGATTTTGTTCAACCATACATGGTCCCCAATCTTGAATTCTAATTTGTCTCGAAGTTTTAAAGCCAAATTGCCGATGGCAATGATTAAGCATGTTTTTCCCACTCTGCTCCTTCCTCACATCTACCGTCTGGGCCCTATTATTAATCCTGGGGTTGCCACTCACCATAAAAATCATTTCTGCACTACACCCTTTCCTTTCCTTTTCGTTATATGGTCATTGGTTTTCTATCCTTTTTTTAGGTCAAAATTTACATCAAGGCTAACGAGTGCTCTTCAGATGTACATCGTTTTTCCTTTTTGTCACTCATTTTATACATTTAACTATCCTGTAGTTTAGGGTATGAAGCTGTTCATTTTTTAAACTATACACACACACACACACTAAAAGTTTGTTTCTCTTATTTTATATATCAAGACAATCTACCCAGCACTTTTATTAATAGTCTCAAGAAACAGTGTGGTTACAATCTATATAACTTTTTATTTTATTAATCGGGACATTCACGTTACATAATGGTTTCTATATCTTTGTATAAGACTATATTGCATCGTGAAAATCTTGCTATGAAAAACTCAAATGGGATAAGAATTTAAGTAAAGAAAAAAGAAATTTAATTTTTTGCATTATTACACCCTAATCTTGTATATCTACTTTTTGAATTTCAATATTAGAAGAGCTTTTGTAAATAGGTTAGCTGCATTATCATAATTAGAACAAATTTCTTATATTTAAATATATAATTCTTATGAAGTTCATGGGTATAAAAGAACTTTGGTATTATATGTTTAATTCTATCACGTTTAATAAATCTTCTCTTAATTTGTGAAATGCATATTGCATCATCTTCTTGTATCACTATGAGTGAAAATTTAATTTAAGTAAGTCCACAAGATTTTTCTATTTAATTTTAATTATGGAAATTTTAGATGTAGTGCATTATTATAAATTTTCCAATAAGGATAATAAATTTTTTGAAAAATTATTTAGTTTGTACTTAATTGACATTCATTATCTTAATTGAATTGATATTTTATTATAAAAAACATGAAATAAAAATTATAAAATAGAATAAAGAATTTGCTTAAAGGTGAAATACCTCAAAAGATTTGAATGTATATCTATCTATACTAAGCATCCTGTCATCTCTTTCAAAATTCTCTTATAATAAAATTAAAATAAATTTATTATCATAATTTCAAAATTAAAAGTTTTAGTTTACAATTAAATAAATAATATTTTAATATATAATTAGATAGAGAATCTAGTAACTACAATTCAAGTAATGCAAAATATCATTAGTAGAAAAAATAAAAAATAGTTCTTTAAATACCATAATAGCCAAAATGAGATTAAAGTAAGCCAAATGGAAATTTTCACCTTATGCTAAAAATCAAACATTAGTGTCCATGTTGCAAGTTATAGAAGAACAACGATTATGAATACAATATCACCTATAGTTTATCCATCTGAGTTCATCAAACGGATTCATTATTGTATAACATCTATTTCTTAATCAAATTTGATGAATGGAGAACATTCTCAATTTTATACATCTACTAAAGGAATTAGATAAGCCATCCTCTCTCTCCCTATCTATTTTCCATTGATATAAAGGTACTGTAAAGGATTACACAAATGTGTACAAAGGAAATTTCTAAATTAAAATTCCATTATAGATGTGGTGGTCTTGGGATTACTCAACTCTCATTTACAAATGTTTTACTTATGCTATGTGGTAGTGATCCTATTTCTATTGAAACACTTTTGAAATTTGCAGATTTTTCAGGAAGTCTCTGGGCTCAAGTTTAACCCAAGCAAAAGTGTTGCTTATCTTTTTAGACAAAATTATGGAAATTTGATGACTTTGATAGTAAACTTTGGACTTAGTGTACACCAACTACCTCTCACTTATTTGGGGGTCCCCATATCTACAAAGAAGCTTAAGTAAGTTGCTTGCAGACCTCTTATTGAAAAAGTCAGCAGAAGAATCTCTCAATGGAATAACACATTCTTATCATATGGAGGTAGAGTATAGTTGGCCATCACCATTCTTAATAATTTGCATATATACCGATTATCACATCTAGCTATTCCTTAAGGGGTCCTGAAGAAAATTGATAAAAGTATTAGATAATTCATCTGGGATGGACAAAATTCTAGTGGTGGAAAATTATCCAAAGTTAAATGGAGTGTCATATGTCTTCCTAAGCAGTATAAAGGATTGGGAATCAACTCAACAAGCACAATGAGCAAAATTTTGTTGGCAAAAAGACTGTGGAGGTTATATTTGGACAAAGAAAACTTTGGGTAAGATAGGTTCACATGTTTCACATCAAACGAAAAAGCATTTGGTATATCTCTCAAACTACTTTACAATCTTATACTTTTCAACAGATTTTACATCTTCGTACATCCTCATAGCAAGCATTAGGTTGGCAATAGGAAGAACATAACTTTTTGGTTTGATAATTGGCATGACTTAGGGCCTTTATGTAACACTAACCTCTTTACAACCTTAAGAGAATCTATCCCCAGAGATACTAAAATCTAAACTCTGATTCAAAATAATATATGGAATTGGCCTTTCCATATTTGTAGAGGAGTCAGTTCTATTATTGAGCAATGACCTTCATACCTTCCAAGTCAAGAATTATCCATAGAATTAAGGAGTACTTGCATCTAAAAAAGAGGTGGTTCAATTATTCATCTCCTAATTATAGAATTTAGAGCATAAGTTGTTAGTGTTATTATCTTTGATCCTATCCATGATCCTTAGCCTTTAGTTTACTACTTACTAAAAGATAAAGGATCCTCGTGGGAGGTTGTCATTGAACTATACGAGTTTTGTCTATAGTGTAACCTATTAAATGAGTAAGAAGGCCTTTAAGTAAGAATTTTTTTGGTAATTTTCTAAATTTGTGCATTTAATCAAATGATTGAGTATCCCTTTATATGATTTCCTTCACTATAGCATTTTCTACCAATATAGTATTTAAAGTGCTAAGGTTTGGAATCTTATGTGGTGGTCTCTAACCATATTGATTATCATATCAAAACTACGTTTTCTTATTATTCTTCACTATACTTTTCAGCTTATTGCATATGATGTTCCTCACGCTCAATATTTGCTTTAGCATAAAAAATTGTCAATTATTGGATTATCTTCTAAATGTTATTCCTTTTTAATAATTAAGTGTACATCTACCAAACCCACAATGACTCTTTATTTGTAAATAGTATATAATCTCTTTGATAAAATTATTTTATTTATAGCTTTAATCAAAAGTATACTCAACCTTCTTTTTTTTTGGCACATATACGTCACTTGACCTTAATTTAATTTCTATTGCATTGTTCATTTCATCTGTCTATAAGAAGTGTATAAGAATGTTTAGGATAAATAAATTCACATGTAAGGATTTGAATGTACATTTATTTATACTAAGCATCCTTCCATTTATTCTAAAATTCTTTTCTTATAAAACTAAAATATAATTGTAATTAGAATTAGAAATTAAGTCTTAATTTACAACTATATAAGGAGTACTTGTAAAATATAATTAAATAGAAAATACAGAAATTAGAATTCAAGTAATGTAATATATAATTAATGGAGAAATTTATTGATAATGTATTAACTATCAAATAATGCCATCTAGAACGTCTCTCTCTCTGAAACCTCTACCTTCCCTCTAAACCTTCTTCTACCTTTATTTACCTACCAGTTTCCTTAACTTTGTGCCCATCCTTTCCTATTTGAGGTCCAATGTTCTCTTTTTGGTGCTATATTTTTCCTATTCCCACCTCAATACATATCCTTTATCTTTTCCTTTTTTTATTTCTAGCACTGATTCAAGTTCTTGCTTAGCAATTCTTAGACTTGTCATTGTACCCCCCACCCCTCAAGTGCCTCGGTTGTTATTTTACTTATGTTAGGTGCTTCAGTTCTCTTCTAAGATTGCTTTTTCCTTACCTAGCTTTCAGTTGTTCCCAACATCCATCCATTCCTTCAATCTTAATATTTCTTTTCATCTCTACCTTTTTTTTTAATGTTTCTTGCCTTTACCTACCATCGATTTATCTTTTTCCTTTATTTCCTCTTTTAACTCCATTTCATTTACTGAGCCTCCTAATCTTCCTCTTTTCCTCCTTTTAGTGCTACTCATGTTACTTCTACTAGCCTTACTACCTCTCTTGTTATCTCTCATACTTCTACCAAACTTTCAGCCCCTCTCTTCAAGATGGGAAAAAACTAGGCCAATATAAAAAAAACTTAACTATAGAGCTTGAGAGATAATGCACCCCAACAAAACCTTCAATATTTCCCTCCTTAAGTTTGACAATGGATCCTTTATTGTTCACCTACCTATTGACATTTTGAAGGAGAAAACTTCCAAGTAGGACACAACTCCTATAGGATTTTCCTTATACAAACGGCCACCTTTTCCTGTACTCAATTCCTGGTCCAACTACCAATGGAAGAGACAAGGTCTTTAAGAGGTCTTGCTTAATGAAGATGGGATTTTTCTCTTCAAATTCGACTCAACTGAGCACGCACAAATCATTTTAGAAGTTGGCCATTGGAATTTTAACAACCAAGTAACTCCTCCAAAGATGGAAGTTAGAGTTACATCTTTAGGAAATCAAAATAAAATATGTCCCTTTATGGGTGAACATCTATAATATTCCTTTAGAATATTGGAGTATAAGAGAGATCAGGCATTTTGTTAGCTACCTCAGCAAGCCCCTTTGTCTTAAGAAGTAACAATTAGCTTTAAGGGAGTAAGTTACATGCATGTTTGTGTTTTAATGGAAACATAAAACCCCTTACCTAAACACATCCCCCTTATACAATTGGATAAGAATGGTTTTTTATTTGAGGACACAGTGTTTGTTTCTTCTAACTAAAGACTAGATTAACCAAAAACTGCTAAAATTTGGAAGCCAATCAGGTGAGAGCTTACTATACGTGAATTCCAAGAAATTATGAACTTGGACTTAGAAGTAGACAAGAAAAGAGGTAGCCTAGAGGATCTTCATACTCTAGACAAACATATTTATCTTCTTGCAAAGCACTCAACTGAAACTTAGGATAGGGATAAAGACAAATTTAATCTAAAAGGTGGTGTAACACTAGCCTATGCATTAGAGAAGTTAATTGAAGTTTCATCCAATGTAAAGCATATGACATGTATATTGAATAGCGTAATATCGAAACAAACTAAAATGCATAAGGAGTCTCCTATAGAAATAAATAATCAGTTAATAATAGGAGAGCTATAGGAATAAGGTGGGAAAGATGACTTTAAGGAGATTTCCAAAAGGAGATCTAATAGAAAAAAAATATATTTACAAATCACTTTTACATCTATTATTATATAAGCATGGAACATTAGAGGGCTAAACTACTCAAAAGAATATTTAACTTTTAACAATTTTCTTAGAGATGTAAAACCTTTCATAATTGGTATTTTAGAAACCAAGATAAGAGAAGACAGATGCAAGAATTTAAACTTGTTTAAGATGAACTGGACAATAATAAGTAACCACCAATACAATTCCTATGGGAGAATAGTAATTGCGTTAAATAAATAGAGGATTAAGGTCCTAAACTTGATACTAGATGAACACTTTAAACTTCTTAAAGTTAATCTAACACAAGAGAAGGTAGCTTTCTATATTACAGTTGATATGTCAATAACCATTCCTCTCAAAGAATAAGTGTGTGGAGCATATTAAAATATTTAAGAGTTGGAATATCCATGCCTTAAATCATACTTGGTGACTTTAATGAAGTCGAGGGTAACTCTTTCCTAAGAAATTATTTAAATGATTTAAGAGAATGTACTAGCTTAATATAGATTACTGACATTAAAATAGTGTGAACCTTTTATATTGGTTTAGTAAAAAAAGGACAACTAGTACTCGAGAAACAAAATAGAAAGGGATTAGGGAATGAACATTGGTTTTTACTCTTCCATGATTGCGTTACACTTTCCATAACCCTATGGTTTCAAACCACATCCAAATTATGATAGTGAACTTGCTAGACACTCTAAAAAAATCACATTTCCATTTAGATTTAATATTATTCTAGCTCAGATGGAAGGCTTTGAAGAATCCATCTAGGTTATTAACTATAATGTCAGGGGTATAGGCTCTTCACATACATGAGAAAAATTAGTAAGATGAATGAAGAGCTGAAAGCAGTTAATAGAAAGAAAATTGGGGACTCTCAGTAGGTAGTCTTTAATGTAAGGGAACATTTCTGTAATGCGTACGCAAATCTTTATCTTTCACCCAATGATAGCTCTCTCATTAAGGAAGAGAAGGAAGCTCTATTAAACTACACAAAAAGTGAATTACAATTATTTTATATAGCAATAGAGAGCTCGAGCCTTATAGATCAAAGATAGTGACAAAAATACCTCCTTTCTTCGTAGTTTGGTTATTACAAGAAAGCTTTCTAACATGATTATTTCAATCAAGAATAACATGGGGTTAGATATCAATTCTCAATAAGGTCTACTAAAAAAAGCCTGTAACTACTAATCTTAAGTCCCAAGAACAATTATGGAAACATCCTCCTCCAATATGTCATTCAATCCATAACTAGTGAGTAGCTTTCAACAAATGATCTGAACTTACTAGCTAAGCCTATTGGTCACTGAGAAATAGAGGAAGTGGTCAAAACCTTGAACCCCAATAAGGTTTCTAATCCTAATGGAATGAATGAATAGCTCGTCCAATAAGCCTTACCAATAATTAGTAATATGGTCTCTAAAATAATGAAGAAATTATTCACTTATGGGAAAATGTTGAAAGAAATCAACAAAACCTACATGTGTCTTATTTTAAAAAGCCCATTCCCTTGCTCTTTTAAATATTACCTATTTTCTTATGTAGTATAGTTTATAAAATTATTTCTAGACTAAGTGCAAATAGGCTCAAGGTGGTTTTCCCAAACATCATTGACCATTATTAAGGTGGTTTCTTAAAGGATAGACAAATTGGGGACAAAGTTCTCTTAGTTCAAGAACTTTTTAAGAGATATTAAAAGAACCATTCCCCTAAATAATTGTGCTTTAAATATTGATTTAAACAAAGCCTTGGTCTCAATGGAGCATCCTTATTAACACTCTAAGATCTTTTAAGTTCACTAATATCTTTGTTAGTTAGGTGGAACAATGGATTTCAAGTATGACTTACAGTGTGCTCTTCAATGGAGAACATATAAGGTTGATTATGGCAGCAGAAGTCTTGAAGAAAGGAGATTGTTTTGGGAATGGAAGTACTAACTAGGCTAACAAGACTAAACATTAGCAGGAAAGAAACTCCAAATACCATCTCAATTATAGGAAACTAAAGATAGTCAACTTGCTCTTTACAGATGATATTTCACTCTTCTCTAAGGCTAATCTAAATTTATTATATGTAATGTTAACACTACTGAAGTCATTCACCCAGCTCTCAAGACTTCCAATCAATAAGGAAAAAGGTAAGTTGATTATGTCTTTAAGCACTCACCACTTGGAGACCTAATTCTCAATAATCTTAGGCTTGAAAATTTTAAAGCCCCTTATTCCTTACTTAGGTATCCCATTACTATAAGAAGACTCTCATTCAATGATTATTCCCCTCTTCTGGAGAAAATTCAGATAAGGCTAATAAGCTTAAAGAATTTTTTTTATGTTAATCTGGGAAAGTACAACTTCTAAACTCAGTGATCAATAACCTTCACATACACTGGTCCAAACATCTTATTATCCCATTGGGCATAATTAAATCTTTTGAAAGTATGATGAAAAGATTTTACATTAAGGTGATTGCACCAAATAAGGTTTAAACAAAGTAAGTTGGAAAGAAATTTGTTTGCCCAAAAGAGAGGGTGGTTTAGGCATTTTGTCCATTATAATCATTAACAAGCTACATCTGTTGAAGAGGATACGGAGGTTGGTTCATGATAGGAAAGTTTTACGGACCAAATGGACTCATGAGTATTACCTAAGATATGATAGCTTTTGGAACTTTTTCCCAAAAGCTAGTGTGTTATGGATGCTTTCATAAATATTTAAGCTCAGGAACTGATTAAAAGCTCTATTAGAACTAGAATTGGAAATGAGAAGAACACAAATTTCGAAGATGATCATTGGCTATATATTAGTCCTCTAAGGAAAATTGTCGATCTAAATACCTAATATAGCATAATCCTAAGCAAATAGTCAAAGATGCTATAAACAAAATAGTTGAATGTATTAGAACCTTGCCAAGTAATTCATTGACCAACTCAATTCTTAACACTCACCTTATCTTAGATGTGTAAGAAAAAGTAAAATGGCACTTGAATTCAGATGGTAAGTTCATTAACAACTCCTTTAAAATCTTACGAAGATTGTTAGCCCTAAGGGTCAAATGTTTCAAGCTAGTTTGGTTCTATCAATCTAACCTTAGAATTCCCTTCATAATGTGGCTTCTATTAAAAGGAAGGCTCCCCACATGTATATAATCAATCATTTCTTTAATATTCCCTTCATTTTCTCATTGTGTAACCTAGAAGAGGAGCAATTTGACCACCTTTATTTAAATGCTACTACACTGATCACATTTGGAAATCAATTATCTAGCTCTACAACATCCCTCATCTTTCATCTATATGGCATAAAATAATGGCCATGCAATTATTCTAAAGGGGATCAAATAGTGCTCAAACTTGCCCTGGAGAACACTGTGCACTAGATTTGGAGGGAGTGTAATATGAGGATCTTTAAGAAGAAATCCAAACTATATATCATCCTTCTACAAGAGCACACCAACTCCTTAAGAGTACAACTATTGACTCACCAGTTACATCCCACATTCATTCCATCCTTTAACTTTTCTTAGAGGCTTTCACGAGAAATCTAAACTATATCATAGACTTACCTTGTATCTACTTCCCTTTGATTAGTTAATACATTTAAATTTTCAAAAAGGTTCAAAACACAACAAATATAACATTAAAGTAGGAGAATCAAGTTTAAATTGTTGCAATTTATACTAAAAATCAAACATAAGTATCTATGTAGAAAGATATAAAAGAAATATGATTACGAATAAAATACAACTAGTGATAAGGAAAATCTGAATACAAATTATATTATATCATTATCAATTATCAATTATCACTTCAATAAATTTCAAACCTACTGAATTATTAAAAATTTAAAATAAAAGAAACTTTTGCTTAAGGATGAAAACATGTAAGGAATGTATAATTTTTTGTACTATCCCATCATTTCTTTCAAAATTCTCTTTTAATAAAATTAAAATAAAATTATTACCATAATTTAGAAACCAAAAATTGTAATGTACAATTAAATAAAGTATATCTATAATATATAATTAAATAGAAAATATAGTATTTAGAATTCAAGTAATGCAATATATAACTAATAAAAAATTATTCATAATCGAATAAATATCATAACATAACCAAAATGGTATTGAATCAAGAGAATCAAGTTTAAATATTTGCAGTCATACCGTGTAAAAACTTTTAAGTTGTAGAAGAATTATGATTAGGAATAGAATGTCACCCTTTTAGATTTTTTTTTTCACCGCTAATGATAAGGACATTTTAATTATCAGTGTTAAATATAATCGCTGCAATAAACTTCATACCTACATAATTCTCAAAAGTCAAATTTTGATATTTGATACTTAGCTCTGGATATGAGTAGAAAAAGCCTTGAGCCAAGCAGTTGGGGCTCAAATGGCGGTGGTGGAATCGTGAGCATTGCTTACTCTTAAAAAGTATGTGACGGCTAAAGCCGCGCTCCACGTTGATGATGAACGTAGTATCGCATGTGCTATGCTTCTCATGAGTAGGGCTACTCTTGCTCAACCTCACTGTCCGTCCGCACGAACTTGTTTCCTTCACATAATTCCACCTCATGTGCCCAGTTCCATGCATGCACTGGGATTAATGCCGCCAGAACTTCTCCAAACAAAAAAAGGTGCATTTGAAGTGGCGGCTAGCAGACAATGAGCACGCTTTGCAGGCAAGACTAGATTACTAAAGTGTGATCTTTAAATGAAAAAAGTGCACTCAACTTGACCTGATTGTTCGTGACAGGAGCCTAACTAAGGCCATGTCTTAGCTTTGAGATGCTAAGAGATAAAATAATATATGTAACTAATAATAAAATCAAATAAAAGTGAAAAAACCAAATCAAATTTAATAATTTTCACGAGTTATAAAAACAAAAAGATAAATAGGAAACAAAAACTTTAATTATCATTTTTTTACAAAATTTGTAAATAAAAATAAAAAGTAAACTAAACCCTAATTTATCTTTACTTTCATTACTTTGGGCTCCTTAACATGATAGAAAAAGTGAGCATCCAACAGTTGGATAGATTTACTTTCATTGCAGCGCCCCACCATGGCGACCGAAAGCTATCAATGCATCATAGCTCCATTGGTAATTAGTTTTTCTTACTTATTCACAAATATCATTTTTGCATATTTATTAAATAAATATTAGCCAAATAGTAATGAGGCAATAGTAAAATTTATCAAAGTCTCTGATGCATAATACGATTGCATTTCGCAATTACTATTATAGAGGTATGATATGATATGTAAACCACTAAACCTACTCCTGGTAAATGCAATTGATCATTTCGACAAAGATTAATATTAAAAGTAATCATCAATTAGAAACTATATATAACATGATATTTAAATATCAAAATTTAAGAAAGTTATTTTTCCATATCCAAAAATTAAAAAAAGCGTTTAATTTCTCCCGTACATCAAATAACTATGTTTTCCAAACTCTACTTTTATGCAACTTTATTAAGCATTTATACAATTCTATTTGACTCAATACGTTTGTTGTATCATTACTATAATGAAATAATAGAACTCGCATGTGTATTGTTATTGTTGTTATTTTTATTTCGACTGGTTTGAGTATAAAGGGTATGTGGAATAAATTCTCAATAAACTTTTCGTAATTAATTAAAAATGCGATCACGTATGTCTTACTATATATTGGTCTTGTTTGGTAAATATTTTATCAATTATTTTTTGATAGACTATAAGTTTTTAGCTATTTGAACACGTCAAATTGATGATAATTATGTTTAATAATCAGCTGGTTAAATTGATAAATTGAACCCAATCTGCAAATTTTAAAAATGCTCTTATGACAAACATTATACCTTTGCTTTAAAAGATGTTATTGACTTCTTTTGTTCTATTTAAATTCTTGCGAGAATATTCAAAGAAAAATTAAGATATAATACTCATATAAATTATTTTTTAAAGTAATGACTTTATAAATCATTTTAAACATAAATAACTAATATTAAACAATTAATTTTACAAAACATCTTTAAATAAATAATTGATATTATCCACTGATCAAATCAGTCATATTAATTTACTACAAGGTAATTACTGATAGAATCTGGTAATAGCTAATGAAATCTGTTAATTGTCAAATAAAGTTATTGTTTTTATTAAAAAAAATAGTGAAAAGAACCCTCAATTAAAATTGTATCGAGAAAATACTGTGTCTTTTACCATAATGTCTATTAAACGTGAAGAAAATTTTTGTTTGAGTGTTAGTCCTATTTACTTTTTCCTCATTCTTGGCGCCACCGTGCCTGGCTATGCCTTGCCTTCTATAAATAGCGCACCCACTCATTTAACAAGAACAAGCCTTACTCAGAGAGAGAGCGAGAGAGAGAGAGAGAGAGAGAGAGCTTGTTAGAGATTGGAGAGATGGAGTTTCCAGTGATTAACATGGAAAAGTTATATGGTGAGGAGAGAGCTGCCACCATGGAAAAGATTAAAGATGCCTGCGAAAACTGGGGCTTTTTTGAGGTACCTAATCCACATTTATTATGTTCTATAGCAAGAAGTTTTATTAATATTATGCTAATCTCTTAAGTCGTCTGGTATATTTATTTCAACATGTACTGTTGGTTTCTGTAGCTGCTGAACCATGGAATTGCTCCTGAGTTTTTGGATACCGTGGAGAGATTTACAAAAGGACATTACAAGAAATGCATGGAACAGAGGTTCAAGGAATTGGTAGCAAGCAAGGCTCTTGAGAGTGTCAAAACAGAGATCAAAGATATGGACTGGGAGAGCACCTTCTTCTTGCGCCATCTACCTGACTCCGACATTGCGCTGATCCCTGATCTGGATGATGAGTACAGGTTATTAAAAGTTGCAAATTGTTGAATTGTTTTGAGTTTCAGTGTGCATCATATATATATGATATGTACAATGACTCTGAAATCTGAATCTGCCGTGGAATATGCATCTTCATGTGCTACATAAGCCACTATTTTTACCTCAAGAAGGTTCGGTAGTTAGCTCTGTTAATCAACATTTTGGCTTTATCTCCGTGTACATAAACAACAGTCCATCACTATATGGGGAAAAAAAAAAAGAACACATTTATCGGACCCCTCTTCACATTTCTCTGTCTCTGGTGTTTGAACCAAAAGTTCTGCACCTATTAACAGTGACCCTAAAAAATTAATAATGCAGGAAGGTGATGAAGGAATTTGCTTTGAAGAAGGAGAAACTGGCGGAGGAGCTGCTGGGCTTGTTATCTGAGAACCTTGGACTGGAAAAGGGCTATCTTAAGAAGGCCTTTTATGGTTCTAGGGGTCCAACTTTTGGTACCAAAGTTAGCAACTATCCACCATGCCCGAAACCAGACCTGATCAAGGGACTGAGAGCGCACACAGATGCTGGAGGCATCATCTTGCTGTTCCAGGATGACAAGGTTAGTGGTCTTCAGCTTCTGAAAGATGGCCAATGGATCGATGTGCCTCCTATGCGCCACTCCATTGTTGTCAACCTTGGTGACCAGCTTGAGGTATAGCAATTTACTCTGATGTGATCAAATCTTGCTTGCTACATGTTACTATACAGTCAGTTTTCAGCTCCATGGAAATGTTGTAACCTCAGGTAATTACCAATGGCAAGTACAAGAGTGTGGAGCACAGAGTGATTGCTCAGACAGATGGTACAAGGATGTCAATAGCTTCATTCTACAACCCTGGAAGCGATGCAGTTATTTATCCAGCGCCAGCTTTGATAGAGACAGAAGCAGAGAAGAAACAAGTGTACCCAAAATTCGTATTTCAGGACTACATGAACCTGTATGCTGGACTGAAATTCCAGGCCAAGGAGCCAAGATTTGAAGCCATGAAAGCAGTTGAAACTAATGTCGCAATTGCAACAGTTTAAAATAAATCAAGTGGAAAGGGATAGGTGTTGATTTAATTGATGGTGGTATGATTATGAGTAAAATGCTTAAAGAAAGATGTGCTGCTTCTTATCGAGTTAAATAGTAATCTGAAGGTTATAGGGTATCAATTTGCTGAATGTAGAAATTGACCACGAATACTAAATAAAAAAATATCTATTATTTAATATTTTGTTTCGTCTTCTTGTTCCATTTCTTGATATTATCCCCCAATCATGTGCAAATCATAAGCTCTTTTCAGGACTAAAATTTCGAGTAAATAGTTAGAAATCTTCGTAGTTGCTTAGAAAGGAAGTCTTTAACCAGTGACTGACTCTCCCAACTTAGCTCAAGTCCCTGTGAACAGATAATATAGATAATCCTATGCACACATGCTCACAACATAGGAGAGGTTGGAGATAGAGCCTGGAGGAAGATGTGCTTCCTTCTTTGGCGGCTTGAGGAAAGAATCAAGTTAACCCATTGACAGCTCTACTGTCGACATCTTAAAACTGACAACTGAGAAGCGAAAAATAAAGTAGAGAAATTGAAAGTAAACTTTACCCAAAGCAAAGTAATTTTTCTTTCTGTTCATAAAATTTTCTGTCATGTGTGTGATAAGCATGACTCTGCAATGAAAAAGATCTGCTGGAAGCATTGAATGGAAAGGGAATACAATAAATGTAAACGAATAGGACATTAAAATGGTCTAAAAAATATCGATACATGAAATGCACGAACCTGATAGTAGTTTTAAATCTTTATCAAAGGCATTATGGTCTGCCACTTGCAGTTCCTGAAAGCTCCACCTCTGATATACTATTGAAGCATTTAATTTTCTACAAGAGAATTAAGAAGATTACAATGGTGCCTGTTAGTAAAACTTTCATGTTTACGCTTAGCCAATATAACAGATGGAAGAATATCACACAACTTAAAAAGAATGGTAGTCCAGTTTCAGTTGGATAAACTTGCTTCAATGAAGCAGTTGTCTACTGTATTATACAATTGGGAATCTTTTGAGCTTAACCAATTGAGTAAGGCTGTACACTTTGCTTCGTTTCAAATGATGACTGTCGCTTATATGATGCAAACAAACAACACATGCACCTCTTAATAGTTGTAACCATGTTAAGGGACAACCCCATTGTCCTCAACCAAATAATTCTAGAATAACAACCAATTATCGTTCACTGAAATGAAATATAAAATATGCTTTCTTTAACTTTGTGTCAGATGTTTATAACCATCTAAAATTAAGACAATTAACATACTTCTATGAAATATAGTATCACATCATAGTGACGGTATATGTCCAAAATAAAATTAATAAAAAAAGGTATCTTATGTACGTTGAAAGTTGAAATCACCAAAAACTAAACTTAGTGTGTTACGAAGTAGAGATCAGATCTTCAGTTTCGGTTTTAGTATTCTTATTATGACGTGACCTTATATAAATATATGGATAAAATTTAACATAATAAAATTAGAATAGAATAACTAAAATTCAAAAGAACAATAATAGAAGACTAATCAATTTCTGTTTTGTTGGTAAATCGTAGGTGGAATTCTCTGGAAATACCCTTTGAAGATCACTGGTGGAGACACAAGTGGACACAGCGCCTTCTAAGGTCAAAAAGTCTTTTTCCTCGCCATATTTGTAAGAGGTGTCACTGTCAAATATCGAGGTTGCCTAAGTAGTTGTCTTTCTTTGTTCTCGACTACTTCGAATCCAATCTTAGGTTTGATTAAGGTTATTGACGGTGACTTTACCGAAAATAAAAAGAAAGGAAAAGAAAGGGTTATCGTTGGTGAGGGAATGGCGAATTTCGAGGAAGGTAGTTAAAATTATTAAACAAGAGGTTAATTTCTAGAGCTCAATTTAGGTCTCCACGCGCGGTATTAAGTGTAAGTAACATGGTTACAGCTCATAATTAATTTTTAAAGTCGTCAAAAAAATGTAATCTTTATTTAATCTTTATCTAATAATTTACATTTTAAATCAATATAATACTATTAATGGTCTAAATTAAATTCAGTTCATTTAGTCTCCAAGTTAAAATAGTCCAAATCTAGAATTCTTGAAATTCATTCGACTAGATATTTTGAGCATACGGGAATCACGTAAGAAATCTAAGGGTTTGTTTAATTGGAGGGTTAGTAATGGAATAAAATGAAACGTAACACACTTTTATCATTTGTTTAAGGGTTTCATAATAGGATGGAACGGAATGGGGTAGAAGTAGAGGGTTTCATATTACGTTCTATTTAATCCTAAACAGTGAAAATAAGAAACCTCCGACTCAGAGGGTTTAGGATTAAACGTAAACTAATAAATACATACTACCTAATATATCCTCAAAAAAAATTTTAATACCAATTATTTCTTCTAACACTAATCCCGTTTTATATAATTAATAATATTTGTATATTATTTCTCCTTACTTTAATAATAATATTTTTATATTATTAATAAAAAATTGTATATAATTAATAATAAAATAAAATTTTTAATAAAATAAAATTTTAATAATT
>JAOQMS010000009.1:5692440-5719398 GCA_027563885.1 Erythroxylum longipes
AATAATATTTTTATATAATTAATAATAAATTGTATATAATTAATAATAAAACAATAAAAATTTTATTATTTTAAAATTGAAAATATATAAAAATTATTTGCCATGATTGTGCGTGATTTTTTAATTGAACATGATTTTTGTTTTAAAATCATAACATTAAACATTTTGCAACAACCATTTTAATATCAGAGGTATAATAGTCGTTTATTATACATTCCATTCCATTCAATCCATCTTCCAAACAATGTTTCAATACATTACATTATGAACCCTTCCATCTCTCCCAAATAACTTTTCACTATATTATATTCCATTTCATTATAAATCGTTCCATTTCGTTCCATTCCATTTCGTTCCATTCCATTAATTAATGTTCAACCAAACAGGCCCTAAGATTCAAAAATTCTAAACTGTTAATGCATATTTGACTTGTGCTTTAAAAATAGTACAAAGAGACAGTTAGCAAAAATATGAGAAAGTGAGCTAGAAGCTAAATAGTTATAGGAGGAAAAATTCTAGAGCATAGAAGTTAAGGAAACGATGGTAGATAGATAGCAAAAATATAGGGAAGTAAGCTAGAAGTTAAGCAGATACAAGAGGCATAAGTCCAGAACATGAAAATTATGGAGAAAATGAAAAGTCGTTAGCTAAAATATAAACAACTGGGTAGTACAACAAAAATTATTTGAGGCTAAAAATATTATAAATTCACCAGCACCATGGCAGGAATAAAGGATAATCAACATATTGAACATATTATAAACGACAACTTCAATATAATCTCTAAAAAGATAAACAACTTTAAAAACACTTTGTTATTATTTTTCTAGCTTTCTTTATATTGGATTTTCATCTTATTATCTCAAATTTCCTTTATAGTTTGCATTATTTTTGGTTGTTTAAATCAAATCATTTCCTTTTTCAATATATTTTAGCATTTTATGAAGGTCTTGGATTACATATGACATAAAATCTTTAAAAGTCAGCCTTGCGTTCAACTGACTTCTATGCATGTGAGAACCCAAAATTGATGTAATAGAATGTAGTTGTTTGCACAAATGAAGTTCTATAGTTGAAGTCAATTGTGGCCTCTACGACTAACGCAATCAAAGTCTTGACGGATATCGTTGACAAATTGTCTACCATACTGATACACTTTGTTGGGCAGAATTTGGCAGTTTTAACAAAACAAATCTCTAAACAACTCAGGAGTGGGGATGCTTTTAAAGTAATATAGAAGTCAAAAAATGTAGCTGCCTTCCAGCAACTCCCTTCATAGATGAGAAATATGTTCCTCCACACAAGAGAAAAGATAGTCCTATGACGCCTTTTGATATTTATCTAGGTAATGTTTGACATACAGTTAGGCCATAAATTTTAAACAAACAAGTATTTGATAGGGAGGTTGAAGCTAATAGAACACAATATGGTTTGGTAAGTAACATTGTAGTTGTAATCCACAATCCCATTATTCACCCATTACAAAAGAGATTATAAGTTAATGTAGACTTCATTAAAGAAGCGATTCAAGAATTGCATGAGCCTGGTTTAAGATAGCTTAGTCATCCAAAATTTCACAAGCCTTATTTAGAATAGATTGATCAGGAGAATCTTTATCGTTGTGGCTACATAATTCAGTTGTTTCCTAGTGAAGATGGTTAATCCACTATTGAGCACATCATTTAATTCATTATACAATGTAGAGAATTAGACAAGTATAGAAGCTTCGACTACTTTATGCTCAAGCTATTCCAAAATTCTTATAAGAAGAATGGGAGGTAGATGTAGCTATGGAAATAATTGATGATGGTGTATAATATTTCTAATAAAGCTAGAATTTTGCCTCATCATCAACCTTCTAGGAGATGGTTAAAAGAAGTCGAGTTGAAGGTCAAAGAAGAAATTTGAAAACTATGTAAATCTAATTTTATTAGATGAGCTAGGTATAGTGAGTGGTTGGCAAATGTTGTTTTTATAATTAAGAAAAATGGAAAAATAAGAATCTGTGTAAATGTCTTAGATTGAAATGCAGCCACTCCTAAGGATTTTTATATGAAGTTAATTCCAAATTCTTTAATTGATATGATGGTTGGACATTCTTTATTCTCCTTCTTAGATTTTTTTAAGTTACAATTGAATTTTTAATAGCAAAAAATGATAGCTCTAAAATGGATTTTAGATGTCCAGGATCAAATAGGACATTTAAGTAGGTTATAATGCCTTTCGGATTAAAAAATGTTCCATATACTAGAGGGCCATGCATGCCATTTTTCATGATTTAATAGGACATATGTTGGAAGTTTATATAGATGGCATTGTTGTGAAGTGTACATCATACCAAGGATTTACAAGAAGCTTTTCAATAATGCATAAATTTAAGTCGAATTCTTTAATGTGTACTTTTTGAGTAAGAGCAGGGAACTTATTGGGATTTTTGGTCCACAATAAAGGAATTAAATTGGATAAGAATAAAGAAAAATCCATTATCGAAGTAAAACCACCTCAAAATAAGAAAGAACTTAAGAGTTGGTTTTTTGGGAACTATAAGTGATACATGACTTCTCTTTGAGGTTTCTTTTACAAAGAGGATTAAGGCTAGATTTTCTTATTTGCTTTCAACATCCAAGATTTTAAAATCTGTAAATAAATAAAAGTTAGGAGAATTCTTTGAAATTAAGAGTGCACGTGTAGATTGGAATACCTTTGAGAAGTACAGAATCAGGCTAAAGAACTAAACTCTAAAAGCTTTTAAGCCATTAGGAATGTAAGCTTCAATCAATAGCGATCGAAAATTTCCAAAGGAATTTGTCATTGATAACACTTTCTTCAAAAGGCACTCCGATTAGATAGTTTAAGAAACATATAGCCACAGGAATTCCTAAAGATTGGTTGAGTTGCCTACTTCAAAGCAAGGGAGATATTATAAAACCTAAGACCATAATAGAAGGGTTAGGTTATAGGGCTTTGTCACCATCGAAAATGAAAAACTCTAGGGTTATTGTAAACTAAGAAAAGTGTTTGACAGACAGTTAGATAGAAGGACTCAGAAGTTTTGATAAGGTCTATTGGAGAAGTCTCTGAAAGGATTTAATTGATCTATATATCGAGACTTCAAAGAAAGCAAGATACTAAATATGTCTTTGCGAGACTTACCACAGAAATTGGCACACAATTGAAAGCTAAAAAAATTAATAAATTTGGGGTCAAAAGAATTTAGACAGTCTTTATCCCTAATCTTATGGAAATAAGCAAAAGTACTAAGCTAATAAACGACACACAGATTTAGGCATTGCAAAGGAAGATTAGAAAAGCGTCTTCTCTAATTTTTATATAAAAATCCTAAAAAAAATCTAAGGCCAAAAAGCAATTACTATAAGCTATTGCTTTACAAAAAGGAAGGAATTTTAAGCTAGGATTATTATTAAAAAGGAAAAAGACAAATTGATTTAGAAGAACTCAAGTGAATTTCACATGTTCTTCTTCAGATGCAAAAGTTCTCGAAGAAACATAGTTCTTTATTAATTCAGAGTAAGAATAACATTTAAAAATTCTAGAATCTGAAGTAGAAGTTTCTTCAAACAAATAAACAAAATTGTCTCCGATAACAGGCAATCCGATCAAGAAAAAAATGTCTTTTAAAGAAATAGAAGCATGCCTAATAGGGAAGATAAATAAATTACACAAAGGACTACAAAATTTCAAAATCACAAACACAAGATTGGGTTGATACTTAATAGGATTCGTGGAAAGAGCTATTAGTTGAAGGAGACCTTGCCTCTTCTAAGATGAGTGATATGATGAGTATAACCTATCTACCTATTTAGCCTATTGGTTTAAATTTCTAGGCTAAGGTTTTAAGGATTTAAGAGCCTACAATAAAGTAAATTCTAGTGGAAGTATGACTTACTTTTTTCTCCTAAATAAGGACGTGATGGATGAGAAGCATCTATAGGCGAGGTAGTCCCAATAGTCAGAGGAAGGTCATATTCATGGTCAAAGTGTGGACAACATCCAACAATATTAAAAATAGGAATTTGAATGTTAGAGTTGATAGGGAAAGACGTTTATATGGAATGAAGACCACTTCAAGTTTAACAGCTTACAAAAGAAATGGAATTAGGAAAATTCGTAGGAACTTTTATAACATGATGAAATTAGATACATACTTCAGTAGCATTTAGCTTAGCAAAATCTATTAAGGAGAAGAAGAGGCTGTGAGAAGAAGCCATAGTTGTAGAAGTCACAAGAGAAGAATGTGGGCGTTAGAAAAAGAAATAAAAGACTATTTAATAGCTAAGGTAAAAAGTAAAGAAGTAACCAAAAGCTTATGTAGTATAGAAACGGTCAAATCCTAATTGAATAGTAAAAGGTAAAATTTTAAAGAGATTTACTATCTTTTGTAGCAAATAAGGGTTTCAAATATTAAAAGATCCCAATGTAATCTTTAGATCTGATAGTTCTTATCTGTAAAACAATGTTTGATATTTAAGAATGTTTGATATTTAATAGGCTTCCCATTGATGACATGACTTAGCTTAACTTACGAATTTAACAAAGAGTCATACAAGTTTTAGAATTTGAATTCTAGTTAGGAAATAGAGGAATTTTTATCATATATTTGGTTTGTTTAACCAAATATATATAGGGACAATTGATAATAGTCTAAAATAAATTAAGCCTATTTGGCCCAAAAGTGAAAGGGGTCCAATTCTAGAAGTCCTGAAATTCATTTGGGTAGAGAATTCATTATAATTAGTTGAGAAGTACAAGATTCAAGATCTTGATAGTCAATACATAATTGAAATTTGCTTTAAAGAATAATGCAGGAAGGCAGTTAGCTAAAATATAGGGAAGTATGCTAGAAGTCAAGTAGTTATAGGAGGTAGAATTCCAGACGTGGAACTTAAGTAGAGAAAATGGCAAACAATTAGCTAAAATATAGGGAAGTGAGCTAGAAGTTAAATAGTTACAAGAGAGATAGAATTCTAGATCGTGAAAGTTAAGGAGATAATGACAGGTACTTAACAAAAATGGAAGAAAGTGGGTAGTTATAACATAAATCTGCTTGAGGCTGGAATACTATAAATTTTCCATCGCTATGATAGAAACACGGAATGTATTACAAAACACAACCTTAACATAATCTCTAAAGACATAAACAACTTTAAAAACATTTTGTTGTTATTTTTTGATATGTCCTTATACCATGTATTCATTTTATTAACTCAAATTTCTTTGTAGAATGCATTTTTTTGTTGCTTAAATCAAATCATTTTTCACAACACATTTTAGCATTTTGCTAGCGTAAAACTCCACTCCCAAAGTTTTTTTGAGCTCACTTTCATCGTCGATAGAAGTCAGTTTCAAATTCTGAGAGAATTCCTACCTGACATGTTTGCATTCTAGATTAACACAAAACAACTACTAAATATAAGATAATTTTAAAAATTATACTAAAATGTTGTCATATATAAGAAAATAAGTAATAAAAATTAAATAAATAAGAAATAAAAGATTAATAATCGTAACTGAAATTTTGAACAACTTTTGACGGAATCATTTTATTTATAGCCATTTAACATACTCTTAGGTCTTTATTCTTCTAGTGTTTTGATAAAAGTCAAAACGTTGGTGAATCCTTTCCCATGTTAAATGATAAGTATGAGTTTTAAGCATTTGGAATTTTTAGATCTAGGTTTGATATGGAAGCAATTTTTTTTTTAATACCAAAGTTGATATCCTTTTTCGACAGTTTTACAAAATTTAGTGTCAGAATATTTTTGGCTTTAATCTCCAACGATCAAGTCAGTGTGAGATAGAAAATAACTAACATCCTAAGATAAGTAGGTAGGTGAACAAGTGATTTCATTATTGATAACAGTGATTACTTTTATGGAAACTTGTGAGATTATGACAGTTGCCTTAATCTTGTGTACTACTTGGAGACTCTTAGCTTAGAAGACTTCTTGTTAGGCTCTTAACTTTAGCATACTTTTAAAAATATATCATTTGCCTCCTGAACATGTCTTATCTTGAGTTCGCAAACTGTCTTTTTATTGTTTTTTAATGTCCCCCATAAATATGTTTCTGAAAATGGAGGTCAGCTTCAAAGACCCAACCATAAATCTGTCTTAAAATGAAAACATCTTCAAAAACTTTTGACTTCAAGTTTGTCCCAAGTCAGATTATAGATTGATTTATCTCCCCAATTCTATGTTGTCTTCAGGCTAAGAAGGTATATTGTTATTTATAGGTCTATTTTCTGAGTAAACATTGCAACTCAACCTTTCTGCGATCATGTCTTACGGTAGCAGTCATATAATAAGATTTGCATTTTACTATTAAAGGTACGTTTTCATGTACACACAAGTTTGTATCCTCACTCATGACGCTTAATATTGGGCATGTTTTCTATCATTTATTGAACACAGAATAGTCTATAGAGTTAATTAAGTTTATGCATCAACTAAGGCCTGCATGGAAGTTCTTTGGATGGTATAGTTTAAACAATAAACCAAGTGTAGGGATTAAGGTAGGAAAGCCTGTAAAGTAAACCAATGATTGGAAGAGGAATTTCATGTTCCTTTCCCTAGAAGATACTAGTAAGTGGACTCTTAGGCCTATTTAGCGAGGTCCCGGTCCTAGGTTAAATGAATAAACAAAAATAGTAGCTTGCTATTTGCCCACGCTCACGCTTTAGTTGAATCTGGTGTCTCTTTCTTGAGAAGACATCACCGAAGAGTTGTTGGTGCTGACAGCATTCTTGAATGTTACAGACCTACTAATTAAATTCTTTAAGTTGACAAATTGATATTTACTTATAGACATGGATATGAATCATATAGACAAGACGGCTATGAAGATGGGCAAAGCCAAGTCTAGTGAGTTTTGTGAAAAGAGAAAGCACAATAAACCTTGTGGAAATCGACAATCATTCCGAGACTTCTAAAGGTGTAGTGAGGTAGGAGAAGATTATATATATACTTGCCCTGAACCTAATGCAGTCTCCAACATTATCCAAAAGAGCCATAACGTAGAGTTTGTATTCTTTCTCCCTCTGATTCTTGGCACGGCATAGGTAAAAGTATATTGGTAGATGATATCTATGATCGCTATTTGTTTGTTAAAGTTAAGAACAGTCTTTGATGCCAACAATATGAGACCCTAAGTCTTGAGTGGAGCCATGCTTCCCAATGATGAGAAGCATGTAAATGATGCTGAGTGGGAGACAATTCAGCAAAACACCATAGAGCATCACATGCCAAAGTTTGTTACATATACGTCTTTTTATACTTTGCTTTACGGTGAAGGTATAACATTTCCTTTTGAAGGTGATACTTACATTGTTTGTTTCCAACTAATACACAAAGTTAGAGATTTAATGATTAAATTGCCAAGTTGACCAGGCTCAAAACTACAGAGCTGCAAAGTGGAAGGATAGAGAACACTGGTAGTTTGAAGAGATTAAGGGCTTCCAGAAGCCGGTTAGTCATTGTTATACCCAAATCAAGGTTCATAAGGTAGAGAACAAGCAATTATATAAGACCTTCCTTGAATATGAATAAGAAGTTTATTTCATAATGAAGGATTTCAAGTTGGAAGATTTTCATGTTTTTCTCAAGGGAAATTTTTTTACTCCTAGAATTATGACATATGGCACAATCCTACCGTGGAGGATTTTAGGCCTATAAAGATTTAGTGAATAGTGGGCATCTAGACCTGTCTACTGATTCCTTTTCCATTATGGATGTCCCCAAGTGATCAAGGACCGATGATCCTAAACCCAAGTATAGTGCAGACAATTTTGTAATCCTATTTGAAGATAACCAGTTATCTTTAAAAGTGAGTACAATAGCTATTTTCTAACTTAAAATTGCCTTTGGTTGAGGCCAATCGATATATTTAATAGTGGGTTGATCTTTATAAGACTATTGTTTAGTGATGTTTCTTTGAATGCTAGTATAACATGTCACATTGGATGTTTACCCAGATTTTTGGTAAACTTTGCACTAAGATGAGTTCAAATTTCTTACGAGAGTGTGATTCATATCTTTTGTGTCTTATATTGAGACTATTTTGACTTTTTTAGTTTGACAATTGGGCACTCTATAAGCCTTGCCATTTCATGTTTTGCATGTATGACTTTTAAGACTCCTTGACTTTTCCATTTAAAGTTTTTGCAAGTTTGAATTTTTGAGTCTTTGATTTTATTAATTTTCATTTTGTAAGTCTAATGTTTTAAGACTATTTGATATTTTCATTTGATTATTTTATGTATAATGTTTTGAGACTCTTTGAGTTTGTGATTTTTAGTTTTAAGTCTAACATTTTGAGGCTTTATAAGTTTATCATTTGGCATTTTGTATGTCTAACATGTCGAGATTCTACAAATCTATCATTTATAGATTTCTTTGAGTTTGACGCTTTTTAGACTTTTTTGTGATAATGAAATTTTAAGGCTCTTGAAGTTTGTAGTTATATGACTAAAGGTTTTGAAATGTATATTTGCACTAGCATGAAACTAAACATAGTAAGGTTTGAGGTGTAGGGCATTCCAAGTTCTAAGAATTTATAAGCCATCCAACCTTTCAAGTTTGTACGTGTCAAGTTTAATGAAATCTCTTACTATGTATGGGCCTATCTAGTTTGAGATATCTAGTATAATATAAATAAAAAGAAACACAAAATAATACTCAAGATTATCTAAGGTGAGTGCACATATCTTAGTAAGTCGAGTCTCAATTCTACAAGGACTATAACTACCAGTAGTAACCATCTTTCTATTATATAGTCTAACAAGACAAGTGATTAAATTGAAAAAAGGAAAATTAACAAAATATAAAATAACAAATAAGAGTTAATTAGTCAAGGTAATGGTTAAAAACAAACAATCCGTAAATATAATAGATTTGGATGATTCACTAAGAACCTTTCCTAGTCTTGAATTTATATTAATTTCATGGTTAATCCTAGTTACTTAGACTGATATAAATTCCAAAGTTACAACTTTTACTTTTATGGGTAAGACATACAAAAACCATCTTTAATTAGTTTGACCAAAAGCTCTCTCAAGTCAAAACCTTTTAGGAACACATTAACTCGCTGTATAAACTATAATGGTGGATTTCACCCTAGTTAAGAAGCATATGTAGTTCCATCTCTAGCAACTCATTTATTTCTCATTATTCATATTGTGACCTAATTTATATAATATCGTTTTAACTACTTTAAGCCTTTATATGAATTTGAATTTGAATATTCTATATTTATTACTACAATTCAATAAAATAAACAAGTATGAATAGTTCTCAAGAAACTATAATCTTTCATTCATTCAAGGTTCTTCCTGGATAGTCTATATCCCGATTTAGTTTATAACAAAAATGATGACAAGAATAAAATTTGAGTTCTAATGGCTTGAACCTTGAATATTATTGATGAATCTTCTAGTTTTCCATTCTGAAATGCTTTTCATCAACTTTGAGATTGATGTTTGGTCCTCCTAAATTTGTCTTCCTTTTCTATTCTCTCTCTTATTTTTTAAAATAAGAAACCTTAAATTTTCCACTCAACATGACCCAAATATTTTACCATTTTGGCATCTTGTGTTTTTTTACACTCCTCTCAGGTTCTTTTCTATAACAATCACTATTAACACGTGTCTAGAAAATGGCACTGTGTTGATCCAATACTAGTGAACATAGCCTGAACATGGTAGGACATTTTAGATGATTGTAAAATAGAATGCTCACTTATTGAACGTAGTTAGACCATAAGAATGTATTAGTGACGTGTTAGTTAGGTATATAACTCTCTTAGAAATATAATAGAGCATGATTGAACACTAAAAGCAACATGGTAACATTTGGTGCCATGTTTTGATTCCTTTACTCTTTGCTCCATCTTGACTCAAATCTTCCTAACCTTAATCCTTCTTTATTAAGGGATTGAATAAACAAGACTTGAAATAAAATATGTCATTTTAAGTACCAAATCCTACAAAAAATAAAAAATACAAACATAATGCTCTAAAATATCATGTTAAAAATATAGTGTAATTAGAACTTATTAAAATTTTCCATACTTAAACATTTTCTTTTCCTCAAGGAAATTAAATCTGTTACTCTAAACATAAATAGGAAGCAATTCTAGGGAAAAAATTAACAAATCATCCATATCAATCAAGATTCTTCACAAGTTATTCAATTATATAGTTCATCAAATTGTTAGGAATTTATTTATTTGTATCAAGTCATAAGTTTATTCAATTTATTATATATCCTTCAAACTTTAACTAAATTTATATAATTTAACTTAATGTATAAAAAGCATAAAATAAGCATATATGAGAACAAATATTTCAAGTTTCAAACATCTGTATAACCCTTTGTTGAATGATAATAATGAATTTAAATCAATATAAGAGAATTGATAGCTTATTTGAAAAGTCAAATAATCTTTTGACTTGAGAATAAACACCTTGATATAAATACTCCTAATAACTCAATTAGGTCAATGTTTCAAATGGATACTAGCACCACTCTTTAACTTCAACATGTTTCCTTCGTTTGAAGCTAGCAGAGTGAATTTATTTACTACTCACTTATTCAAAAAATTTTAATTTTTTCTTCTTTTAGTGGGATATTAAAAGTGTTGAAAAAGCATTCACATTTAACACGTTATATGTATAAATTATACAAGAAGTATTATTATATAAATTGAGTATCTATTCTTAAAATTAAAGAAGCAAATTGAAACAAATTTAATTATCAAAGCTAATAACTAATTTCCTAACCAAATACAGTGATAATTAACTTCCTATCCAAATTACAACACAATGATAATAAATCTCATAAAAGATCACCTCAAGTAATATACTTTCAAAGTAAAAATTTTCCAAAATTGCTCCCTTTAAGCTAATCATAACAAAATTAATCAGCAAATTGTTAAAAATTTTCCAGAATTGTTCCCTATTAAGCTAATTATAACAAAATTGATAAGCATAGGTACCTAAGTCCATCCTGGTATAATGGATCTAATAGAGGCATACAGGGATTAAACACCTAGGAGTCGATGGGAATAAACACCTTGAAGTTGACCATATCATCAATCAATATTATATCAACCAATCATTTAGTGGTGACCCTATAGCTGTTGGCTGAGTCTTTATAAGTGGCTCAATCTCTAAAACTACCAATTGTGTCTCTTTATAAAGTTCAATATTTTTTTGACACTCTATAACTACTGACTGTGACTCTCTATGATTTTTGATCTTTTTATTAGGCTCTACTACTCCTAGTATGCTTTCTCCTTGACCTTCATTCTCTGCCTTAGGCTTTATATCTACTCGTTGTGGTGGATAGACTAATGGAGGTAGTATCTTGAATCCTATATGATGCATCAACCTCACTATCATATCTCCAGTCTAATGTATGTAATACTCCATAACACTATAATGGATGGACACATGCTTACATCCTAGGATAATATTGACTCTCTTTAGCTCTTTATCCTTAGTTTGATCTCTCTATACATGAATTTCCCCTACCCTAAGTGATGCCTCAATCAATGTAAAGTGCCAGCCATCCATATCTATTTGAAGCACCACCATCCTCATCACCCTTAAAATGTACATGGTGATTAGGATGGGAGTGGAAATAACCTTCAACTATTGCTCATTACCTAAAAATCCCAATATCCTTTATAGTTTTATGATGATTGACCCATCTTTTTTTGTACTAAAATTTGATTAATACAAGTAGCCTCTGATGAGATGAATAAAATTATTTCCTAAATAGATGAAAAAAATACGTTGCATATGTAGAAAGAATAGGTCTCAACATGTCATCACACCCAAGCTATCAAGTCATGCATATATGATATGGACAAGTAGTAGCGACTAATGATTTGTAATTATTAGGGATAACATGACCTAGTTTCAATTTCATGCCCATAAAGTGCAGACGTTGAACATGCAAACAACATTTGCATTTCAACTTACATGAAACGCAAACTTGGCTTACGTTTACTACTTCACGTTATATATACAAGGGCTATCGTTTTGGTTTCGCTTTATGAGCATGCCATTTTGGTCTTAGTTCCAGCTACTTGCATGTCGTTTTAAGCTTATGCTAATGCCTTCACACTGCTATTTTGTTCAACATTTATCCACCTATTGCATGTTTTGCTCCTTATCATAATCTTTGCAGCTCATGTTCTTTTCTTTATATCTTCATTTTTTTCATCTTTTAATTTTCTTTGTTTGACTTCATGAAGATAAGTGAGTATTAATCTTCAAAAAATGGCCAAAATGCAGTGCTTTCGACTCAATTTAATTTCTTTATTTTCAAATTGTACCTAAAATCATATATGAATTAAAGTGAGTATCTTAAGCATTTTTGTATCATTAATCGCTAAGTTTAAATAATTAAATGTATCTTATGCATATACCATATATAGGGGAAGTATAAATTGAAAGCTTTGGACCTTGTTAATGAATAAGTTTCACGGTAGTCACTATATGCCAATAGTTTGTGGAATTAATGGTTAAATTAAGCCTTAATTTAACCAAATTAAACCTTAGTGAAAGATTCCTTAATGAGCAATTGTTAGCAATTATAGTCATTCCTTGGGATATATATTTTGTCAAGTATTGGGTTAGAAGTATTCTTCCACCTGATCTTAGCTATCAGTAGAGAAAGAAATTTTTAAGTTTTCAAGAACTACTTTTAGTAAGAACCACTACTATTCAAGCATTATGTAGATGAATTAATTTGGAGGTGTGTTCTTTATAAATAAGTTTCAGACATCCTAAATCGTTATTATATTATATAATATGGTGGCCATTTTAGTGAAAATAAAATTTTTTCTAAATCATTATTATGCCATAGATGGTGGCCATTTTAGTGTTAAAAAAAGGGTTGCCAAGTTAAGTCAATATGGCTTTAATTGGCCTACTAAATATCAAGATACTAGAGATTATATTAATAAGTGTGATGGACGTTATAGGAGTGGTAATATATTTAAGAGAAATGAAATTTTTATGACTACGATCATGGAAGATGAATCATTTGATTTTTAGGGCATCAATTTCATAGGTCTATATCTTACTTTGTAAAATAATCAATACATATTGGTTATTGTTGACCATGTATCTACATGTTTAAATTTGTAGTATCAATAACTAATAATAGTAATGTAGTGTTGAAGTTTGTGAAGAAAAATATTTTTTTCTAGATTTGGCACATCAAAAGCTATCATTTATGATGAAAGTTCCCATTTTTACAATCATTCATTCTATTCACTTTTGAAAAAGTATAAAGTGAATCATAAAACTGTAATGGCCTATCATCCTCAAACGAATGGCAAAATAAAACTTTTAACCAAGAATTTAAAAGAATATTTAGAAAAATGTGAGATTTTTAAGAAAGAACTAGGCCTTAACAATTAGATGGTTTGCTATGGGATAATAAAATATTTCTAAAACACTATAAGATATTTCTCTATATAGACTTGTTTTCTTAAGTCTTGTCACTTATTTAATTAAAGCATAAGGCTTATTAGATGATAAAGGCATTGAATACATATCTGAAAGTTGTCAAGTATAAGAGAATTTTTTTTGGAAATTCAAGAATTATATTAAAACAAGGAATACGCTTTAGTTCATAAAAGATATCCACTTAGTAAACCAAAAACATTTAACTTATATGTTACTAAAAGGTTACAAACTATCAAGAATTAGATAAAGCTAACGTAAACAAATGCATAATTAAATTAAGATGTTTTTATAACTTTATGAGAATCAACAAACATTTCCAAGACCTAGTATTTAAAAAATTAGATGTTCCATTGACTAATCATGTTAAAAGAGAGAGCAAGCTCCGATCCCTTAGTCATTAGCAATTCCCTTACCCTATTGACATTCCTTTTTACAACCAAATGAGCACCTTTATTAAGGTTTTTGAACACCTTATCATTTCTTTCCTACCATAACATGTAAATTGTAAAAAAAAAAGTTACTTGCAAGAGAATGTGATCATCGTTAGATAGTTGGTGAGGAGAAGAGGCCTATTAGACAATGTTATTACACTCTTCTAAGTGATAGAAATTATTACACCTTAGTTATATATCCTCCATTAGTAATCAGAAAAGGAACATACAAATAAAATATGGTTTACAAATTTAGGAGATTCATGATATAATCTACATATAGGATTCAGGATTAGAAGAGGACTCTTAATCTTATCAAGAATGCTTAAGCTATTTTTAATAGCTAGTCATACAAACTTTTAGTAAAAGGAATATGTTCTATGCTAATTTACCCCAACCAATTTTGGGAGCTTAAATCCTTAATACATCCTAGCAAGATCTATTAGAGAAGATATCAGATGGGTTAGCTAACCATGTGATCTTATCCTCAATGTTGGGGGTTAGTTTAGTAGTTAGGGAAATAACTTCTGAAAGTATTAGCTTCTCTATTGTTATAAAACCAGTCCCTATATTATAGAAGTAGTTTGAATATTGCATTTTTAAGGTAGTGAAGTCTTAAGTTATAAAATTTAGGAAGGAAATAAAAAGGACCTAAGACACTCCAGTTGTCATACCATAACCAAGTATCATTATCATTGCCAATTTTCATTTTGATTAAATTTTGTAAATTGTTCTTAAGTTTTAAAAGTTGGTGTATGCTCCAAGAAGTGTCTTTTTATGACTTAATAGTATAAAAGCTTTTCCCTTCTTAGCAATGTCCATTGATTCATTTAAATCGTAAGAACTCCTTATCATTTAAAATTCTCCAAACTTTTTTTGAAAGGACCTTATTTACTATAGAGATAGAATAGGTACCCAATCCTCCTTCTTATTTAGGGAAAAATAATTTTGAAATTGACATTAGCATAAGGTGTCTAGTAGCTATCACCTGCCTATAGGAAATTTCTTAATACCTTCTCTATATCCCTATACAGCTTCCATTTGCCATCTTGAGAAAGAACACAAGGAAGAGGGAGAGGAGATAAGAGGAAGGGAGTGTCAGCCAGCTGCTGTTAACCACTCCAACCTAGCCATCTCAAGTTATTTTCTATTTCTTTTTGTTATTCATCTCATCTTGATGTATGCTTTGGGTGGTTTGAGTATTTTGAATATGTTGATAAGGATGTTCTAAACTCTTTTAGGGATTTTTTCTTGAACAAATGTTAATTTCATTACTTTTGATGTTAATGTGTTAGGTATTGTGATTATTTGTCGTATTTGCATGCTTCGGTAATAAATCAAGAGAGTGAACCAATAGCAAAATGATTAGGTTGAGGAATGAGAGTTAATCTAATAGATCACACAAACAATCAAATCAGTAATTTATATGGAGAGAGATCTCGTGTGAGGACCTGATTGTCTATTAGAATGCTTAAGATCTAATAGGGTTGTGGACTATTTTTGTTAATTGAGAGATTTTAATTTCAGTAATTCAATTCAATTAGGGTTTATGATTTAAGGTTAATGATTATAACTCAAGAGAGAGTGATCCACCCTTCAAAATTCTAGGACTGATACTGAATTAACTTTAGAGTGATCGAGTTGGCATTAAATGGTAAGATAAATCCCCCTTTCTCATAATTGGTTAATCTTCCTTGTATGATTTTGGAGTTATTAATTGGTTGTGATCAATTTTGATTTCTTTTTGTTAATTTTAAAATTCATTTTCAATCAATCCATATTAGATTGCTTAACTTTCTGCTCATTTTCATTTTCACTTTAATTACACTTTTAAGTCTAGGATTTGATTAGTTCACTAATTCCTCATGGGATCGACACCTCATATACTACTCTACAACTCGTATGCATACAGAATAGATGGTTTTATAAGATTAAAACTTGCTCAATATTCTTTTGGCATTATTTCTGGGATTCGTTGGATTCTTTTTTTCTAAGGAATTTTTGTCCCTCTTGTGTCATTGCAGTTGCATGAACACAAGAGTTAGTAGAAGTTTAGGTCAGATTGCTGAAACCTTAGCACTTGACATCACCCATTGGAATAAGAAATTCAACAAGCAAGACGCTAAGAAGAAGAAATTAAAGAACCTATGGCAAAAGAATTTCACTAAGAATTGGACTAAAGAGGAAACCAAGGAAACTAGCCGTAAACCCTTATGGACTTTATAAGACTGAGGTTCAATGCTGCAAATGAAGGCATGACTCGATCACCATTTCAAGCAACTTTATTTGAAATTAAGCCTACCCTACTGAACACTCTACAAACAAATGTACAATTCTACAGGTTGACTAATGAGGACCCTAACACGTATATAGTAAATTTCCTAGAAATATATGATACCTTTCGATATTATGGAATGTAGCAAGATGCCGTTAGGTTGAGGCTTTTCCCTTTTATGCTAAGGGATAGAGCTAAGGCATGGTATCATTTATTGAATCCCATAAATGTCACAACTAAGGAGCAATTAGTGCGTGCATTCCTGCATAAGCACTTCCCTCTCACAAAGACTATGAAGCTGATAAAGAAAATCAAGAATTTCCAACAAAGAGATAGGGAATCACTTTATAAGGCTTGGGAACGATATAAGGATTTGCAAAGGAGGTGCCCTCAACACAATTTATGAAAGGAATTCCTTTTGCAAAACTTCTACAATGGAGTCACTCCATCCACGCGAGGCACCACAGATGCAACATCTGATGGATCTTTAGTGAGGAAGACAATTGAAGAAGCAGAGGATTTGTTAGAGGAAATGGCAAATGACAACTGTCTTTGGATGATGAACAGGAGTAGACAACTTATAACCCTCCGCAAAAAAAGGGAACTATAGTTGTTGACCTAATAACGGAGTTCAAGGATGTCCATGGGCCGAACGGATCGTGATTAGCCCGTGGCCTGATGGGTCACGAGCGGGTTGGGCCAAACCCGGCCCGTCTATATTTTTTAATTAAAAAATAAAAAATGGCATCGTTTTGGACAAAACGACGCCGTTTTGTCGGTCGTGGGCCAGGCCGGGCTGGCCAGTGGCCTGTGCAGGCCAACCATGGTCAGCCCGTGGCTCGCCCGCCTGGGTCAAAAACAAGCCGAGCTGGGCAGGCCGGGCTCCCATTGCCATGCCTAACGGAGATGTAAGCTAAGATTGACAACTTAACCTGACAGCTGAATAACATGAAGGCCTTCTTTTCAGCTACTGTTAAAGCATTTTAGTAGAGATGTGAGTTGTGTTAATAAGACAATTATGACATCATCGATTGCTTTCTAATGCAAAATTATGAGTCGAAGTAGTTCAATTACATGGGAACATAGTTTTGTCGAAAAGGGGAAAACAACCTATACTCAAACACGTATAATCCTAGGTGAAAAAATCACCCAAACTTTTCCTAGTCAAACAATGCAGAGGATCAATTACGACCTTAAGGGCCACCTAGATTCTAATAGGAAAAACCCAATTCTACGATCTCTAAATTAGATAAAATCTTGGAGAAGATTGGGAGCATGGAGGACACTCATAAGAGATTGGAAGGATGAATTGAATAAGTAACAAAGAACCACATCTTTTCCATCTATAACTTAGAGGTTCAAATGATCCAATTGGTAGATGCATTGTCAACACAAAGCGCAGGAAGTGTTATGAGCAATGCCGATACAAAATTGAAGGAAAGAACAATGGTAATCACCCAGACCACTGAAGAAAAGCTCAACCAAGTTAAAGAGGAAAGGGAAAAAATGAAGAAAAGAGCCTACGAACATTACCTACATAGTAAATATAACCTGAAAAAAATCAAGGAATATTGGCCTCCAATTTCATACCCCATCCTAGTTTAGAGGAAATTAAAGGAAGCAAAATTGAATGAAGTCCTTGGTATAATAGAGCAGCTGAAAATGTGACTTGCTCTTATAAAATCCATAAAAGAGAAATTGGTAGACAGAGGCAACCTGAAGAAGTTGGAGAGTGAAATAGTAAGCAAGGAAAACTCCAACGAAGTGGTAGCACTACCACAGAAGCAAGAATATCCAGGAGATTTTTACATTCTATTCACTATCGGTAGTATCATAATAGATAAGGCTTTTGCGGACTTAGGAGCTGGTATAAGTATCATGGATTACACCTTATACCAAAAGGATGGAATTAGGTGAAATAACAACCATCGGGATGTGTGTCCAAATGGCTGAGAGATCAATTCACTGTCCTAGAGGTGTAGTTAAGGATGTTCTTGTTAAGGTTGACTTTCAACTTTCCCATAGGCTTCATCATATTAGACGTTCAGGAAGATTTGGAGACACCTATTATCCTTGGATGACCATTTTTAGCCACCGCACGATCTCTTATAGATGTTGATGGGGGTGCATTAACTCTAATAGTGGGTGACTAAAAGGTGTCATTGAAAGTGCCTAAAGAAAAAAAAGAATTCTTTCAAATCTGTAGATGCTATCAAGTTAAATGAGTCTTATGAAAAGGGTGAGGAGAGTCATACTCACAAAGACTCACTAGAACAGCCACAGAATCAAAATAATGCTAAAAAGAAGAAAACATGGAAGAAAGGTGATAGGAAGCATAGTTTGGTAGCTCACTTACATTCGATGAAATCTATAGTAGCGCTACCATTACATGACCCGTTTGAACCACTGTGAGCAAAAGAGGTAAGTCAAGCTAGCAACAGTAAATTAAGTGTCGTGTGGGAGGCAACTCATGATTTTTAACATTGTGTGTTTCATCTTTCGTATTAGATCAGGATTCCAATTTTGTTTTTACGTGTTTTCGATACAAGTTGAATACCTTGAAGAAATCAAGCATAAGTATAACTTGGGTTTTCTTTGTCCTTCTCTTTTTCACAATGGAGGGTAATGGTGAGGAAAGGAAAAAAATGAGGCGATGGTGTAAATATAAGTTATGGAAGAAACTCGAGAGTGACATAAAGAAAAAAAATTAAAAAAGGAAAAGAAGTGAAATTTTTTTTTGCAAGTCACGATCATGGTATTCGACAAAGGAAATTTGGAAACACGATTTTTAGGATTTTTTCCCCAAGTTTACCCCCTTTCTCCTCCCAAACCTATATATTTACCTTTACCCTCATATTTCTTACCCACACCATTATATCGACTCTCTCTAGCAACCAAACTCTCAAATCCTCTCCCTTCTTGACAGGTGCATCGTAACGTTAGTCAAAATAAAATAACTAGACTACTAGTATAGCAGTGGTGAGTCTAGGTTGATCCCACAGAGAGTGTGTGAAAAGTTTTTGAAATAAAATTAATCAATGTTTAGGAAAAAGGGGGTTTGGATTTTGGAATAAGAAAATAAAATAAAACCAACTTAATGAAAATAAATTAAAGAAAACATGCGAAAATGATAAAATTGGGGGATTCTGTAAGGATCCGGTTCTTTGGTTCAATTTCGACCTACACTCTAATTAAGCATAATTCATTGATTTTTTGTTCTTTTATCTCTCTTAGCAATTATCAGTCGTAGATTAATAACAAGCTCTGTTAATCCTAATTTTTCTGTAGATCTTAATTAATTACGAAGTGCTCGTTAATTAACACGATCTATTGGGAAACCTAGAATAAGCTCTCTAAGTTTATTTGGACAACCGCCTTACGAATCAGAAAAACAAACCAATCTACATAATATTCACACAAGCTCGGATTATTTAACCTATGTTATGTTATCTCTAATGATTCGAAACCATTAGTTATGATAGGTGTGAGTTGCATCATGTTTTAGGGCTTAGTTTGTTATGTATTAAGTGTTAATTTGAGTGTTTAGTATGTGTTTAGGTTAAAATTGTGTTAGTTTGTGTGTTTAAGTGTTTTATGGGTTAGTATAAGTCTTTGAGCTCAAATATTATGTTTTTGAGGTACCTTGATGTATTTGTTAGTATTTCAGGGTAAAAATCAAAGAACGGAGAAGTTTTAGAGACTTTCGGGCTGAAACAATGACCTACAATCGTGGCATAATAGGTCACGATGGTGACAGAAGCAAAGTGGGCTTAGGAGGTGACTGGTCCTAAAAGGATGATGAGCTAAGGGGAAAGAATAACTCCTAAATCAGTTCGGGAGATGGAGGTACTTACGTGGGTTCCCCAGGGCGAGTAGGAAGGAAGGGAAAAGGAAGGAAATTAAAAGGGGAGAGAGAGGTTAAGGTCTGACCAAGGAAGGAAGAAATTGACAAAGGATTAAGCAATTTAAAAAACAGTTCCGAAAATGGTAAGGTTAAGATAAGGGTAAAATTAAGATGATAGATTTATAATTGATAATAATTTTACCTCATATTTGATATGCTTTTGCTTGATATTTGATATTTTGTTATATATTTGGTACTTAATTTGTTGCAAGTGACTTACAAAGGTGATAGTTGCCTTATGGACTTAAAGGAGAAGAATTCGGATAAAACACGATATAAAGCAAAGATTCGACGCACAAAAGTGATGCACAACCGTGCATCTACTCGTGTAAATTCACAATTTCTGAGCATTGTGGATATGTCTGATTTTTAACATAGATGGAGAATCTAAATCTAAACGTGGTCTTGATAGAATATTTAGAGCACATCTCAAGATTTTCAGGATGCCTAGATTTGTAACTGTTTTAATTCGTTTAGATCATCAATCATTTGTTCAAAGTAAAATTTGTTTCTGGAGAATTGGCAGCCTAAACACTGGAGCCTTACATAGACATATATGAGGCTTATGAGATCCAAATGAGGTGACTCAAAATATCAAATTCAAGCCAACATCCTGGTCCATAATTCCTATACGAAACTTGAGCCCAAAAGTGTTATTTTGAGGGGCTAAAAAGGCAGAGAATGAGATACGAAATCTGTCATGACTCGACCTGACCTTTCCTTAATTTTTAGCCCATAACTTTAGTTTCAAGGCTTAATATTTGTTTTAAGAAAAAAGAGATCCATTGGAAAGTTAAGAGGTGGAGCCACAATTTATAAGAAGATATTGTGGCCTAAATATGAAGAAATCAAGATTAGAAATAAAGGATAAGTATCAGGACGGAAGTAGAATTCTAGATGTAGTTTAGTAGCATTAGGAGGCAATTTCCATACGTGGAGTTCGTTCTTCAGGGGTGATTTTGGTCTAGATAAGCTGCAAACACATAGATTTGATTGAAAGATCCATTAGAATATAAGATCAAGCCTCTACCTTATGAGAATATTTGATAGAAGACAATAAAGGAGATTTAGAATTATGAACCCATTATTTTCAATTAGTTTTTCTTTTTGTTTATTTTTGATTTAGTTTTTCATAATATACAACTAGATGTCCAGTTAATATTTAATTTAGATGAACCTTATATTAATACCTTGATATGATTTGATTCTTTTATTAATGTAACTGGTTTGATTGATTATTGCAATCCAATTACTTGTTTTATTTATGTTCTAGTAATATGGAATGTTAGACCATAATCTGATTTCATATGTAGCCATTGAGAAATCCTAGGTTGAATAGATCTATAGTAATTGGAAGAAGTTGATTGCAACATTAGAGATATGATGACATAAATCTTCCAAATTAGGTTCAAACCTAATAAAGAGATTCATAAAATGGTAATGCGATCCTATAAAATTTAACTTGAGTAGTTCAGTTAGAAACCTTAGGATTAGTTGTTAATAGACTCAAGATCAACTATTCGTATACCATAGGAGTGTCCACCGTCTAATAAATTAATAAAACAATTGTTAATAAAAAATCAATATGTTAATGGTTTAGGGGGGTTTGAAACTTAGATACTAATTCTTGATATCGATAATTTCTTAAGTACTTCCTTAATTTTTACTTGCCTTAGTTTTTGCTTCTTTCAATTAAAAACCTAAAATCAATCCATAGGCTAGATAATAAGGGAAGGGGAATTACTAGTATTAATTTTCTTCATGAGATCGACCCGTACTTGCCGGTACTACTACAGCTATCCTTTACCCTTGTAGTTATTACAATATTGACTGTCACAAAATAGCTCAATCATAAGACAAGAAAACTAAAAAATGTCCCTGTTAGGCTAAAGAATTCTAGGAATATGGGACCTAGCAGAAACTAAAAGGAAAAAGGCATAGATGGGAAACTAGGCTTCAAAAATAAGTTAATGGAGACAATTATTGAAAAGAAAACAAGAAACAAAATAAGAGGGAAAAATAAATTTAGTCATTCATTTTAATAATTTTCTTTAAAAATAAACTAAAAATTGTGAATTTTTGACATCATAAAGTAAATGAAAAGATAAATAAAGAATGAAACAATTTAAAATGGTTATTGGCTTTTATTATACAATGTAAGCTTCCTTATTCCTTTCGTTGTATAAATTGTTTTGTGTAGTTAAATTTTTATGTTTTATTATATTTTAAGGCCTAGTAATTAGGCATCGCTTATTTTTTTAGATACTTGTTATGAAAAAAAGACTAAATTAAAGATGACATCATTTTTGTACTATTCACCCTCTGATGAATTTCAGACTATTTTAGTTTGGTAAATCAAATGGGATCTTCCCAATAGATTGATTGTATTCCTTTCTACGGTTAGTTAATATCATTTTTTAATTTTTCAAATAAATCAAATTATTATAATTAAACACCTAATGCGTTAGCCTAAAGGTAGCAAAGAGGGGATAGAGGTTGAATTGAGTGAATCATTCTAATAACCCTTCGTAACAATTTATTAAACACCATGAAGGTAAAAATAAGTACGATTGATAATATATATATATAATAAATATAAAACATGTACAAAATAATGAAAAAAAGTGCTTTGGAACTTTATACATAGCATTGTTAAAGTTAAGTCACATACATAAGAAATATTTAAGTCTTTCTAGCCTTTTTTCACTAGCGAGCCTATTATCTAAGGTAACTAACCTATATATCAAATGAAATAATGTGAACAAAAATACAATATACTTAAGAACAATTTAATACAACAGCAATACAATTGTATAAGATTTTAGGAAAGAGAAATACTTATGACTTTTTAGTAGTTCAATCCTCCTTGACCTATGTCCACTTCCGAAGCTAACTTTTGACTTTTAAATCTACTATATCCCTTATTTAGTAGGAAAATAATTTTCAGAAATAATCTTTTTCAAGGCTAAAGATAATTTTGATTCAACTTCAAGTGGTTAGAACTCTTTTTAACATAAACATAAGCCACAAAATTGCATGAAAATCATAAATATCTATTACAATATGATTTTCTCACATTGGGAAACTTACAAATCAAGATATCATAACTAGATTTCACTTGTAACTCTTATAAACATTGATAGATCTTAATTTTATCATTATTTCTTGCACCAATGGAGACATATAAACTTCTTCTTGTTTTCTAATCATTAACAGAGTTAAATCTGTCTATATTACGAAAATATGACCATTTATACTTAAAATTGGAAACACTATTCAATTAATTGCAAAACTTTAGTTAATTGATGAACTTTATAACCCATCATTCAATGACAACACTAGGTTAACTATCCAACTTTGGTTAATTTGGTACGATAAATTGATATGGGTTAGTTAATTGAACTAAATGTTCTTCCCTACAACATTTTATGGTTCTTTATCTTCCGTTTCATACTTCCATCCTTGGCCTGTCCCCAACTTTTTTCTAAGCATATATCACCTTTGGTCTGTTAAATAATGTAATAAACTTCTTATAAATCATCTTTATTACTTCAAGTTATATCTTAGTCTCCAAGTCATCAAATTTTGAAGCATGTTCATTCTACAAATTAATAATTCCATGCTTGAATATGCCTTTCTATGAGATTAAGGGTACCTATCATACTTAAATTGAAATTGATTAGTAACTCAATGTTTTGTAATCGTCGAAACCTTAGGAGTAAAGACATTTGGTTCAATAATCTCTACATTGCTAATGAAAAAAAACATTATAAGAACAAATTAAATTGAAATAGCTATTTGAATCATGGTATTTACCTTTCTATTTAACTTTTAAGAGTGTGCAAGCTCATATAACTCCTTTAATCCAATATTATAATTTGGATTAAATAGTTCTTAATATTTATTATATATCATGCTATTCCCTAATATTGGTAGCAAAGATAATATTATTTTCCAATCATATTTAGAAACCTTCTTTTGGCTGTGAGTCTATCAGAAACAACCTCTCTATTAGCTTAGGTTAAGGATGGTTAATTTTGGAGCTTCCCTGACTTTATATCTCAGCAAAATGCCTACTAAGACATTTTTGTTATTCTTGTTGTTGTTGTTGGTAAAAACGATGATATATTCTAATTTTAAACATAAAACTAAAATTTATCATCCAAATAATAGAATAAATAAGAACAAATTAAACATAATCATGATCCGATTAAAATATCATCCAATTATTAGATATCTAAATATTATATAAATATTCATATCATAAATATATATAAACATCTAAATATCTATGAAATCACAAACATATCTAAATCAGTATAATCTCATATAACAATATAACAATAAAATTTAAAAAAATTTCATAAGCACTTCTCCCATCTGTTTAACATAATAAACAAATATTTCTTTAAGTAAATTTTTGCATGGCTAGTAAATTTTCTAATTTATTTTTTAGGCTTCGTAATTAGGTGTCACTTCTTTTTCAATATGCAAATTGGGAATCTATAATCAAATTAGAGATGCAATCATTGTCACACCAATTCCAATCTCTTGCTACTTTCTTACATTCTTGGTTATTTGAATCAAATCATTTTGCTTAAACATTGCATTAACCAAGTAGAAATATGAGAAAATAGCTTCTATAAAACGTCCATCTCTTATTGATTTTTTGTTTAAGAATTAATATGCCTTATTAAATCATCTATAAATTATTATACAAGCTATTTTTTCAATTAGCGATATTAAGTATGGATAGAAAATTGGATTCATGCAACATAAGACCTCCTTCCTTTTATATCTTTGAATTTTGTTGTTAATTTTAGTAATTGTCTCTAAATATATTAAATTTTATTTATATTTTTATTTTAGTCACAACAAAAGTCCATTATTGTTTTTGTTTTTACTACTAAAGTTTAACCTCTTTAGAAAATATTTACTCGCTACCTATGGCAAATGCAGTTATCCTTGAAGAGTAATATAGTGGCAAATAGTGTATCAATCCCACAAAGCTATACCTATTCAAAATAGGTAAAAGGACTAATTTAGCCTTAACATTTGACCAAAAGTCTAAGAAGGCCCCTACCATTATCTTTGGTACTATTTCACCTCCGAACATTTCCAAAATGGAACAATTTCCCTAAAAGGAGTCGCTCCGTCATGTATTTGTTAATTAAATGTGATGGCCCTATTATTTTGGAACATGTGGTATGCCAGATAAACTTGTATGTCGACTTATTATTTGAAATGTCATATATCAATTAATATATTTAAAATTTTACTTATTAATTATTTAAAAAACCTTAGTCTAATTTCCTTGAATTATTAGATAACATCTAGAAATCCCTAGCATTCATCTAATAAATTCCTAAACACCAAACACTCATCTTCTTTCTTCTTCCACTATCTTCAATTATTTCTACAAGCCACTATAAGAAAATTACAAATTATTGATGAAAAATTCCCTTCGAAAAAAATTTAGTAGTAAATTAGTGACGAAAATTTATTTCCATCAGTATATCTTGTAAGGAAAAATGGTATTTTGTGATGGAAAAAAAATCTGTCGGTAAAGGAGGGAATTTATCCATGAAACTTTGCCAACATAATTTAGCGATGAAGTTTACCTACTGAAAAATTTTCTGTATGGAATTCCATTTTGTCAAGAATTTACCTACAAAACTATCATTCCGTAAGTAAATTCAAATGATGTCAATATTGTTGTTTAAATTTAAAGGAAAATGACTTTGTTTTGCTATTAATTAAATCAAAAATTCGAAGCCCCTCTGTCATTCTTCTTCTTCTTCTTTTTCTTCTTTGTTGCTCCTCTGCTGTGTTCTTCCATCTGCGGTCGTCGTTGCTTATCTTCTTTCGTTCTTCTACAAACTGCTTCCATTGTCTTGGGTTTACTGTCTCGAGGTTGGTTGTCCACTTACTACTCTTGGGTTAATTTTTCTGCTTCAATTTATGTTGGTAAATCATTGTATGTTCATTGGTTTTTTAATATAGATTAATTTGTGAGAATTTATTTAGGTTATTAATGGGTCATTGTTTGTTTATTTGTTTATATTAGTGAATAATGGAAAAAGAAAGTAATTTTTTAACAAACAAGGGATGAATTTCTAAATCGAACCAAGTGTTCGATGAAAGTTCTGTAAGTGGTCTCTAACATAATTGTATGTTGCCTTCATCTCCCTTAGGTGTTAAACCATCTTTAGAAGGCATAATAATTCCAGGACGTGGTAAGCTCTAAGAACCTTATAACTGTACCATCATTAGGATTTTGATATAGGAGTTGTTGGATAATTAGCATTTTTTATTTATGTTTAGTCACTTCTTGTTTGTTATTAGATCCTTTTGAGTATTTTGTTTCTTTAGCCTTGGCTTTATCTATTGAAGCTTTTTAACATACTTAAAGCTATTCACTCCTTAAATAAGGACCTTTATTCCTTTAAGAATAGCTATATTAAATCCTTCTAGTCCTATAAGGTAATTGTTAAATATGAAAGGTATCAATTTCTTACAACTAATGAAGATATTTTTACACCATAAATGGTAGATTATTTGAGAACCTTGACTTCGACATCTAATGATCACTAACCAAAGCTTTATTTAGTTCCTTTGTTATTAATTATCTAAAGCTTTGTTTATTGCTCCATATGAAATATCTCTCTTCATGTCTCAAATATATGACTCCTGTTTTCTCTATAAATTCTGTTCGATCCCGTTTTTAGGAATTTTCTATTTTATTTTATTTTATTAGATTATCAAGCATGAAGATAAATTAGAATTTATGAATTAGAAATTTTTGGAGTTTAATATGGTATATTATGAATTTTGTAAGGTGGTGTGAATT
>JAOQMS010000009.1:5730839-5749655 GCA_027563885.1 Erythroxylum longipes
TTCAGGTTGAAAGGGATAAATGGACTAGTCGACTGCCATCGTAGTAATCGACTGTTCTAAGAGCTGAGCTGAGCCTAAAAAAGGGGAGTTTTGAGAAGATAATCTGATAATAGTCAAGGTGTTCTCTTTGGGAGATAAACTCACGTATTAAGACATTTTAAATGTGAGTTGGACTTCGAAAACGGGGGCCCACAGAAAAGGTAACAAATAATCAAAAGGTTAACTCAATTGTTAAAAATAATTCAAACCCATAAGTCTTTATGATTTTTGATTACCTATAACCTTTGTTGAGTTATGAACCGTCTTGTTACTAATGGTTGAGGTTACTCACCCTATAAAGTCCTATATTTATGACAAATTGTTGTGAGAGACCTTTTATTAGACATGTGGTTTTGTTATATGTCCTTATTATGTTTGACAAGTCATCTTCATTCCTCTCCTTGACAAATTATTACCTTTGATGGAATTCTTCCATTTCTCCTTTATTATATTCTTCTTTGGCTTGCATGGCATTTTTAAAATAGAGGTGGTAATGGTGGTCCAGGTTCAGTCTTACTCAAATTATCTCTAATGTATGTTGATAAATTTGTAGATACTTAGTCTTTATAAACAAATATCATACATATTTTTCAATATATTCATTGGTGTACTCGATGGCAACCATGGCATGTACCTAGGATTCTTGACACATCCTAACTTCTAAAACTATGTATCTATATCTCAAGTTTATAACAACTCTTTTATGTATTAATTAAAATCCATCAGCACGATTACTCTCAAATTCATAATCAGTACTTAACTCCTTATTAAATCTTAATTTTTTCTTTATTCTTGGGAATTTCATCTCTCCCTTGTTTTTATTATTAATAAATCTTTTCATTATAAGCACTCTAATTTCCTCAAACATTTTTATAATGTTCTTTGTTTGATCTTTAATAATACTTTCATTAAACACTTCACAAATATTATTATCCATAATATCACATTTAATGAATTGTTGAAATATGCTCTTAACCATTGTTCCTTTGGAATTCTTAGTAAGTCTACATGAGCATCTTCTAACTCCTCTTCTAAATTATTTAAATATAAAAGTAATTCAAGTTCATCAAATGACTTACAATATTTCCAAAACAGTGTTTCCAATTTGAGTCTCTCACGATTTCTCTTTCCCTAATTAGCAATTATGTGTCTTATCCAAAAATTTACTTCATTCTTTAGGAGCTACCTAATAAGTACCTCTATATGACCCTACATATCATTCAATTGACAAACATCAGTAAACAATTAGTATGAGAAAATATATGTTATAAAAGCAAATAAAGTTAAGACTAAATCTTTTGTTGATTAGAAATTACTAGCTATCAACCTCTATCATTATATCTAATTCTCTCTTCAATAGCTCTATGTGTCTCAATTTTTTTAGTATAAATGATAACCCATGCCATATGGAACATCTAAATGTTTACATCCATTATTATTGTTGTTAATAACTCACCTTTTACCCACAACCAGCTGAGAATCCCTTTTTACAACATTCAAAACTTATGTTATATAATTGATGGCTACGAATCAACTTTAAGTGATGGCCTTTCAAAAACCAATTCAACTTCGCTACCAGGATTTGTCATAAATAGTTCTTCCTTATAATCCCACAGCTTGACTTTTTCTACTTTTAATCCTCTTTGCATGTCCTCTATTACAAACTTCTTAGCCCTATAACAAATATAGTACTATGCAGTGAGTCTTGAGAGGTTATTAAAGTAATTTTTAGCAATCCACTTTGTACCCATAACTTTTTTGTGAAAGTTAGTATTGAAAACATGCTTCTTCTTGAAAACTCTTACCTACATACATTTATTAGAGTAGTCAATCCATAATATTAATGATGCATGAATTGAAAATAACTAGAAAAAGTTTAAAATAGTTACTTGAAAAACGATTTTAATCTTTCATCAGGCTGGTTGAAACGTACCATTTGCAACACCTATTCACACATTTGGCTCTCACAAATTGTCTAGTCCTAGTAAGAGTAAAATTCCTTTTTTCAGTAATCATAATGTTTTGAAGTCCTACCTTGAATTAGTTAAAGTTATTAAAAAACATTCCAAGCTCAAGCTAATCATTTTTGCATCTTATACATCATTCCCATCATTATCATCTCTACGATTTGCTACACTTTTTTTACAACTTTTCCTTTTTTTGTTTTCTAGAAAATATTACTCTTATTTTTCTTCAATTGCCTCCTTTTAAACAAAATAGCTAAATCTTTAAATACTTCTAACTCTTCATCATCTAAACCCAAATCAAGCTCCTCTTTAATCCTTACATTAACAAATACTTTTTTTTCTTACTTCATTAGTAGATTGTATGACAATAGATTGAGTGACAATAATAGGGATATAATATGTAATTCTAGTAATAACCTCAACATCAATAGCATCATAAGAACATTCAAAACCAACTTTAACATCCACATTTTGTTCTAAATATATCAAATTTGATCCATGATCAACATAGATATATATCACCTTATGTTTTACAATGAGCTTAAATATCTCCATCTTATAAGCATCATTCCTTCACACTTTCATCAACTTATTTTTTGCATAACCACTTGGTATGCTATATATAAAATTATTTGCTTTAGGTTCTTGTACATATTCCATAAGCATCCTCTCAAGGTCTAATAATAAAACCTACCAATTTTAATATCCTAACTTTCAATATCTGTAGCCATATATTCTACTTCTTCCATATAAACAAACTTCTCACCATAAAACTTAATTTCTTATCCTAACCATCTATCTCCAATTACCTATATATAAATATCAATGTTATATTAAGTATAAAGGCGTTTACAATCACTTCATTATTAATACAAAAACACAAGCTAGTGCCTTATATAGTCCATTGAAACCAAATACTACTCCAATAAATTAAACAAGGAAAAATCAACTAAGAAAAAAACTAAAAATTTAAGTATACCAATTTGCACTTCAAGTAATTAAAAGTAAAGATTATGTTAAAAATGAAAGGTAAATAACCAGAAAATAAAACAAACTAGTTTACTTAGGATTCCACTTGTTTTTACCAATAATTCTAATAACTTGTTTTCCTATATAAGCAAATGTATTATTTTATTAGTTTTGCTTTTTTTATTACAAAAAATCAAATGGTGTTAGTTTATTTACTAATGTGTATTTACCTTGATCAATTTATATATGCATTAATGAATTATAAAAATTTTTATTTCTGGTCGTTATAACAATTACTATATCTTATCTTTATTATCTTAAGTTGTTCTCCCTTAATTTTTTAAGCAATCCTTTCAAAATTAGAGGATGGTTAATCTAAGTTTCATACCATTGAAAAAAATCTAACTCAAATGTGATAAAAAATAAAAACCCAAACGGCATATCAAATGAAGTATTTTGAAGGTTTGCTTTCTAATATAATAATACCAATTTATACTGCTCTTGCCAATACCTAGACTTGCTCCTTGAACTATATGATGGGCTTTTACTAAGCATCTAATATAGGACAACTCCAATTCCATTAATCTTAACAACACATAAATTTCATATTTCTTACTTCAAAGAAAGTTGACATTACTTATGGGATCATATAAGTGCTAGAAGCATTATTGAATCATTTGAAACTAATTATTTTCACAAATCATCTAAGAGCATTTTAGTGTATATAAGGTTAAACCAACAAGTTTTCAAATAGGGAAGACAAGTTATAGGAAAAAAGATAGCTCATAGTTCTTCTTTCTCACAACTAGATGTTACCTCAGTCGAGTCCCAATCTTTTAAAACTTGAATGGAAAGCATCAAATTTAGCTAAAACAAACACCAACAACATAAATTAACAAATAAACAAAAAGATTGTTGGATGAAAACCTTGTTGTCAAAAACCACTAGTTACAAAGCTTTTGTTAAATGGAAAAAAACTTATTGTTGAAGAACTTTTGAAAGAAAAAAAAAGAACAAAAGAGAATGTGAGAGATATTGTCGGAAAAAATTCTGAAAATTGAGAGAAAATTATTAGTTTTTGGTAATTTAGGTGCCATAGAAAATAAACTAATATTTGCTAAAAGGAAAGGCGCCTGTCAAAACAATATCATTGGAAAATTTATTTTACGAAAACAAATGCAAAAGTTAAGAAATAGTATAGAGCATAATAAAAACATACCTAGCAAGGGAAAAATGCATATGTTGGTGATTATAGAGTAAATTCGCTTTTGAGAAAATAGGGAAAACTGAAATTGGGTTGAGAGTTTTAGACGAAAATAGGAAATTAGAGTTAGGATTTTGGGAAGCTAGGATATTTTGGGGAAAATGGGTTGTGTGTTATAGATATGGGGGAATGGGTTATGGGTAAAATTTGAGTCTAATCCATATAGGTGTCCATATATCCATAATAATGTCAAGTGGATGTCCGAATGCTAGGTTCAAGTGTGCTTTGTTAACCATATTAATAGAAAAAGTAACGAAGCTCAAATTTTAGATGAGTTGTATGAATTTCTAAAAGTTAGTCACTAAATTAAAAATTTTGAAAGGTTTCATATTGAAGTTTAAAAAAACCCAAAATTTTTACATTTTTTATCTTAAAAATTAAGTTTGGATGACTTAGTAAGTGAATAGGTATTGTTTTAAATTGCTCATATATTATACTATTCACTGACTAAATGCATTATACATCGATAGCAATGTTCATTGACAAAATGCATTGTACATTTGGCTAACCAAAGGATTTTAGTGTACTAGTCAAACATATAACTCAATATAGACATAATAGGGAGTTAAGTGTCTGATTGGGGATAAGTTAGTTGATACCTTAATTAAAGGGACATCGACTAGTTGAATGAAAAGTATTAGCTAACCTATTGTGCCTAGAAACTAGCCATTATAATGACTATTTACATCTAACAACTATTTAAAAATTTTTGGGTATAAATAGATTGTAATTAAGTTATAGAAGTAATCTTTGGTATGTTAGATAGTTGCTAAGTTTTAAGATATAAGACGGTGCATTTGAGTGCATATGGAAACTTTATAAAATATATTGAGTTATATATGGTTATAATAGTGTAGCAATTGGGGAGAATTACTACGATATATATTTAAGGTTCCTTTTAACCTTGAACAAGAGTTGTCAGGGGTTGCTTTTCAGTTATGGTAAATTAAGACACTTGTGAGGTTTCTTTTCCTCTCTTGAAAAAGAAGATGTTATATGGATGATTCTTTTCTACCTATAAAAAAAATTCCAAGTAGAAATTAGGGCATGAACATAGGGCAAGAGTTGCTTCGCTAAACTAATAAAACGAATTTTTTCTCTTTCTCTTTCTCTTTATTATTATTATCATTATTTTTAATTATGATTAAATAAATTTTCATAACCATTCATTTTATTAAACAAATCATTCATTATAATTTTAAATAGGCTAAAAAGTGAACACACATCATTCACCCTTCCTCTTGTATATCATCTGGGAACTAACAACTTTATTTTCTAATAATAGTTCTATTATCTTTTATGACTATATTTGTCAATACACTAGAGCTAAAAAACCGTCTTCTTTTCCTTCATTGGTATAGTCAACAAGTTCAAGCAATCCTTTAGAAATATCTCTATTTTCGCCATCATAACCTACACATTTAAATCAGCATCCACTTTGTGTGTGATTAGCACTTTATTTTCAATTATCACTTCATCTAAAATAGAAAATTCATTCACAACGAGCTTTTTATCTGAAATTATCACTTGATCTACCCTTACAATATTACCAAGTATTAGAACTTTATACATTATTAGAACTTTATTTTCAATTATTTTACTTGATTTTAATACTAAATTACCTTGTTTTACTTAGGTTTTATATCTTTTCACATGCTTATGTAAACTAAACCTTAGGATGATATTATTTAGAATTAGAGGAAATTCTAGAAAAAAACATGAATAAGTTTGTAATTATTTGAGAAACATGATCTACCCTATGTCGTTTGCCAATTTGTGTCCTAAAATAATCAAATATAGCAAGTGATGTGGTTTGAGCCAAAATTGTGTAGGAGATTGCATGAAATTTAAATAAGAAATAGTAAGATCCATGTTTTAGAAAGATGTTCGTACTAAAAGCTAAGTATTTATCTTGAAGAAATAGGAAAATCGATGGTTTGGAGTCACAATTGTGTTAGAGGTCTTGTCTATAATCTAAAGAAACTGTTAAAGCTGTTGAGCAAGTTTTAATCTTATAAAATCATCAATATTTCGCAAGCGCGTGAGTCGTAGTGTAGTATATTAGGTGTTGATCCCATAAGGAATTAGTGAATTACTCAAATCCTAATTTATCTAAGGCCTAAAAGTGTAATTAAAATGAAAATAAAAATGAGCAGAAATTTAAGCAATTGAAAATGGATAAATTGAAATTCTAAATTAATGCAAGGAAATAAAAATTGATCACAATCAATTGAAAAATAGAAAATCACACAAGGAGATTAACCAATTATGAGAAAGGGGGATTTATCCTATCATCTAATGCTAACTTGATCACTCTAGAGCTAATTCGGTATCGGTCCTAGAATTTTGAAAGATGGATTACTCTCTCTCGAGTTATAATTGTTTAACCAAAGATCATAAACCCTAATTGAATTGAATTACTAAAATTGCAATCTCTCAATTAACAAAAAGATCCCACAACCTAATTAGACCTTAAACATTCTAATAGACAATTAGGTCCTCACACAAGATCTCTCTTTGTATAAATTACCAATTTAATTGTTTGTGTGATCTATTAGATAGTTTAACTCTCATTACCCAATCTTATCATTTTTCTGTCGGTTTGCTCTCTCGATTTATTACCGAAGTATGCAAATATGACAAACAAACACAATACCCAACACATTAACATCAAAAACAATCAAATTAACATTTATTCAAGAACAAATCCCTAAGAGTTTTGAACATCCTTAGCAATATGTTCAAGCAAAACCAAAGCATACATCAAGATGAAATGAATGACTAGAAGAAATAGAAAACAACTTAAGATGGCTAGGTTGGAGTGGTTGAACAGTAGCTGGCTGAAACTTCCCTTCTCTTCTTTCCATCTCTCCCTCTTCCTTATGGTCTTTCTCAAGATGGCAAATGGAGGCTCACTTTTAGGGTTTCTTTCTTTTCCTTTTATATTTTTTTCCATGTAGGGTAAAAACTAGGTTTTAACCAAGCCAAATGTCCAAAATAACCCTAAAAAAGTTGAGTTCAGAAGCATTCCTTGGGTTTGTTATTGGGCCTGTCATTGTGGCTCTTAAAAATAAGGTTATATGATGATCGTGGAAATTAGCTTCTATCATGATTATGGTCATATCCAAGTTGCTTCTGTCACTATCATGACTGGAATGTCATTATTGTGACCCTGAGTCTTCCTCCAAGCTTTCTCCAATTCTTCTATTTTCTTCAATTTCCTGTTTCCATACACTTAAACACTCACTACACACCTCTTGAAACATAAAATTAAGATCCAAATCATGCTCAAAACCACACAAACACTTAGAATATAAATAAACACTAATAATAACATAATTTAAAGCCTATATACATAATAATCATCTAAGAAATACTCAAAAGCACACTTAAACATCTATCAAAACATAGTATAGTTTACACTTATCAACATCTCCAAACTTAACATTTGCTTATCCTCAAGCAAAAACAAAAGGAAAACACAAACTCAAACTAAAACAAACTAACAATAACACATACATTCATGCAACATGCACTAATGATACAATGGCATCTAACTTGACAAAACCATTTTAACCTCAAACATCAATCATTCAAGTTATTCCAAATATTCACCTATGCAATTTATGACTAACTACTTTGGATTAAATATAAGTATTAAAGTCATTAACATCATACTCGTTCACCTAAGTACTTGTATGCATAGATTGATAATTAGTAATCAACCAAAATTACAACTATCACTAAATATCACTTAATGAAAACTTTTGCTATTTTCAAAGATCAGTAGGATTTATTTATCAAAACACCACTTTTTAAAAAAAATTTTAACGTTAACCTAGTCTTTTGAAGCCAAGGTAAACATTTTGTCATGAATGTCCCCTTGTTACTCAACTAGGCCACATTTTATTAATTAGCTTGGTTAGAATATCATTCTAGTCTTTTAATGTGAAGACAAATACTTTGTCATGAGTGCCCCCGGTTACTCAGCTATATCACATTCTCTACAAGCTACTAGCTCTATTTATAACCTAATATTTGTTTCAAAAGGGCCAGCGGAATAATTATTCATTTAATTTTCATTTCACAATGCCTACCTTATTTCTCTTAGTCAATTTTCCTCATGAAAGACTACTAATGATACTAACATATTCAATTAACTTATAATTATAAATGCATGTAACAAATTTCCTAAGATGAACAAACTAACGTCATATCATAATTAACATGCATGTTCAACCAAAGATACTTAAAACATAAAATGCATAAGCCAATATCCTTTACAAATTCAATGACTATGTTCAAAGCTAAACTACTTCCATCAAGTTATTGCCATTTACATAGTCACATAATTCATACATATGCAACATATGTTCACACTATGTCAACCTAATCAAAAACCAAGAATATAATATCCGAAATTCACACTCATGACATGCCAATGCAAAATCCTCTTAATAAGTAGGTAACATATTGTTCTTAATGTGAGAAAAATAAAACAACAAAAAAATGACAAAAAAAGCAAAAGGAAAGGTTAGAGAAAAAAACTAGGTGACACGTAGTGTGTCGTAATGCTACGCCAAAATAAACTAGACTTACTATTGTAGCAGTGTTGAGTCTAAGTCTATCCCAAAGAGAGTGTTCGGTCAGCTTTTGAAATGAAATCAATCGGTGCTTAGGTTTAGGGGGTTTTGGTTTAGTTTTAAATTAGAAAATAAAACTAAACTAACTAAGAAAAGCAAATTGAAGAAAACATGTACAAATGATAAAAGTGGTGAATTTGTCAGGAATCCGATTCTTTGATTTAATCTCGCTCTAAACCCTAATCAAACACATTTCATCGAATTGTTATTCTTTTTTACTCTCATTGAACTATTACTTTTAAGTGAATGATATGATTAATTAACCTGAGTTTTCCCTTAAGTCATATTTAATCAAGATACGATCATTAATTAAACCTAACAACTGAATAACTTAGAATACGATCTCTAAATTCAATTATCTAGTCACAATATAAATTAGGCAAAAAGATTAATTAAGGCAATAACCACATACGATGGGGTCATTTAACCTAGGTTATGTTATCCCTAATGATTATAAACCATTAGTCACTACAAATGAAATTCAATGTAACAATTGTGAATTGCATTGAATATTCTAGCAATAGTTTTGTAATAAAATGATCCAATGAACACATTCTAATAATCTTTTCTCATGCCCAAATCCTTGCACTTAGGATATCACAATCAATTCCTAAAGAGAGAAAGAAACAATAAACAAAATGAGTAAATGCTTAACTGGGTTGTTGACATCAATGGTGCCTTTAAACCAGCATCGGGATGCTACCCCTTTATGGGTCTCTCTATATGAGAAAGCTTCATTGCCCTCCTCTCTTCTATCTCCCGAGAGCTCCCCCATCAGAAACACCCGAAACTTTTCATCAATTTTGTCATCAAAAAAATGAAGGATTTATAGCAAAAAGTAGGGTTAAGGGTGAGGTGTCAATATGTCACGGTGGGTGTGACTGTATGTCACACCCATAACTTAACATTGCATAAGCATGAGAGTGGTCTCACACCCATGCAACGTCTTACGACTATGACATTTCCTAGTCTGGCCGTGAGACATGCTCCATGCTCTATACTCCATTCTTTTATTTTATTCTCCAAGTGCAGCTGTCCTATTATGAGAAGCATTAACTGTTGCATAGGTGTTGGTTATTGAGAAGCACCATGAGCAACATGCATAGGAGCTGGTGTGAGAAGCATGTATTGACTGGATGAAAAGGTCACCGTGAGAAACATTATCTAAATGCAGGCCGTGAGTAGCCTTTTCTAACCCCCTCTTCACCTCATACACAATTCTTATTTATTTAAGGAACGGTAATTGGTCCCATGCAGTCCCATGCATAGCCCTCACATATATACTGTCCACCAAGATTTTTTAATGGCCGAAACCTATCCAAACTGTGTCCTCTTGCCAACCACCCCACGTTGCATGGCTGTGAAATTTTCTTGATGGCCATGAGTTATGTTGCTTCATGATCTTGTTATTTTATTGTCTTTACTTTCTCCAATCTTTCTTATTCTTGCTCCATGAAGACACGTGGATATGAATCTTCAAAAAATGGCCCAAATGTAATGTTTTTGACTCACTTTAACTCCTTTGCTTTCGAAGTGTTCCTAAAACAACCTATGAGTCAAAATGAGTATCTTAAACAATTTCATGTCAATAATCGCTAAGTGTTATAGAATAAATTCATAATCAGTTAAGCACATATCACTAGGAGATTGAGGTGGTCACGGTATTAGTGACGATGTTAGTGACAAAATATAGAGATACTTTCTACCATGAAATTCTAGCAATTCTTTCCCTACAAAGCAAAAATAAAAATAGCAAAATACTAATAAATAAAATAAAACAAATAAAACTTGTCCTAATTCTTGGGTTGCCTCTCAAGTAGCGCTTAGTTAACGTCATTAGCATAACGTGCTCTTCTTTTGACACTCAACCTGGGTCAATTCTGAGTGGCTTGCTTCAACCTATGTCATTCAGTTTCAGTTTAATAGCTTGTAAATAAATACATATTGCAAGATAATCAAAAGGACAAAATTAATCAATTCAAGAAAACTAAGTTCAATAATGCCCTTTTAAGTAATGAAATGTCAATAAAATAGGCAATAATAAAACGTCCTGAATCGTTTATCGAATTCAATAGTTTGACTTCTAAAAAGGTTAATTGTTCCCTTTCTTACTCAATCACTTACACTCCTCTTCTTTTTTCACTTTATGAATAGAGACTTTTGTATCTTCTTCAACCTCTATATTCTGTATCCTCTGTTCTTCTTTCTCTTCTTAAATAGAGACGTCCTTATATTCTTCAAACTTAATCTTCACTGTCATTTGTTCTTCTTCCTCTCTCTCCTTTAAAGATTCGACTTCATCAATCCTAATAAAGGAGCTACCCTCCTTCGAATTCTTTAATACCTTATTCATGTTCAATTTCACTTGTTCATCTCTAATCTGAAGGATGAGGTTGTCTTCATGGACATCTACCATAGCTTTTTCAGTGTTCAAAAATGGTATACCAAGAACTAGCAGATAATTTTGATCCTCTTGAAAGTCTACCATGACAAAATCCACAGGAATGAAAAACTTATCCACTTTTATAAACACACCCTCCACCACGCCAAACAGTTTCTTTATCAACTACTCTGTCAACTGAACATGCATAGATATTAGCTTCACATCTCTTAGCCCCAGTTTCCTAAAAATAGAAAAAGGCATAATGTTTATACTTACGCCTAAGTCACATAAACATTTTGAAATCTTTAAATTACCAGCTACACAGGGTATTGTAAAGCTTCCTGGATTTGTCAATTGTGAGGGCATATGGTTGGTAAATAAAGAGCTGGAGGTTTCCGCCATGGATACCATTTGATTATCATCCCAAGTCCTCTTGGGAAATAATATGTCTTTAAGGAACTTCGCATACTTGGGCCTGCATTTCAACACTTCCACAAAAGACAAGTAAATTTTCCATTTGTTTAGCTTTTCCACGAACTTTGCAAATGGTACATCTAATTCGTTCTTTTGAGGTCTTTGTGGGAATGATATTTTTGGTGTGTAAGGTGTAGGAGGAGTGTAGGGAGGGTACTTATTCTTTTCTTCATCCTTTTTCTTATTCGCTTCGTCTTCTATAAGGTGGGTTTCAGCTTGTCTTTTTGTTAGTTCTTCTAACTCTTTCCCACTCCTAAATGTGATAGCCTTACATTTCTCTCTTAGATTTACTTCCATGTTGCTCAGGAAGTTTTCCATACTTCTCTTACAAAATTCACTAGAAAGTGCCCATTTGAACCTCTAAGTTGTGAATAGAAGAGGTATAATCTTCCGTTACTTACTCAAACTTCCTTTCCAGTCTCTTCTAGGCCTCTTCTATGTTCATGAGCTTATTTATGAGCTTGTCCAATTTAGAATTCAATCCCATGAACTGGACTCATCTTGCTGAAATTCTTATATGTATTGATTTCCCATTTGAGTCCTTACTTTGTTAAACCAAAAGAAAACTAGGTGGTTCTGCCACATCGGATTGTAAGTGCTCAAATAAGGATGATTACTTTCTCGACCAAATTATGCCTCAATGAAGTTCGATTACACCATATTTTTGTTTTCCACTAAGATGCAATCAACTGTGATGTGACTCTCTCGTCCATATAGTTTGCATCCTTACTAAATTGCTTTGAATGGATTGAACGAGGCAGTTCTCAGGCTGTTCAATTCCTTGGTGAAGTTATTAATTTTAACCTGCAATGTTGTCACTAAATCTACTGTAATCATTCCTTTTGGATCCTGGAAGGTTGATTGTTGTCTACTTCATTCTGATGTATAAAAATAACTATTGTTTGCCATCTCTCCAAAAAAATCATGTGCCGCTTGCACTAGTGTTCATAAAATTCCTTGATGATAGGCATTAAACTTTAGCCTCATGAAGTCCATAAGGGTACTTCACTCAATATGATGTATTTCATCCACCATTGTTCTTCCTATTTCTTCTTAGTGTTTAACTTATCAGGTTCCTTATTGTTGCCTTGTGATGTCCAAACTGATATGTCTTCTACTTTATGCCCAAACTCTCTTCTCTTTCTTCTTTTTCTTTTTTTAAATTTCGTGTGATTGGGTACCACAATCACAAGAAGGGGTAATAATTCCTTAAAACAAAGGAATTCAAAAATTCTTAAACTAATTCCCCGACAACGGTGCCAAAAATTTACTGAGCAAATTTTAATCTTACAAAATCTTCAGTAGTCTATAAGCAGATAAGTTGTAGCATAGTATATGAGGTGTCGATTCCAGGAGTAATTAGTGACTAACTGAGTCCTAATTTGTCTAAGGCCTAAAAGTGTAATAAAAATGAAAATAAAAATGACCAGAAAATTAAGCAATTGAATATGGATATATTGAAAATTGAAATTCTAAATTAATGCAAGGAAATCAAAATTGAGCATTGTCGATGGTAAAACCTATCTTCTTGTTTTACGCTCAAAAACTACAAGTGAACGGGTCGTGATTTGTAGTAAAAAGAGCAGATATCGATCCCACAAGGATTGCTGCCTAGACACTGCTTAATTTAGACAAAACTTTGTTTAAGAAACTAAATTATGAAACAAAAATAATCTGGAAAATTAAATTAAAATAAAAAGACTAATGTAAACAATGGACAATACTGAAATTGCAGAAAATCTGAATTCAAGAATCTAAATACTAGAGATTACTTTTTTTTTTCCTATTTTGTCTTCCTCATATTTTATTGATTGAATTATAACTCACCCTAGATTTCTGAATGTACTAATTACCCTCTCTCAAGGTGTAACTATTTATCCTTAATCGAATTAACGGGAATCAATTGGACGATCTCTCAACCTACCTAATGACTTTACCGATTCGATTAGTTATCAAACTATCCTATGGGTAATTAATTGACTAGTCGAGATCTCTCTTCTAACTATTCAATTAATGTGATGATTGCTAGTTAATAGGTCACCAACTCTCGTTGTACAATCCTACATGAATTTCATCATACTCACTCTCTCGATTTGTTGCAAGATGACAATTAAAAGCAACAATCAACAAAGACAATTGCATTCAATTCAATAAAATAGGAGTTCAACATAATAGTTCCAAAAGTAATCCCTGAAATAAAATCAGCTTAACATGGTCTCTATAACATCAACAACATTCAAATAATCCATTTTTACAAAGAATAGAAGAGATTAAAATGACAAAAAATTGAATACAAAGACTCCTCTTCTTTTCCAAAATCTGGAATTTGGGTGTTGATGTGCTATTTTGCTCAATCTTGATGATGATCCTTGTATTCAATCCTTCCTCAATGCTCCAAACATGTGTACTTCACTCAAGGATGGTGTTTCTACAGGTGGGTGTCATCTCAACTGAAGATGGAGGCTTAATTTTCTTTTTATAGTCCAAAAACCTTAAGTTTAATGAAGCCTTGCAGATTGCCTCAGATTGTAATTCCCACGTTTGTGTGAATTTGCATGATTCCCATGAGCATGGGAATTTGTCACAGACGCATCTCTCATTTTCTTCTGTAATTCCCACATTTGTGGGAAGTTGCATGATTCCCACGAATGTGGGAATTTGTCACAGATGCACTCCTCATTTCTTCTCCTCTTTGATCTTTAGTTCATCCTCCAAGTTGCTCCTTCCTTCTTCCTACATAAAAATAGGCAATTTTTGCCCTCACTTAACATCAAACACACAAGAACAACAATGAAAATCAAACTTAACGAAAACATACAAAATGAATCCTAAACTAGAATAACAATCAACAATTATACTAGAAAACACGTGATAATTACCTATAAAAACATATGCTAATACACACCTATCAAGCATAACCAATTGACAAATCGAAAATCACACAAGGAAGATTAACCAATTATGAGAAAGGAGGATTTATCCTATCATCTAATGCTTACTTGATCACTCTAGAGTTAAATTCAGTATCAGTCCTAGAATTTCAAAGGGTGAATTACTGTCTCTCGGGTTATAATCATTTATCCCTAGATCATAAATCTTAATTGAATTAAATTACTAAAATTGAAATCTCTCAATTAACAAAAACAACCCACAACCTAATTAGATCTTAAGTATTCTAATAGATAATAGTGTCCTTACACAAGATCTCTCTTTGTATAAATTACTGATTTGATTGTTTATATGATCTATTAGATTGTTAATTCTCATTACCTAACCTAATCATTTTGCTATCGATTTGATCTCTCGATTTATTATCGAAGAATTCAAATGCAACGTGAAATCACAATACCCAACACATTAACTTAAAAAACAATCAAATTAACATTAATTTAATCACAAATCCCTAAAAGAGTTTGGAACATCTGTAGCAATATATTTAGCATTGTCAAACCTAAAGCTTACATCAAGATGAAATGAATAACAAGAAGAAATAGAAAATAACTTGAGATGGCTGGGTTGGAGTGGTTGGACAATAGTTGGTTGAAACTCCCCTTCTCTTCTCTCCTTCTCTCCCTCTTCTTTGTGTTCTTTCTCAAGATGGAAAATGGAGGCTTACCTTTAGGGTTTCTTTTTTCCTTATATGTGCCTTTTCACGATTGCGGCTCTTGAAAATGTGGTTTTGTCATGATTGTAGCCTACCTGCCATGATCATGACCCATGAAATTGACTTCGATCACAATCATGGCCATGTTCGAATTGCTTCTGAACCCCTGAGTCTTCCACTAAGCTTTCTCCCATTATTCTTTTTTCTTTAATTTCCTATTTCCATACACTCAAAAACACATCACACACCTCTTGAAACATAAAATTATGATCCAAATCATGCTCAAAACCATACAAACACTTAGAATATAAACAAACACTAATAATAACATAATTCTAAGCCTATATACATGGTAATCATCTAAAAAAATACTTAAAAGCACACTTAAACATCTATCAAAACATAATATAATTTACACCTATCAAAGGCCTATATTATAGGCCATAAATGTTCCACATATTGTATTATATATGGATTAAAATGTAATTAAGAGTGAATAATTTTTATAGAGCTTTAGTTGTATTTTGGAGAAAACATATTTTATAAACATCATTTTCTCTCTAAGTGATAGGGCCTATCATTAAAAGGCTTCTATAATTCATGGGTGATTGATTTTAAGTTATTTTTCACTAGAGAATTAGGATCAAGTCATTATTTTAATGGACCAAGTTATCGCTCAGTCCTCTTTTAGAGTTTTCCTTATTTGGTTTTTGAAAAACCTTGTGTTTTACTTTTTTCTTTTTCAAATCCAGAATGAGACCCACATAAAGGAATTTGTGGTGGATAGTGCTAACTACAATAAAAATATACAAAGCTAATGTATGGCATCTTAAATAGATCATATCGGTTTGGTTGTTTCCCTTCTTTAGTTAATTGGTATCTTAAAAATTTTTCTTCTCTATTATATGACTTGTGATTAATTTTGGATTATGTTTGCAAATGGTTGATTCACTTCTCATTAGTTGTTGGGATCAGTTTTCAGTCTTTATTAAACCATTGAAAGTTTAAGTTCTTATTTTGTATATAGTTTTCAATATTTTGATTGCTCTTTTATTTAACTATCTAGTTATGTGTTTTAGCACTCTGTAGAAACCCAGTTGCTATTTATTTATACAAATTAGTGTCTACCATTCGCCATTAGTCAATTACACAGTAAAGTGAGAGGCGACAATTATTGGTTCAATTTTTGGACCATCCAACTTTTAATTTGCTTGTACTCATTTATACTTGTGATTTTCACATCCTTTTATTATATTGCCCATTTTTGGAATTTAATATCAATCCTTTCCTTTCTTGAGTAATCTTATAGTCTCTTAGGGACTTGTTTGGCTTGTCTTCTATAGCTTGTGTTGGACATTAGGTTAGGAGTGGTGGTTTTGACATCTAATTATAAAGCAAGGGCTAGTCTTTTGGTGAGTTTTGGGTTTAAGACAAGAGAAGATGTTGACAGATAATATATAGGTTCTTGGAACATCATAACCTTTATAGGGAAGTTGCTAATTAATAGGGATTTTAGACAAATATAATACTAATATAACGTGCATTTAGGAGACAAAGTGGATTAGGGTTAAAGAGAAAGAGATTAATGGTTCAAACTGTGGTATTCAGGGTGTTGAGGTAATAAAATAAGGTAGGTATCTTGGTTGTCAAAGAACTCATATATCATGTTGTGAGGGTAAAAAGGACTAATGATAGGATTTTTTCTTTAATAATTATGGTGAATAATATTGTTGGTTTGTACTTATGCACCTTAAGTAAAGTTGGGCAAACAGTTTAAGCTTCAATAATAGGAAAAGCTAGATAAGGTGATTAAGTAGATCCCCCATGACGAGAGAGTTATTCTAGGAGGAGACTTTAATAGTCATATAAGGGAACCTCAAATAGATATTTATAACCTCATAAGGGTTTTGAGTACTATGATAGGAATGATAGTAGGATTGTTTTGTTAGATTTTACAATATCTTTTGAGTTAGTGATAGCCAACTTATTTGTTAAGAAAAACAAAAAGCACCTAGTGATTTTTAAGAGCAGAACTATGAAAACTTAAATTGACTATTTCCTTATAAGGCGGACTGATCAACCTAGTTGCAAAGAAGCAAGGTGATACCTAACGGTTGCTTGTCAAAGTAGCATAAATTGTTAGTTATGGATCTTATAATTAAGGGTTAAAGGAAGAAGAGAAGTCATAGGAGGTGTATTAGAGTCAAATGGTGGAATCTGAAAGAGATACAGGAGAACAACTTAAAGATAGAGTATCACATGGAGAAGAATAGAAATTGGAAAGAGATGCTAACTAGATATGGGATAGAGCAGTAACTTTTTTAAATAATAGAACTAAAGAGATCTTAGGTGTTTCTAAGGGGCCTAGGGATAGTAAGATGGAGGCTTTGTGGTGTAATAAAGATGTATAAGAAAAATTTAAGATAAAAACATTCTTATAAAACTCTATTGGATAACACCAAAAAGGTAGAAAGGATAGTTAATAAAGAAACTTACAAATTGGAAAAGAAAGAGGCAAAGATGATATTCTTAAAAGCTAAAAATAGAGTTTACAAGAAATTATACCAATGATGAGAATCTGATGATGGAGAAAATGATATATTTAAGTTAATGAGAGCTATGAAACAGCAAGTGAGAGACTTAGATCATGTTCTTTATATAAAAGATGAAGTAAGCAGGTGTTTGTGACTAAAAATGACATTAAGAGAAGATGGCAGAGATACTTCTATGGCCTTTTAATGAAGGCCTAGAGGATAACATCTCTTTAGCTAATCTTAGCACATCTAAGAGGAGTCATAACTTTACTTGTTATTAGTATATGGCAAGGGAAAAAAATTAAAAGAGCTTTAGACGAAGAGTGAAAAGGGTAATAGGGTCTTATGAGATAACCACAGAGAAGCAGAAGAGCCTAGGCAAAGAGGGTCTTACTTGGCTAGCCAATCTTTTTAATATGATACTTAAGTTTACTAAAATACCAGATGAGTGGAAACTTAGTATGCTAATTACTCTATATAAAACAAAGGGGACATCCAAAGTTGTAATAATCATAGAGGGCATCAAACGACTTAGTAACACCATGAAGTTATGATAGAAGGTGATTGAGAACAAAGTGAGAAAGGATGAACCTATCTCTAAGAACTAGTTTGGTTTCATGCCAAGAAGGTCCATTATAGAATTTTTTTTCATCTCTTTAGAAGATTAATGGAATATTACAGTAAAAGAAAATGCAACCTATATATAGTTTATTAGAGATATGCATAAAGGTATAAAGAATAGAGTAAGGATGATAAGAGAAGATATAAAGTATTTTTCTATCGATATTGGGCTATATTTGTTAGACCTTGAATTTTTTTTTAGTAAATATGACTTGAATGAATTCGGGTATTGTTAGAGGAATAATTCAAGGATTAATGGAATTAAAGTGTGGATGTTGTAAGGTACATAAGGGTATTTTTGGAAGATGACTTAAGGTT
>JAOQMS010000009.1:5749755-5771991 GCA_027563885.1 Erythroxylum longipes
TTGAATGCTTTGTTTGATGATTGTAAAATATATGATATGGATTATGTGACTGTAATTTAAATTAAATGTTTTGTGAAATGGATGGGTGTGTATAAATATGCTTAGTTGTATGTGTGAGTGGCTCATCACCGATGGCTATAAACATATTAGCCACTGAGCTTCGTAACTCACCCCATCATTTTCCACTTCTCAAGTGCAAGAATCAGCAGTTCAATTTCTCAAAAAAAAAAAGAATCAGCAGTTCAATAGAGAACCTTGCAAAAATGTCGACAAATCTCTAAGAAATATTTCATTTGTAACTAAGTTCAGAAACTTTTGGTACTTTAGAAGCATACCAAGCATGAGCATTCATATGGTATTTTTATGTTATGCTACTAATGTGGCTTTCATTTGTAATTGAATTTATGTATGAATCTTACAACATATGATAGATGAAACCCTGTCTTGTTGAGAAATGAATGAAAGAAGGGTTGAAGAACTTCTCTTTTGCATATATGCAAAAATTTCTTCTCTGTTAAGTGTCAATTGTGTTGGAAATAAATTTTTAGTTGTTTGATGGTTTTTGGATAAATTCTTCTTAAGTAAATTGTTGGGTTGGGAGTCTGTTTTGCTAGGAGTCTTATATGTATTAATTGTGTTAGTTAGTTTTCGAGTCTTTTGATATAGGTAGTAGTTTTTACCGATTACAGAAAGAAAAAAGGAATGAAAATATGTTCTGAAACTTTAATGAATACGTATTGATCAAAGTAGAATTTGATAAAGTCGCCTTCATAAGAGTTGTATTTCTTTCTCTTATCTTTCTAATGATATAAAGTCTATAATTTTTGGACATCGGTATTGAAAGTTACGATGATTTGAAGTAGGTGTGTGCAGCGGGGATGTCGCAATCGTGCACGACCCCTTTATTTTAGGAAGGTCGCAATCGTGCATGTCTATTCACCAAAAGTTGCGATTTTTTTTAAACCGTGCTTTTTTAATGCCTGACTGTGAGAATAACGTACGGCCATGACATTCTTATGCACTTCTTCTTTTTTATTTTATTTTATTTGTTTGTTTGTTTATTTGTTTTTACTCCCACCAAGAACTAAATTCTTTTTATCCTGATGTTAGTTATATATATATATACTTTTATTTAAAAAGTCCCCCAATTTTGGTGCCTTGTCACCACGAAATAAAAACCGAGACCCGGGGCCAACATCTTTGGTATCAGAGCTCACGGGATTCCTAGGCTTAGAATAAGTTATACTATGAAATATATGAAGTGTGATAAAGTGTTTGTATTGTTAAATTATTTGTTTGCATTGTTGAGTTTATTGATTATATTAAGTGACATGCATATCATGCATATATGTAGGAAATAAGATTAAAATAAAAAGTAAGATTAAGGATAATGTTTAGATTAAAAGAGTAAAATGCTACCTCGTGGAAGAACACGAGAAGTTTTGCAAAGATTTACTGCGCCTGATTCCCCACCATTAGAGAAAGGTACTGATGAGTATAGAATCCCAGTAATTGCAACCGCATGAGTCATATGTATGAACTTTCGTTAAGAGTTTAAGCTATTACAAATAATAAGAAGAATGGTGATTTGTCAAAGTCTAAGACAATGAAAGTTTATGGATATCTAGAAATAAGAAATACTACGTAGTCCGATATGTTATACATAGATTCAGTATTTGTGGTTATGTCAGTGAATATGGTAACGAAATTTTGTTATGGATATGTACTTGAATTGATATGGATGTGAATATATTTTGCATGAATTGACTGAGAAAGAAATAGAGACATAGGTAGAAATGACCAGATTTAAAGTGTACAAGCAAAGTGGAATTGAAAGGTTGAACTTGGAATTTAAAATGATTGCTTAATTAATGTGATAAGGGTTATAATCTGGTATAAGATTATGTTAGTGGATTTGAGATCAGAATTTCAAGATGGTTATGTGTCTATAATTTTGAATTGATTAAGAATATACGTATGGAAGATGAAATGAATGATAGTGATATATGTAGAAGTTCTCAAGGTTATGTTGACCAATTATTATGAGTACATATCCGATAATGTGGTTACATTGGTTGATGATGTGATTGAGCACATATGAAATCTATATTTGGATATGGTATAGGAATTAATCTATGATCCTTATAGTTAAAATCATGGGATGAATCAGAGTAACGCAATGGAAGTATGGGATTAGGTGGTTATGTTAGAAAGATAACTACTATAGAAGAGTAACTTTTGAATAGTCATAGAATATTCAGAGGTTGTTCAAAATCAATTACGATTGAAGAGTAAATGAATATCCCTCTTGTTTCATTGAGCTTTATTGTAAAGAATATTCTAATCATGTAAAGTGTGACATTAATTAAATTTATTGAAATATCATGAACTGTTGAAATTGATCTTATTGAGGTATTAAGAATGGCTGAAATAGCAATGATGGATATAGTGATTGATAAAGATTATGGAAATAGTGTAAATGATTGAGGTGAGAAACCTTCTTGTGATAGAGATGTTTTATTGAATCATATCGCGTAAATTAAATGTTCCATTTTTAGGAATGAATGACAATTAAACAAATCTGAAGTGACTATTGGAGTGAGTTAGAAATAGGACTCAGGCATAAGAAGTTAAATATGCTATAGAGAGTTCGTGAATTTTGTTTAATGTAAAGTAGCCTACCTATATTATTAGGTTCATGAATTTGAGGTGATGTTGTTGTTATTGTTAAAGGAACTTAGGTCTGATAAAAATATAAATCTGAAAGTAGTTGTATATGATAAATGCAAGTGAATGATTGCATATAATGTGAAAATTTGATCTGTAGTAGACTCTGCGCGACTCAAGAAAAAAAAGGAGTTAATTGGATTAACGCTAAAGAGATATGGAATAACAAGTAGAAGATAAAAGTGTTTTGAGAGTATCGTATCATCTTGATGAGGTGTGTTGTAGTTTAGTAAAAAGGGCAGTGAAATTGTGAGAAACCTAAAATATATTGAGCAACCAGTTAAGATAGTAGGGTATTTGAATAAGTAACTAAATCGAACAATTACACTAGATATAGTCGATTGGAAGAAATCAAAGAAGCTACTTGGGAGACTGAGGAAAACATAAGACAGCATTACCCCCATTTGTTTGATCACTCAGGTAAGAATTTCGAGGACGAAATTCTTTAAGGGGGAGAATTGTTGGACCCCAATTTTTTTAGAAGTTAGAATTATTAAATGAGAATTTTTTGGCGTTTAGTCATGAGTAAAAATCAAAATTCTTGAATTAGAAATTTATGGAATTTACTTATGAATATTTTTTTAATTACATATGGTTGCATGGATTAAATGGAAGTGTTAGAATTAAGTTAAATAGTTAGAAGGCATTAGATTAAATATGGAAGGGTAAGTTTGGAAAGCTAGAAGTTGTCTTAAAATTTATAAGAAAAGAAGGTAAAGAAAGTCGTGTAAGAAAGAAAGAAAGAGAGAAGTCGTAGAAGAACCTAGAAGAAACTAGAGAAACAAGAAGGGAGTCGTGTAAGGGAGAGATGTGTTTGATAGGTTAAGAAAAATAGTGAGTCATGGAAAATAAGAAAGAAAAAGAGAGAAGGAAAAATGTAGAAAGAAGTAGAACAAGAGAAGCAGAAACCAAACTAAAAAAAAAAGAGGAAGGAAAGAAAGATAAAGGAGATAAGAAGTGGAAGAAGAAGGCTTAGCTGAGTTTTAGGTAACCTTTATCTATTTTCTTGTTTTGATAGAGAAAGGAAACAAAGAAACTAGGTTTTTATGTGCTGAAAATGAAGAGAGAAAGAAGAGGAGCAAGAGATTTATATGCTTAGATTTTTATGAACTTTTAACTGGATCTTAGTTCTTCTAGCTTAGATAAACTAAGAGTGGATTAATTCTAAGCTCATTTTTGGATAATAGAGCTTTATGAAAGTTCTATTTATATATGATGTTTGAATGAAAATATGTTTGTTTAAAGAGAACCAAGAAAGTCGAAGGCAAGAACAAGAAGAAAGACAAACTTGTTCTTAGAGTTACAAGTAAATAGGTGAGTAATCTGTTTATAGTTTTTGTAATGATGGGCTGTATTATTTGATTTTTTGTGTATAAATGCTTGTCTTGAATCATTGTGAATGTGGGAAAAATATTCTATGAATTTGATATTATGTTTACTTTTAAGGATACTGCATTTTGTGTTAATGAAAAACATAAATTTTAAGAAGAATGAAAATATGATATAATATGAAATACGTAAGTATTTTTCTTGTGTGGGCAAGAGAGATACCATTCTATTCGTCACGTACATGTTAACCTAAAGCCTTCACCCGACTACCCGCTTGTGGCACATGAGCTCTGAAAAATGGACTCATTTTTTTCATTTGTGTAAACTTCGGTTTTGCCATTCTGTTTTATAGGATTCTCTCAAGCCATAATGTTATGTACTTTGTTGTGATTTGCTGAGCATTATTTACAATTGAATGCTTTGTATAATGATTGTAAAATATATGATGTGGATTACGTGACTATCATTTAAATTAAGTATTCTGTGAACTGGATGGGCGTGTATAAATATGCTTGGTTGTGTGTGTGAGTGGCTCATCCTCGATGGCTATAAATGTATCAGCAGTTCAATCGATAACCTTCCAAAAACTTCGGCAAATCTCCAAGAAATATTTCATTTGTAGCTAAGTTAGCTCAGAAACTTTTTGTACTTTAAAAGCATAACAAGCATGAGCAATCCTGTTGTATTTTTTTATTATGCTACTAATATGGCTTTTGTTTGTAATTGTATTTATGTATAAATCTTGCAACATCTGAGAGATGAAACCCTGTCTTGTTGAGAAATGAATGAAAAAAGGGTTAAAGAACTTCTCTTTTGTATATATGCAGAAATTTCTTCTCTATTAAGTGTCAATTATGTTGGAAATAAATTATTAGTTGTTTAATGGTTTTTGAATAAATTCTTCTTATGCACTTCTTCTTTTTTTATTTTATTTTATTGGTTTGTTTGTTTTTTTACTCCCACCAAGATTTTTTTATCCTGATGTTAGTTTTTTATATATATACTTTATTTAAAAGGTCCCCCAATTTTGGCACCTTGTCACCACAAAATAAGAACCGAGACCCGGGCCTAACAGAACTTGATGTATGCTTAATTGATTATACATTTACTTCATAACACTTAGTGATTAATGCTATGAAATGATTAAGATACTCATTTCATATTTGGTTTTAGGTAAAAGTTGGAATCATAAGAATTAAAATGAGTTAAAAGCACATTCTTTAAGTCATCATCTTGATGTTCAAACTCATTTATCTTTGTGGAATGTGAAGGAGATGGATTAGGGTGAAGAGGGGACAAGCAAATGCAAGAAAATGAAGAAGTCAACATGACCTATAAGATACATGTCCATGGTTAATCACAAAATGGGTGTTTTATGATGTTTGGTTTGATGTATGGCTATGCATTCCAGTCATGAATCTTCCCAAACATCTAATTTTTTCTATAAATAGACATTTAAGCAGCCAAACATAACACGAATTGTTTTTGGACCATAAGAGGAGGCATAACTCTTACTTCTTTGGGATATACAGAGGGCTAAACATCGATTCTTTTTATTATAAAAGCTTCACACACACTTTTGTCAATACAATCCCTACTCACCATAACTATAAATTCAGTTGTACTGAGTTAGGTCTTATTTTTTGGTGCATTTGACATGCATCATTATATATAACCATAGAATGATTATAAAAAGAATACAAAAGTATTTTCTAGAATTTTCAATTTTTGTCTTTCTTTTTTCTTCCTATGTCCCTCTCTTTCCATTATCCCTTTCTGTGATATCTTCCCTTTAATAGAAATCTTATGAAAAATTCACTAAGAAGACTATGATTACATTAACTTAAAGTAAGGAATCTACAACAAAATGCAAAACTAAAATGAAACCCGCCTTCTTAAAATAATACGACAATCCTTTAATTATGATGGATGATTTATGATTGTAAAATAATAACAAATAATTACAATTGAGACATAGAATTAGGAATAAGGGTTAAACCCAAATGTGAGACCAAGAAAGAAGTTTTCGAGAACGAACAACAACATCATGACATAATGAGAAATAAAGCTTTGTCATTTCATTAATTGGTATTCATGATTTTGAAAAAAGATTGAAAAAATTTTAAAAAACTCATTTGATTCAACTGGTTTAATTATAAAAATTTTGAGTCATTCAACTTTTCAGTTTAGTTTTTAACATTTCGGTTTGATTTACTCTAATAACTTTTGTTGTTTAAAACTGATAAATTTATTCATTAACTAAGTTCTTATAAACCAAAATAAATCAATTAATTTTTATTTAACAATCTCTTTTTTCAATTAAACTTCAAATTTTTCAATGAGTAAGAACATTATTTTCAATCATACTTCAAATTATTTAATTTTGTTCAATTTTTAGCCAATTTTATGACAGTCTAATATTGGTTAACCCTTTTAAACTGTAAACATCTTATTTTACCGATTTAACTTCCAATTTAGTTTTTTAAATATTGGAAAAAAAAGTAGTTATGATTCCAAAATTGTTAATGCTAGGATATAATATTTTGAATTTAAACAATAAGTACTTTTTCTACAATAGTTCAATCACAAAAGTGGGCCAGTAAATTTAAAAAAAACATTTAATTTTTCCCATTTAAATTTATCAAAAGAATTATGTTGACTTTAACTCAATTTTGTAAAAAAAGAAAAGCTTTCAAGAACTTGTCTCAATACTAAACAATTAGGTAATGGTGATTCGACAACAATGTTATATTTTCAAGTTGAAGCCTTTTAACGAACGATTAAAAAATCTTATCGATTTGGTCAGTTTAACTGTAAAAATTTTGAATCATCTAATTTTTAGTTCATTTTTTAATTTTTTGGTTTAATTTATTTTAATAACTTTTGTTATTAAAATTTATCAATTTATTAATTAATCGGTCGATTTTCATAAATTAATAAGTTTTTATAAACTAAAATAAATCAATTAATTTTTATTTAACAATCTTTTTTAATTAAAATTAAATTCTTCATGTTGGGTTAGCCATGGATGCATGCATCACATGCAAGCAAACGTAGCAAAAGTGTCGGAATCAAGATTACGACACTATGACAACCCGAAATTCACAAGATTATACTTGCATGCAAAGATATGTATCTAAGAACATGAAATATAAAATTTTTACCTTTTGTATCTCCTCCTTTCTTGATTCTTCTCCTTGTTTGGGTTGTTGCAAATACCATACAAAGGAGGAAGATGAAACAATGTGTAAGGGTGTTAGAACACCAAACTTGACTAATTCAGGTAGATGTTCAAATGGGAGATAGATTAAGGTTATCCTGCATACATGTTGATTTATATAACAATTGCATAAATTGCATGAAGATAACTAAAAAACTCTTCTCGCTCTCTCTAGAACTCTTCTAGAACCCTTTCTCTCTCACTTGAGTGTGTAAGAAGTGGAAGAAGAAGCTCGTGTACATAAGTGAAGAACTCACTTATATATCATTACAAGGCTACGATCGTGGACTGCCTCGCCTTCGGCCACGATCGTGGCCCTATGAGTCAAAATCATGGCTTGCTTAAAATGGTCATACACACTTTATTTTTCATCCGATCTTTTATGAGTGTGACCCTTAGGTTCCCAGTTATTTTAGGCACTTGAATTAACTCTTAATTCAATCAAATCATGAAAGGTTTCATAATGCGAATTTGCCGAAATATAAGTGGATTAACACATGAACTCTTCGATAGTTAATTATCCAACTTATGAACCTTTCTGTAGACAATTACCATACAATTCATCCTTTCACCATACTATACTCCACTTGGTTCAAAGTATGGGCTATGTGTCAACTCCCACTAGACTAACTACATCACATCTAGTCTAAGTGACGTTAGTTCTTATTCTGGGATCTCATTACTCTATGTGTCATTGAAGACTCTCTTCATGACACATAATTGCTCTAGCCAGAGCCTCCTAAGTAATGACCCTGACAAGAGGCCATGGTTATCATCTTTTTCTATCAAGAGTGTTGAATCCTTTATCGGCTACCCAATTACCTTCGAATACAAATAGTTGTACCCAATCACTACCCTTAGAGCGACCTCATCTTGAGGTAACAAGGAATGATGTCAAAGCACAGGATTCATATCCAAGATGTTCTTGAGTACCCCAAGTCTAAGGATATTTGCACCATTGCTATGATGTGATTAATCATTGACATTCGATAGATCATCCATATGATAATCTCATAGCAAGTCATCCGATGTACTTATTACCCTTAGAAAGCATCCACATATTAACTCTAAATATCTCATGCTTACAGTTTATGAGATCCACTACTTGATCAAATCAAGGAGTATAACATGTGCTAGTCTATTTGGATTAATAATGTCCTGTCTTATTAATCCTATGACTAGGTATTATTTAGATACTAACATAATATGACTAGGTATTATTTAGATACTAACATAATTACACATAATAGGAATCTCATTATCATGATCTCATCATGATTTTCTTCATGCTATGTTTTGTATCATAGACTTCATTAATTCAATTTAAGATCAATATCAATTCATATATAAACGAATATCAAATTAATGAAAAATGTCTTTCTCTTTGTTAATCAAAATAAAGTTTATACAAAAGTGTTAAAGGTGATTACCTTTAGAGTACTACTCGAACAATCTCCCACTTACACTAAAGTTAATCGCCTTTGTATCTAATACCATAGGCGAGTACACAAAAATCATTTTTTTTCTTGAGGAAGTGGCTTAGTCAAAGGATCGACGATGTTATGATCTGTGTGTACTCTCTCTATCTTCACATCACCTCTATCAATTATCTCCCTAATCAAGTGATATCTCTTGAGTACATGTTTGGATCTCTGATGAGGCCTTGGTTCCTTGGCTTGAGCAATAGCCCCATTGTTGTCACAGTACAACAATATTAGGTCTACTATGCTAGGAACCACTCCAAGTTCCATAACAAACTTCTTGATCCAAATAGATTCTTTTGCCTTCCATAGCTGCAATGTACTCTGACTCGGTCGTCAAATCTACAGTCATCTCTTGTTTGGAACTCTTCCAACTAACTACTCCACCATTCAGTGTGAAAACATAACCTAACTGGGATTTGGAGTCATCCTGGTCAGATTGAAAACTGGCATTTGTATACCCGCTCACTACAAGATCGCCATTTCCATATATCAAGAATACATCTTTAGTCCTGCTCAAGTACTTTAGGATATTCTGGATAGCCACCTAGTGACCCTCACCAGGATCCAATTGATATCTGCTCGTAACACTCAGAGCAGGTCTTGTACACAACATAGCATTCATGATTAATCCTATCGCAGAAGCATACGGGATCATACTCATGCGAGTACTCTCATCTTTTATCTTAGGACACATAGATTTCAAGAGTTTTATCCCACGAGTCATGAGAAGAAACCTTCTCGTGGACTACTCCATGCTAAACCTATTTAGCACTTTGTCTATATATGTTGACTGTGAAAGAACTAGCAATTTCGTTGATCTATCTCTATAGATCTTTATTCCCAATATATAAGTTGCTTCTCTAAGGTCTTTCATGGAAAAGTTTCGGGACAACCAAAATTTGATTGATTGCAAACTTGAGACATAATTTCCTATTAGTAATATGTCATCCACATATAACAAAAGGAATATGATAGCACTCCCACTATCCTTTTTGTACACACAAGGTTCATTAGGATTTTATGAGAAACCAAACTCTTTAATTGTCTCATCGAATCAGATGTTCCAACTCCTAGATGCTTGCTTCAATCCATAAATGGATTTTTAAAGCTTACATACCTTTCTGCCATCTCTGGATACGAAACCCTCAGGTTGTATCATATATACATTCTCAACTAGGTTTCCATTTAGGAAAGCTATCTTCACATCATCTGCTATATTTCACAATCATAATGAGCAGCAATGGCTAGGAGTATTCTAATGGATTTAAGCATAGCTACAGGGATAAATGTCTCGTCATAGTCAACTCTTATAGATGACTACATTACCTTCCATGTCAATTTTCTTCTTGAAAATCTACTTGCACCCTATAGGTTTTAACCCTTTAAGTGGCTAAACCAAAGTCCATACTTTGTTTTCATACATAGAATCCATTTCGGACTTCATAGATTGAAGCCATTTTTTAGATTTTGAACTCTTCAAAGCCTCTTCATAGGTTATAAGCTCATCGTCCTCTATAAGCAATACGTCATTTTGTTCACTTACATGAAATCTATATCTCTCTAGAACATTACGTATCCTACTTAACCTATGAATGTTTTGTGTGTTAGAAGGTTTAACTGTTGTCTCATCTCTGTGAACAACAATTTTGGGTTTAGGCAATTGATTTGCATCTGTTTGAGCATCATGAATTTCATCAAGTTCAACTTTGCTCCCACTGTCGTCTCTTAGAAGAAACTCTTTCTCTAAAAAGACAGTATGCTTTGAGACAAACACCTTTTTCTCTAAAGCATTATAGAACTGATATCCAATTGTTTCCTTAGGATATCCTATAAATAAACATTTATCAGATTTCACTTGAAGCTTGTCTGATTGAATCAGCTTCATATAAGCTAGACAACCTAAAACTTTCATATGAGAAAGATAGGGCCTTTTGTTAGTCCATATATCATATGAAGTAACTTCAACTGCCTTTGAAGGGACTCTGTTTATCACATAAACAGCAGTCTATAGTACATAACCCCAAAAAGATTTCGGTAGATCTACTAAGCCCATCATTGACCTTACCATGTCTAACAAGGTTTGGTTTCTCCTTTCAACTATGCCATTGTGTTGTGGTGTGTAAGGTGGAGTCCACTAGGATACTATCCCATTATCTCCAGGACAAGTTAGAAATTCGTCATTTAAGTATTAATCACCTTGATCTGATTAAAGTGCCTTAACACTTCTACTGAGTTATTTCTCTACTTCAAGTCTAAATTGTTTGACCATTTCAAACGCTTCACAATTGTATCTCATTAGATACACATACCCATATCGTGAATAATCATCAATAAAAGTAATGAAATACACAAAACCAACTGTGGCATGAATGGACATCGAACGACATACATTAGAACGTATTAGGTCTAATAACCCATTCATTCGTTCACCTTTTCTTTAAAAGGTAATTTAGTCATCTTACCTAACAAGCAAGATTCACATGTGTCATATGATTTATAATCAAATAACCCTAGGCTACCATTCTTATATAGCTTAATCATACGTTTCTAACTTATATAGCCATGTTGACAATGCCATAAGTAAGAAGATTTTAGGTTATCTCATTTTTGTCTTTTATTGTCATTGATATTTAAAATTGGATTGGACATATCTAATATGTAAATTCCATTGCACAATGTAGCAGTACCATACAACATTTCATTCAACTTAATTGAATAACCATTGCTTGAAAAAGTTAGATGAAATCCTGCTTTATTAAGATATGAAACAGATACAATGTTTTTAGTCACAACGGGTACATAATATTAATTTTCCAAAACTAACTCTAGTCTACTAGGAAGATACAAAACATATATCCCTGCGGCTAATGCAACAACTCTTGCTCCATTTCCCACGCGTAGGTCTATCTCTCCCTTCTTGAGCGGTCTATTATCCCTAAGACCCTACATATCAACACATATGCATGAGCCACATCTAGTATCTAATACCTAAATGTTATGATCAAAAATAATATTAACCTTAATGACAAATATCGTACCTGAAGTAGACGGTGGGGTATCTAATGCCTTCTTCTACTTCAGTGACTCTAGATAAGTTTTGCAATTCCTCTTCCAATGTCTTTCTTTTTTACAATGGAAGCACATCCCCTTTGAAGTTGTCTCCTTTGCCTTCTTCTTAGCTACATCTCCCACTGACCTTTTGGACTTCTTCTTCTTCTTTTGGTTCTTCTTTTGAGACCAGAAGCAGAGTCCACCAACATCACAACCTTACTGTCCTTTTTGACAGTTTGTTCAGCTGTTTTAATCAGATTAATAGCTCAGGTATCATTGTGGATATTTGATTCATCCGATAGTTAAGCACAAACTGTGAATAACTATCAGTCAAACCAGTCAGAATTAAGTATATACTTAATTCATGATCCATTATGAAGCCAAACTGGCTAATCTCTCATTGTATTTATTCAGCACTGGAGATAATCCCTCAGTCATCTTAGAACAGAAAACAACCTTGAGGTCTCGAACCTTTCAGACTGAGCTTCCTCATCAAACATTTCCCTCATATGATAAACTATGGTATGAGCATCCATAACCTCATGCTACTTTTGCAATTTTGGTGACATAGAGACCAACATTATACAGCTAGCCAGCTCACATCATCTAGTAGCTTCTTGTAAGCTATCTGATCTTCATCAGATGCATCAGCAGCAGGGGGATTGGGAAGTAGTTCATCTAGGACATAAAGGAATCTAACAGGGAGCGTAAATTCACACTAGAGGACATCATGGCGATTCAATATCCTAGAAGAACGAGAGAAAGTGTTAGAATGTATATTAATACATATCGATAAGGACTTTAATCACATGCATTATAGGTCCCATTATTCTTATTCAAAACCATATCCCTCGTTACAAATTCAAGAAAACTTATAATTTTCTTAATGGATCGATATCTGATATCACCAAAAATGACCTTGGGTTTGCCCAATAAGCCACCTTAGGTCAATCGATAGGTATTATTCATACCAATTGCATTCAGTTATGCAACTATCAACTTATGCCATCAACTGTTGATTTAGCATACTCATTAGGTCATCAACTCTTGATTTATATACATCCTATGTATATAACCCAACTTCACCTCTATCCACGTTGACCTTGGTTTTGCCCAACAAATCAACGCTTCCAGTTAGAACTAACCTATTAATCCAAAAACATAATTTTCATGGTTTGAACATATTCATGTAGAGCGAGCTAACAACCCAACTCTAAAAGAACTCTGGTCCTTGTCATATCAATGGAAGGCGTAAGTCCTAATATTTGGTTGAGGGATTTGTCCTTTGGTCTCATCAATACTTGGATGATCTTGATTATGCATATCAGATATACATTTTAATTATGGACAACTCAATTAAACTAAGCCTATATCCATAACTACCCTTAAAATGCGTCTAATGCATCTATCACATAAAGGATTTGACTATGCATCTAAAGTTCATGATTCGACTCAACTCTTGAACCTAATCAGGTACTAGTGTTAGTCTCGGCTAATCCAAATTATGAATGTGATTCGATTAGGAACAGTAAAATTCAACCATTTTGATGTCCAGATTAAACACTTTAATCCTAGTTTATATGCCTTTATCTAGTTATACTAGAGATGTTATGCTCTACTTGGATTAATTCTAAATTAATCCTTAGGATTTCCAAAATTTCTGTACATCAATTAGTCATCTATAATATCCTAACAATTTTGGCACATGCCAAAAATATCTTGATGGCCAAAATCGTCAAGATAAATAAGTTAACCTACTAGACACTAAAGAGACCGATTCCATGTTCAAAAAATTTTCGAAACCCTAATTTCAAGCACATGCATTAAGCATGTTATTGTCATCAAAATAATGCATTTCTTATCACATAAGAACCTTATTTAGGTCTCATAACTGAAATACATACATTATAAGTCATTTAGTAAGTCAACTCCATCAACTTTCAAAAAGTTGACCAATGTTGACTTTGACTGTCTTTATTAATTGAATCAAATTCAATTAATTCTAGAAAAATTCTAGAGTCTTATACACATTCTAAATGTGTCTAATAAAAAATTCCAGAAACTAATTCCTAGGATTTATTTATTAATAAATAGGGATAAGTCAACACATCATATGTGTATGACACTTGCATATTACTTCTAACACTAGTCAAACATGACAACATGCATGCATAAGATAACCACTATAAAAACAAATGTCATGCAGCTCATACACGTGGAAACATCTCATCTTGCATGTGAATGCATAAAATTAATAAAAACAATTTTATAAAAATTAATATAGAATTTACACGCATGCATGTCCATTACATTTCCAGAACTTCATACATGCATTAGGATGAAACTAAATTCGTAGTAATATAGAAAATGACATGAAATTGCATTTTATTTTTATAGGAACATAATATAACACCTTATAAACATTTATGTGAAAGAAAAATAGAAAAAACAATTTTCTATAATTATTACGAAATTTTCAAAGTCAGCATATGCATTCAGTTTTTCAAAAATTCCCAGAAATCAACATATAAACAGCCTGGATATTAATTTGAAATAAAATAGCAAACGACATTCAATTGCAATTTCCTTTGGTAGGAATATAATATAAAATCTAATAAACATTTTGATGAAAGAAAATCAGAAAAAACAAATTTTCTACATTTTACACGAATTATTCCAATACAGCATGCATGTTTATAACATATGCATAACATGTTCAATACATCATCTATCACATGCATAAACTTGCTCTGATACCACTGTTGGGTTAGCCATGGATGCATGCATCACCTACATAAAAATGTAGTTCAAGTGTCAGAACTAAGATTCCGCCATATTGACAACCTAAAATTCACAAGATCATACATGTATGCAAGGATATGAATCTAAGAACATGAAATATAAACTTTTTACCTATATATATATATAGGCTTATAAGATTTGATAACGCCCTAACCCTAACACGTGTTTTAGTTAGCAAAGTGGTATCAAAGCTTACAGGTAACTCCCAATGTTGTAGGTTCGAATCGCAGCGCAACAAATTGCATTCCCATCTGAGGTAGTATGGGCTGCCTCAGTAACGTGGGCCATCGTCCTGTGGTGTCGTAATGATCTGGCACCCGCAGAAGCGTGGTGGGATTATAAGATTTGATAATGCCCTAACCCTACACGTGTTTTCATTAGCAAAGTTTTCTATCACTTATCAAATTAGTTATGCTTTAAACTTTGCTACCCAAAACTCGAGTTGAAGGTAACGGATCTCAAATCTATATAAGCCCACCATGTTTCAGCGGCAGCCCACGCTTCTGCGAGTAGCCCATACTAACTCGTACTGAATGATCGAGAGCAAGATCATTACGTCATGATTTGAACACAATACGTGGCTTAATTGAAATTGTAGTCAAACCATGGACCATATAGATCAATTCGAAGATATCCCTACCGAATTAATAGGGTCGGAAGATAGTATTGAACAAGTTGAAAAAACTATTCAAGTCCAATTAAATGATATAATACAGTTAGTTAATCAGTTAACATTACAACAAAATCAACAACCTTAACACGTAAAACCACAAACAAATGAACATCAGGACCAACATTACCAAATTACTGATAAAGATGAAGTAATTTATGGATATGAATCCGATCAAGACATTTATACATGAAAAAATCAACCTAGCACTAGTGGACTAAAGGATAAAGACAAGGAACCAGAACTTAAAGAAGAACATGAACCCAAAGGTGAAAAACGTAAAAAAAGATAAACAACCAAATATTTATAGTTGGACTCCTGATAATATGGAAGATTTTCTTAATAAACAAGGTTATTATCAGAAAGGATCAAAAGTGCAAAAATATCCAACTAAATATACACCAAAAAATACATCCTTAGGACCAGATGGTATACAATCAAAACAAATTATAATCAAGGACGCCTTGTCCGATGGCAGCTCGAACTTAGCCAATATAATTATACTATCAAGTATATAAAATCTTCTGATAATTTTCTTACAGACATATTAACAAGGGAATGGAAACAACTTTGCTAAGTATGGAAGAAGCATACAACAAAAAGGCAAAGGAATTACAAGAATTACAAGACAAAATTTAGAAAACTACATCTAAATTAAACCAGCTACAAACAACTATTGACTTCCTTAAAACACAACTTCAGCCCAATACAGCCAGTACTTCTCAAACTACTAAAATTGAAAAACCCAAAACACTAGAAAAAGTTACTCAACCCACTGAATCCATACCTTTAGTCACTCCACAGCTATTCACTCCTTATCCATCTCAAAAGAAACAGGATGAGGCAGATTCGAAAGTATATGTTATCAACAATGGACCAATGTCTGGCATTTATGAAGAATGGCATAAAGTAGTTCTCCATATTACTGGGAAAAAAGGAATTATACACAAAAGTTTTAAAAGTTCTCCATATTACTGGGAAAAAAGGAATTATACACAAAAGTTTTAAAAGTAGAACAGAAGCAAAAAAGTCTTTACATGAATTTAAAATTCCACCTTTGAGACCACAATATAGTCAAGTTCTCCAAATAGCTTTACCAATTCAACCTACTATGAAAACCCTTGGAAAGCCCATTGACTTAAACTGTATTAAGCTTCTACCAGCAAAATCTCTTCAAATTGATAAAGCTATCTAGAAAGAAGCCCGACGACTTACATCAGAAATGTTCATTGAATGCTTCCAAGCTTTAAATCATTGGAACGAGGACATGAAAATGTTCCAGTATTATCCACAAAATATAGGTAGATTTGGCCCAAAAAGTAATCATTTTCCTGGAGCCGACCCTTTATTTACCTATTTGTTCTTTCAAAGTGGACTCATTGACACCATATATTTAACAGATTTATCCATTTTATCCGAATTTCCTCTTGGATTCATCCAAGCAGTTAAAACCTACAAGGACAGATTTGCTAAGGAATGAGAGATATTCACCACGATTTACAGCAGTTATCCTATTTTTCAGAAAACCGGTGACGTTGAATCTAGCAAAGATGCAGAAATCTTTCAAAAATCCTTAATCAGAGATATAGTTCAAAAGACCTAAAAGTTGTTGTACTTTTTTTTACTTGTTAAAACATCAGGAAAATCCTGTAATTTCTTTAGTATATTAGGCTGTAATCGTAAATAACCATTTGTAAATTCAATACCTAAATATTCTATTCTTTGTCTAGCTATTTTTTCTTTCTTTTTACTCAAAATTACGCCTTTATCTTTACATCTTTCTAAAACAATTTTAACTTTCTTTAAATGATCAAATTTATCCTGATTAGAATAGATAATAATATCATTGATATAAACAAAAGTAAATTGTTCTAATCCAACTAAATTATTATCCATAAATCTTTGATAAATACTAGGGGCTTGTTTTAATCCAAAGGGAAATACATTCCATTGATAATGTTTTTGAGGTGGACAAGAAAATGCTGTTAATTCTTTGGTATTTTCATGGAGTCTAAGTTTCCAGTAACCTGATTTTGCATCTAGTATGGTAAACCATGTATGTCCTTTTAATTTATTAATAATATAATCTTTCCTAGGTAACTTATATGCGTTACCAATAGTTGCTTCGTTTAACTTTTTGTAATTAATAACCATTCGACGTTTTCCTCGCTTTTGTTCAACTGAATTATTTACATAAAATGCTGGTAATGAATGCTTACAATAACTAGGTGATCTTAAACTTTTAGCTAATAAGTCTTTACATTCACTAATAAATTCTTGAACATCTATCTAAAAATAAGGAATATTATTTTTAATATTTAATTCTTGATAAGGATTTTTTTGTTTAATCTTAATTAATTGGTGATTTGTATTTTTAATAGGGTCTAATGGATTTTCACTACATACTTGGTCAACTAATATTTCAATTTCCTGTTGTAAAGAAGTATTATTTAGTAAATAGAATTGAATAGAATCAAGTTTAGTTGTCAACTGATGTAACTTTTGTAAATAAGAAGTATGATAGATAGGAATTTTTAAAATAATAGATTTCTGATTGATTGATTTTATATAAGGCGTTTTAAGCGTTATATAATGTAAATATTGACAAAATGGATTATATAATTTTAGAAAATTATTTCCTATTATAAAGGGTAATCCAGATTCTTGTTGATATATTGATGGTACAGCAAATGTATATTTTTCAATAATAATATTATTATAATAACTTACATACCATATATATTTAAAACTTCCATCTGTTATACGTATTTGTAACGGTTTTTCTAATTTTTTCCATGTATTTAGTACCTGTTTAGAAGCAATACATATTATTGCTCCTGTGTCTATATAAGCATTAATCTTTTTGTTCTGTATCACTATTTGAATAAAAGTTGTATTGGGATTCAACTGATGATGTTGATAATTCAGTTTGAGATTCATAATAATAAATTGAAGAAAACGTGGAACTAGTAGCATAATCTGATTCAATAGGTTCTAATTGATTCTGAATTACTGACTGTAGAATATTTACTTTTGATTGATATTTTGGGTCATGTCGGTTAGGACAATGATTTGCATAGTGTCCTTCCTCCTTACATAGCCAACATCTACAATTTTTCTTTTTTTGAGGACAATATTTTTGTGTTGGTGAAAAAGGTTTAGGTTTATATTGTCTATATCCTTGTCTTCTAAATTTTCTACGATAAAGTAAGGTTTATTTTTCTTATACTTAGAATATTTTCGCCATCTATATTTATAGGGTTTTTTTATAATAATGTTTCTTAGGTTTTTTACTTATTGTTCTAGGTTCACAACCATATTCTTGAGGTACTTTTGCATTCTTTTCACAACATAATTGTATTGTTTTATGTTTTAAAGTTTTTCTTAATCTTGATTCAAAACATTGTTCAGCCAACAATTCTTGTGTTACTAATATAATTCCACCTAAATTATACGCAATTTTATTTTGGTCTCTTTTTTCTTGAAATCTAGTGGCTACTTTTTGATTCATGGGAAAAGGCAATTTTTGTATAAAGATATGAATATACATTTCTTGTTCATGCCTTGCTAATCTATAGTAATGTTTTTTAAATTCACATATATATTGCTCTAAATGATAGAGATTACAAATTCTCTTTGTTAACGAAAATACGTGTTAGGGTTAGGGCGTTATCAAATCTTACAAGCCCACCATGTTTCCGCGGCAGCCCACGCTTCTGGGGCCTCAACCCATACTTTACCCCAAGACTGATCAATCATGAGCAAGATCATTACTACGCGATTCGAACACAAGACGTGGGCGTCACTTTACAAGCTTTGATACCACTTTGCTAACGAAAACACATGTTAGAGTTAGGGCGTTATCAAATCTTATAAGCCCTCCACATTTATTTCTTGAATGGTTTAATAAACAATATCAAATATATGGAACTAATTATGAAAAATATGAACCTAATTTTTTGTTCTATTTGTCTAGAATTAGAACAATATATTAGAAGTACCCAAGAAAGAATAGATTTCTATAGACAACAAATGATAGATACAGCCAATAGACTTATTCAAGTTATTGAAAATCATACCTTGGATAATTTAGAATTTTCAGACTTAGAAGACTTACAATTAGAATTAAATATAATTCGACAAAGTTAGCAAAGTGATATTAGAGCTAGCTATATATCCAACACATCTGTGGTTCGAGTCCCCAGAACAGCTGGGGTTCCGACGGGTCTAACTCTCGAGTTGGTGCATATGGGTGCTATCCGCAGCAAAAGCGTGGTGGGTGTATAGATAGAATTGGGACCGTTAATGTCAACACATGTTTTCTTTAGGAAGGACACTATGCAAATCATTGTCCTAACTAACATAACCTAAAATATCAATCAAAAGTAAATATTCTACATTCAGCAATTCAGAATCAATCAGAACCTATTGAATCAGATTATGCTACTAGAATCAAGATTAAGAAAACTTTAAAACATAAAACAATACAATTATGTTGTGAAAAGAATGCAAAAGTACCTCAAGAATATGGTTGTGAACCTAGAACAATAAGTAAAAAACCTAAGAAACATTATTATGAAAAAACCCTATAAATATAGATGGCAAAAATATTCTAAGTATAAGAAAAATAAACCTTACTTTTATCGTAGAAAATTTAGAAGACAAGGATATAGACAATATAAACCTAAACCTTTTTCACCAACACAAACAGATTATCCTCATAAAAAGAAAAATTGTAGATGTTGGTTATGTAAGGAGCAAGGGCACTATGCAAATCATTGTCCTAACCGACATAACCTAAAATATCAATCAAAAGTAAATATTCTACATTCAGCAATCCTTTAGTTAATAAGTCTGTACATTCACTAATAGTTGGATTAGAACAATTTGCTTTTGTTTATATCGATGATATTATTATTGCCGACATAACCTAAAATATCAATCAAAAGTAAATATTCTACATTCAGTAATCCTTTAGCTAATAAGTCTGTGCATTCACTAATAGTTGGATTAGAACAATTTACTTTTGTTTATATCGATGATATTATTATCTATTCTAATCAGGATAAATTTGATCATTTAAAGAAAGTTAAAATTGTTTTAGAAAGATGTAAAGATAAAGGGTATTGAATTTACAAATGGTTATTTACGATTACAGCCTAATATACTAAAGAAATTACAGGATTTTCCCGATGTTTTAACAAGTGATGATATAAACAAAAGTAAATTGTTCTAATCCAACTAAATTATTATCCATAAATCTTTGATAAATACTAGGGGCTTGTTTTAATCCAAAGGATAATACATTCCATTGATAATGTTTTTAAGGTGGACAAGAAAATGTTGTTAATTCTTTGGTATTTTCATGGAGTTTAAGTTGCCAGTAACCTGATTTTGCATCTAGTGTGGTAAACCATGTATGTATTTTTTGGTGTATATTCAGTTGGATATTTTCGCACTTTTGATCCTTTTCGATAATAACTTTGTTTATTAAAAAAATCTTTCGTATTATCAGCAGTCCAACTATAAATATTTGGTTATTTATCTTTTTTATGTTTTTCACCTCTGGGGTTCATGTTCTTCTTTAAGTTCTGGTTCCTTGTCTTTATCCTTTAGTCCACTAGTGCTAGGTTGATTTGTTCCTGTATAAATGTCTTGATCGAATTCATATCCATAAATTACTTCATCTTTATCAGTAATTTGGTAATGTTGGTCCTAATGTTCATTTGTTTGTGGTTTTACGTGTAAAGGTTGTTGATTTTATTGTAATGTTAACCGATTAACTAACTGTATTATATCATTTAATTGGACTTAAATAGTTTTTTCAACTTGTTCAATACTATCTTCCGAACCCATTAATTCAGTAAGGATATCTTCGAATTGATCTATATGGTCCATGGTTTGACTACAATTTCAATTGGTTTTGATTTGTCTCGAGTGGATGGCTCTGATACCATTTCGGGGGCTGGATGCTTTTCTAATTTATCATAACTAATTTGATAAGTGATAGAAAATGGATATTGTCCTTGACTCATTAAATCGTCTCTATAAAATTTATAAGCAATAGTAATTGTATCGTCTAAGTTTGGTGATCGTAATGGAATTCCTAATTTTAATCGAGTATTAAATTTAATTTTTTCATGTACTAAATTACCATTCATCATACCTATTATTTGATCATTTAAATTTGTTATACGTTCATCTACTATTGCCATTCTAATTGGTGAATCTATTCCTTCTTGGAAGGTTGATTTTAATAAAATCTGAATCGTAGATAAATGTATATAACCTATTTTATATCTCTTAGATTCTAGAATCTTTTTTAATTGTTTACTAATTTGTTCTTGATCTATTAAGCTAATTCGTATATGTCCCGTTGATGCAATCATATTTGTATATATTTTTAGTACCTTATATTTAGTATCTTGCATGTGTTTTATGATATCTATGGTCTATTTATCATGTTTTATAATTTTTAGAGCTTTAGACACATAAAATACAAAAAAGTCCTTAATAAGTTGAAATTAACACTGTTTTTCAATTTCTGGCAGATTTAACCTTTGGACTTTTGGGAATTTTTATCTCGGAATTTGTGCATCAGAATTTGGTAGGCATAATCTTGACTCATTGAAGAATGTTTCCACCAAGTTTCAGAATTTTTGGAGCTGTCATTTGATAGCAGTAAATATTTGAAGACTGCCGTAAAGTTGGAGACATTCAGTCTGACCTCTTGTGATTCAAAAATTTCATATCTGAGATCCAACCGTTGGATTTATGGGATCCAAAGCTCAAATTGAAGCTGACTCAATGATATTTCTGGTGACCAATTTTGAACGGTCCAAGTTCTATATTTTATTATTTATGGTTAGTCGAATTTGGTCCAGAAATCAGTCTGAAGTGCAGTAACGTAAGCAAAGAAGCTTCCACAACCAACTTGAAGATTACGTGTCCTA
>JAOQMS010000009.1:5772091-5782637 GCA_027563885.1 Erythroxylum longipes
TTGATTGAAAGTTTGATTTCTTCCTTGTGTTTTGATCTCTGTGGGACGATACCCTTACTCATCTATACTACATATCATTTAAGTAGGGGATTAAATTTGTAGGCTAACGACAACATACCACCCGTACATTGATCCATTCGTATTGGTGTTTCATGTAACATTTTTCCAAAATATATAATATTCTGTCTATTAAGCAGATTTTTTAGTAAAGAGGCTTGTATATCTTATCCAGGTTTTAAATTTAATTTAGTTTTTGCTATTTGTTTTTGTTTTTCTTGAGTTAACAGTGTATTTAGAAGAAACGTTCCTTACGATTCTTCTAATTCTAACGTATCAATATCTAATATTTCTGAATCTTTTTTAATAGGATTCATAATTATACAACAAAAATTATTTAAGGATAAAATAACAAAATTATTACAACAACAAGAAAAAAATAAATTCCTCTATTCATCAATTACTCCATGATAATCTCACCTTAATTAATAATCATATAAATCATTTAGAAAATCGATTAAAATCTGTAGAAATCAACATAGATAAATTAAAAAAGCATCCAGCCCCCGAAATGTCAAAAAATACATCCTTAGGACCAGATGGTATACTTGATATTGATTGTGTATTAAATACTGAACAAATAATATTAGAATGGTCAATTAAGATTCAATTACAAATTAATAAACTCTTTGGAGACACAATTAATAAAAATCATTTATGGCATTTTATAACTTATAAAGCAAAAGGAATAGTACAAACTTTTTTAATTAAGAATGAAACCTCTTTCAAAAATTCTCCTCAATATATTAATGCAAACACTGATGTACTTACTTTTCATGCGATAGAAAGTGAACTCTATAAAGAATTTTTAGGAAAAGACATAGTATTACATCAACAAGAAACTTCTGAAGAAAATAGACAAAAAGCATTTTGGCATCTAAATAATATGAGAATTTTAATCTCTGTCATTTAGAATAATATATATGTGAATTTAAAAAATATTACTATAGATTAGCAAGGCATGAACAAGAAATGTATATTCATATCTTTATACAAAAATTACCTTTTCCAATGAATCAAAAAGTAGCCACTAGATTTCAAGAAAAAAGAGACCAAAATAAAATTGCGTATAATTTAGGTGGAGCTATATTAGTAACACAAGAATTATCAGCCGAACAATGTTTTGAATCAAGATGAAGAAAAACTTTAAAACATAAAACAATACAATTATGTTGTGAAAAGGATGCAGAAGTACCTCAAGAATATGGTTGTGAACTTAGAACAATAAGTAAAAAACCTAAGAACCATTATTAATCAAATACATGAAACAAATCAAAATGGTGATGAAGAAATAACCATTCACTGAAATAACAAACCGTTCTCTATTGTTGACACCAAACCCAGGCTGAATTGCAAAGAGCGAAAATTGCATAAATTGCATAAAGATAACTCAAGAACTCTTCTCACTCTCTCTAGAACTCTTCTAGAATCCTTTCTCTCTCACTTGAGTGTTTAAGAAGTGGAAAAAGCTCGTGTACATAAGTGATGAACTCACTTATATATCATTTCGTGGCCTCTATAACCAACATTGTGGCCTGTCTCGCCTTCGACCACAATCGTGACCCTATGATTCATGGTCGTGGCCTGCTTAAAATAGCCATACACACTTTATTATTCATCCAATATTTTATGCATGTGACCTTTTAGTTCCTGGTTATTTTAAGCACTTGAATTAACTCTTAATTCAATCAAATCATGAAGGGTTTCATGATGCCAATTTGCCTGAATATAAGTTGATTAACACACGAACTCTTCGATAGTTAATTATCAAACTTATGAACCTTTCCACAGATAATTACCATGCAATTCGTCCTTTCATCATACTATACCCCACTTAATTCGGAGCACGGGCTATGTGTCAACTCCCACTAGACTGACTACGTCACATCTAGTCCAAGTGATGTTAGTTCTTGTTCTGGGATCTCATTACACTGTGTCATTGAAGACTCTCTTCATGACACATAATTGCTCTAGCCAGAGACTCCTGAGTAATGACCTCGACAATAGGCCGTGTGTATCATCTCCTTCAATCAGAAGTGGTGAATCTTACCTTCGAATACAAATAGCTGTACCCAATTACCACCCTAAGAGCGACCTTGTCTTAAGGTAACAGCGAATGATGTCAAAGCACATGATTGGTATCCAAGATATCCTTGAGTACCCCAAGTCTAAGGATATTTGCACCATTGCTATTATGTGATTAATCATTGACATTCGACAAATCATCCATATGATAATCTCATAGTGGGTCATCTGATATACTTACTACCCTTGGTAAGTATCCACATATTAACTCTAAACATCTTATACTTACAGTTTATGAGATCCACTGCTTGATCAAATCAAGGAATATAACATGTGCTAGTATGTCTGGATTAATAATGTCTTGTCTTATTAATCCTATGACTAGGGATTATTTAGATACTAACATAATTACACATGAGGAATGTCATTATTATGATCTCATCATGATTTCCTTAATATTATGTTTTGTATCATGGACTTTATTAATTCGATTTAAGATCAATATCAATTCGCATATAAATGAATATCAAATTAATGAAAAATGCCTTTCGCTTTATTAATCAAAATAAAATTTGTACAAAAGTGATAAAGGTGATTGCCTTTAGAGCACTACTCTAACACTTCGATAGGTAAAAATAATCTATTTCAATAATATCTTAAATTCTTTAATTTTAGGGTTAGTTACTAAAAAAAAAACTTAAACTTTATACAATTTTGCATTTATAACTCGTACTTTAAAAAGTGATAATTAAATAACTGAACTTTCAATTTTTATCAAATATAGCTTAACTTTAGTGCCTTCGTTAACATAATTGACATGGCAAGCCACTTCAAGTATGTCATAGTAAATGTAGGATGTCAAATATCATGTTAAATCTACGTCACATTTTAATAAAATAACATTAAACAAAAAAATCCCCAACCTACTCTTCTCCCCTCTTCAGTCATCCACCTCAAACCCTAATTTAATTGATTTTGATAGTGGTTAAAATCTATGTTCTTCTTCACTCACTCATTTCAAACACTGTCTTAATTTTCTTTCGTTTGAAAACTTTTCATTTTTTTTCTCATACTAACTTACTTTCTGTAAAATAAGAAACATAAACTTTTATCATAAAAGAGAAGAACAAAACACAAAAATAACATAAGCTATTGCCTCATCTTAATTTGTAAGGTTTATATACATTTTTGTGTAGAAATTAGTTTTCGATTTAGATTATTTACTTTTCCGGTCTATTTACTCTCTTCCCTTGTATGTCTAATCTTCTTACAGTAAATTAATAATAATTAATTTAATTTAGTTATAATTTGACATAAAAATTGACTTATACCTTACATTCTACGTGTGACATATTATAGCTAATGTGACTTTTCTGGTTAAATCTGTTAAGAAATATACTAAGTTGAGATATATTAAAGAAATATTTAAATATTTAATTGCCACTTTTGAAATTTTAAGTTATAATTATAAAATTAGGTAAATTTTTGAATTTTTTGATAATTAACTTTTAATTTTTAGATAATTGTATAAAAGTAAACCATTAGTTTTTAATACATTCACCGAAGACTCGGATTCTGGTAGGGTTTAAACGAGGTCTTAGATCACCGAAAGCGCATTTTAAAATGACGTCCTCATCCGCCGCCCTGTCCATTTTCCGGTCAAGCTCCGGCCGCCACATGTTAGGCCGCATAGCATCCAAACCCAAAGCTTCCACTGCGCCTCCTCCGCTGCGAGCTTCCCCGACCAGCCCTCTTTCTCAGCGCGTAATCAGGTCGATGTCACTGAATGAATGCATATCAATTCAATAATAGCAGTGTTAAACTGTACTAATTTTTGTTTTTGGTGAATGAAGGCGTCCGGCCCAATTGAGCTTCGCTGTAGAATCGCTGATGCCGTATCACAATGCCACTGCTTCTGCTTTGATGACTTCTATGCTCTCCATTTCTCGCCGCTCTTATGGCTGGCTTCCCGAAGGTATAGTTTCTGTTTTGAATCTCTCTCCACAGCTTGAGTTATTTTGCATAAATGATATATGTTTGATTTTAAACTTCGATTGGATGGTTAATTTGTTGGTCCTTCATTTTGTGTATGGAAAAATTATTTCTTTTAAATGGTGGAGTAATTGAATAGAAATCAGGATGTGGATATTTTTAAGAAAACTAATTATTTTCAATATTCAAGTTTTGAATATATCGTCGCTTGTGTATTACTGTTATGCATAAGCTTCTGGTTTCAAGCTTCCGTATGTTTTAACCTTGGGCTTTTATCGGGCTCCTTTGATGTTCACTCTTGATTTTCATGTGTTTCATGCTAAGTTGCAAGTAAGGTAGTTTATATTGCATTTCTATAACTAGATACCAATGAATACAATTTATGATGCCTATAGAGATTAACTGAAGTGAAAATTTTAGCAGCTATATGTATTTACTGTATTATGAGTGCCTGGTTGTTCTCTCCTTTCATGACATTCCCTTTTTCACCTTTTCATAAGGGAAGTATGTCAGCGCATCATGTTGAATTCATTTACAGAAACTATAACCAATCTCTACCATCTTTATCCATTATCACTTGAAAACCATAGAAGTTTTTCCATTTCCTTTTTGTCATTTGACTGGTTGAGTATGTGCATGCTGCTCTCCTTTCATCTTGTAGGAAGAGTCAAGACTAGATGAAGATGGAGAAGCAATGATGACACAACCTCCATTTATTAATGTCCATCATTTAAGCAAGTAGGAAGTATCTGATTTCATATCGGTGTACAAGGCAGAGCATTTCTCTTGTAAAAGCATAAACAGAGTTAAGATGTGTGATCTTTGTGTTTTGAATTACCCAGAATGAATTACCCTGCATGTGGGATTTGCATTTGCCTAAACATTGATTGCAAAGTCATCTACTTTCATCTGCGCTCGTATTCACAGTAAACTATGCATGAGCTGTTAGCTTGTTTCAATGAAAAAAGAAAAAAAGAATCAGTCTGATTATTACAGGACATACTGATTATTTTTATTCAATCAGCTTGCAATGATGATGTGTGACAGTGGACTGAAGCAAGTATTAGTACAAAATCAATATCTAGAAGTTTTGAGTCTGCTGCTGAAAGGACGAGTTTGATTTTGCAAGCGTCCAGATCCTTAATAAATTACTACTGGCTTTCCTGTCATTCTCTCCTTCCTAACACTACTACTTTTATGAAGATGTATTCCAACTGGATTAATGTACAAAAGATTTGAACAATATTACTTTTTACTTTGTAGTAGTTTCTTTTCAGTTCTGCTATTTCATTATCATTAAAGGATACTGACATTTAGTGTGTTATTCATTTTCCCCTACGGTATTTAATGAACGTTCAATTGATTTTTAAGAATTTTAAAATTTTGTTCACCACTATGAAATGAAGATTGCTAATTCAGAAATGTTGAACGATTTGTCTATGCAAATTTCTATAAGAATTGCCCTTCTATTATTCTAGTATCTTTGCTTCAATTGATGGTTGTGAATAACGTGAACAATGTCTGACACATATATACAACTCCTCATTAGTGTATTAGCCATCCACGTTTCGCACATGGACGTATCCTTTTGCATCAGCGGTTAGTTATTTCTTTACACAATAAGTTGTGATAAACCAGATAGAAGAGATTCCATAATGAACTTGAGCATATTGTATTATAGGGTCTAAGTTTACGGCAACTACATTTAGCATTGCCTATTCTTCCTTGGAATACATGTGTAGGGCCAAGCAAAAGTGATAGAAAAACATTGGAACCAAGTTCTTGTTATTACTTTTGCTGCAATTTTTTTTTAAAATAATTCTACCATTCAATTTAGTCGTGTTTTTGCTCTAACATCAGGCATTATGTTCATCCTTCGCGGCTAGATTTTGCTTGCTGCTCTGATTTATTGCATTATGCATTTCATATTGAGACTTTTGTCATCATTCTGATGTTCTGTTTTCTGTTTTTAGGGCTGTAAGAATTTGTTGGCAATTCTGGCCTGAGAAGAACTATTTTTGATATCTCCTTTCCTCTTTTTTGTATTTGCTTTAGTTGATAATTTTTTGGAATTCGTTGGAGTAGCACTTGACCACGAGTTGCACCTTTTCTATTTGTACAAGAGTTTGGTTTCAAGAGGTGGCTCCTGCATGAATATGCAGCCATATAATGATGTATTGTTTCAGCCTGAAGAAAGCGCCTACTAGCATTGAAATATTGGCAAGTGGCAAACATTAGTGCATGAAGAGTTTCAGCGAATTTCCTAATTTCATGAAAGATGTTTTCGCCAGTCTACGAGCCTATCACTCTTAAATTGACCCAATATTAATATTGTAAATCAAGATTAAACAAAGGTTCTTTTAACTCAAAATAATTGTTATCTCTTTCGAGTTCTTCAAGGACACTTGGTCTTTTAACTATTTGTACGCCGAACCTTGTTTGCTGCAATTTCCTTTCGTTAACATAACTCTGCCACCAAAGCCATTTAAAGAGTACTAACGTCAGCTTTGCTTGTTTAGGTTTGACATCTGCCATGACATTGTTTGCTGACTTCGACGTCTCCATTTCTTTTCCTTCTACGTATGAAACAACATAATCCATTTCTTCACCAGCTCACAGATCATCTAATATTAACTAACTGAACTTGAGCTTTAAATAAGTCGATACTATCCAGCAGTATGGTTAATATGAAATAGTTCAAATCAGGAAACAACCGACAGTTTGTGGATATTGGGTTTGAGAAAAATAGCTAGTAGAATTGGGCTAAATCAATCAGATATCATTCCCAAGCTGACACATAATTGTGCAGGCAACAAACACTGACTAAATTCTGTACCATCCCTGGGCTATAGTCACATTTTATCATACTGAAAATTGTCTCAACAGCTCATAACCCAGGGGATAATATTAAGCTACTGAATGATTCAGAAATATTCACTTTTAATCAAGCTTGAACAGTAACCAGTTCATACTCAACCAGAGAGAGATTGTTGCTTTCTTTAACAGTGAAGTTTGCAGGTTCTGCAACCTCAATGCGTCCCCACTTGTCAACTGCAAGCCGCATAGATCCCTTGAACATGTCAATTTTTGCATTACGCATAATCACGGTGGCTCCAGGCTTCATGATATCAACTGTATATAAAACATTCGTCAAAACCTTTGTTAGCACACAAACAGACTAGAGAAGCTAAAACTGAAAATGGCACAGGCAATCAAATAACAAAGACTTTAACCCACTATCGAAACTTCCTAAATGCTGCTATAGCAAGTAAAGTCAAGTTCAGCTCCCATATACAATTTGCGTATCTAAGCAAGAGAGTAAATTTAGCTCTTTGATGTGCAGGCTAATTAAGCAAACCATAATTTCACTCATTAAAGCAACTAGTCTTGAGGCCTAGATGAACATAAGCCCAAGAGTTTACAAGTAATTAACTGGGATTAAATAAACTTAACAAGTAACTAGCGTAAGGACACGTCGATTAAAAGCACTCCTGATCCCCTTGACAAAACAGACGAGAAAATGGACTATTCTTTTTTGGTACATCAGATTGGAATAATTAGAAACACTCCTCATCCCCTTGTAACTACCAAGATTCTAAACCTGTTAGATGAGAAAGCACTCCTACCTCCCTACCATCTGGTAAACCACAAATTGCTGTTGTGTGAATTCCAAATGCATGGTTCACTAAAACAAAGCATGCAGAAAAGAGATTTTAAACCAAGTTATATATTTTCTCTACATTGTTAAAGCATTTTCCTATCATATTGTTCTTTATCTTATCAATATCGAGACACAAGTTTGCTTCCGAAGGAAAGTAGTATAAAGGTACGGACAACGGGAAAAGTTCTTAATTAAGTACTTTCAAACAATGAAATCCCACAATAGTGGCAACATTACTTGGTCTAAACATGCCAAATTAAGACTTCAGCTGCCTCAAAAATAGTTTCTTTTCATAGCTTTTCAGGTTAGAAACCGAAAAGCTTACCAACAACAACAACCATGCGATAAATCAAACCACATTCTTATAAATCAAGGACTAAAACAGATAAAAAGTTCCCTTACGTCCGAAGATTCTAACATTAATCCTAAACAAATGGTCTCAAAGGTCACATTCTCACATCAACAATATCCCAAAAGAAGAAGAAAAACTAATAAAGGAACACGTAAAAACGAAAACGGTAACCTTGGTCGTTGCGGGCAGTGAAAACAATGGAGGCAGTATTGTCTCCGACGAGGCATTCGGCGATGCGAGAGGGGGGTTGAGATCTTTGAGAGAGGGACGATGAGGCGCGGCGGGGCTTATGGGCAGGTACGACCTTGGAGCTGACAACTTTGACGGTGAGATTGTGACCAGTTGTACCAGGTTTGAGGTCCTCTACTTTCACAAATACTGGCTTTCTCTTCTCTACCGCTACCGAGGCCATTTGGTTGATGGAGCTGTTAAACCCTAGCAGCAGCAACAGTCCACTTGGTTGCAACAACAACGAAGAACAGATAGAGACCTAGGTTTTTTGGTTTGGTTAAGGATTGTTTGCTTTGCGCACGTGTCCCCCCAAACGCTTATTTATTATTATTTCATATAAAAGTAAAACAAAGCAGCCCCAAACGCACGCCTCCTCAATTCAACTTAAATAGGGATTCGGTCCGATCTGATCTGTGATTAATGGGTCAGGTCTCGGGTTCGGTTATATAATTTTTTTTGAAAAAAAGGCTTTTAGGTTTAAATATTTTAACAAAAATTATAAACTAGATTTTATAGTAATCTATATTATCACTTTGCATTTTAATATTTTAAAAAGACACTATTTACACCTTAGACCCTAACTCCATTAACTAACTAGAATGTTAACTTGTATGTGATATGCTAACATAATAATATAGATTCACTCAATACTAAAATGACTTTTTATATACATAATATTTAAAAATAAATAAAAAAGACCATATCAATTCTAACAAAGTAGTTCTTGAATTTTTTTTAATATCTATCAAAGTTTTACACTTATACGAGAAATCTTTTACTAAGTTGGAGAAATCTTTTACTAAGTTGGTCGACTTTTTTATTAACTTAAGATCTATGTATTTTTATTTTTATTTTTGTTTTTAAATTTAATATAAACAAATATTTGAGTGTTTAGTTTTGGTTTCTTCTAGTTTTCAAAATTTATGAAAACCACAAAAATATATAAATTTTAAAACAAAATTTTTATTTAATAATTAAAATAAATATTAATTTATTTAATAAAATATAATATTTAACTATATTGACATTAACAACTAAACAAGTTTTTTTAAAAGAATAGAAACTAAAATCTAAAAACAAAAATTAAAAATCACAATAAAAAATAGAATAACCAAACGTAAAAACTAAAAACAAAAATTAAAAATCACAATAAAAAATAGAATAACCAAACGACACCTTAATGACATTAAAACAACAAATGAAATAATGAAACAGTTAGGTTGGATTTTATGATTAGTTTATGCATAAAAGCAACTTCAAATTTAGACCATGGTGAAATAAGCGACAGATATATAAGTTAGCCATAGAGAATCTATTTGTAGATCTAAAAATATGATAAATTCATAGAAAGAGAAGTGGACAAAGGCTAGAAACCAAAACAAATAGATCAAACTAAGAATAAAATGTTAAACCTTAAAATCTCATTCAATGATTCCATCTAATCAAATTTGTTAATGATGATGATGAATAAGATGAAAAGAACATAATATAAATGGAGAAGAAATAAAAACAATATATGGGGAGAAATAATGGAACAAAACAAATGATTCTTTATAATAAGTGAAATATATCATAACAAATTACTGCAATATACTTATAACAAATTAGAATACCTATTTATATAGATAAAACATAGAAAGTTCGTACTATTTTGCAACTATTGCAAAAAAATCATAGTAAAATTAGACTAGATAAACATTATCCTAATAACCATTGACTATTTCAACATAAACCATATATCATAATGTTTACAAATTTGATATATATAAAGAAAGTAAAGTGTATCAATTCTTCTTCATCATTAACTTCATCATCAAGACTTACTTATAATCTTGTAAATATTTGATTCTGTCAAAAAATGTAAAAAATGACTTTTGGATAAAACTTGATAAGTTTTCTTCATTTATATTGATCACTACTGCTTCTTCCTAAAGAAGAGAAAAAACACTTTCTTTTGGGTATTATCATTCCATTCCTAACCTTCTTTTTCGGCAAAAATTATGTCGTGGCTGATAATTGCTTTCTTTGTGATAAGATTAAATAACTTGTACCCCTATGCACGTAACTAATGAAGAAAGTTTTCTTTGCTTGGTTGTTTAACTTTTTTCTTATCTTTACTAAAATATGAGCATAAGCAATAGGAACCAAATACCTTCAGATGCTTCGCACTTGTCTTGACACCACTTTAAGCTTTTACAAGTGTGAGATTTAGGACTCCTTTTATCATA
>JAOQMS010000009.1:5782737-5802737 GCA_027563885.1 Erythroxylum longipes
AGAGAGAGAGAGAGAGAGAGAGAGAGAGAATATAAGATAACTTATCACCCTAGAAACAATTTGACATTTGCTCAACCTTTAAGATGCTTCCAGCCATGCCCATAATTATTCTATTTTTCTGTTCAACAACTATTGTGCCACAAAGTGTAAGGAAAAGTGTCTACATGATGTATCCTTTATCTTTAACAAAACTATTAAAGTCATTGGAGGTGTATTCACCTCCAACATCAGTGCATAATTTCTTAATAAGATATCCACTTTATTTTTCAATATGTGTCTCAAATTTATTAAAGTTATAAAAAAACTTTAGGCTTCCTTTGTAAAAGATATACCTGTATTTTATAAGTAAAGTCATTAAAAAAATCAGGAAGTACCTATTATTATCATTTGATATTGTACTCACTGGGCCACATACATCAAAGTGAACAAGCTCAAGCAATTAAGAAGGTCGTGAAACAATTATAAAGTTCTCTCTATTATAGCTTATTTTTTATATATTTTCATTTGATTTGTTAAAGTATAAGATGACTTATATAATTGGTCATTGCCTCAAAGGATTCCATTTGTAGAACTATATATTGGCTTCTCAAGGTTTAAAGTTTCACCTGTTCAGCTCTCTTTACACGTTTGTATGTCATCACTTAAGTATCCCAAACTTACTTTGATGTGGTTGCATTTGCAATCTTCTCAAATACTTCATAATTCACTCCTTGATAAATAAAATGCAAGGCCTTCTTATCCTTTTCTTATTATAATGATAGGTAGCCTTTTGTGTATTGCTTGCACTATCACTATCATTACCATTATAATTAGCAACACCATTCTCCATGACATCTGGCAACTTACAGTAGCCGTAGCCTCATTTGAACAATCCACAAATTATAGTTTTTTTTTCATTCAAGAAATAAATTGAAACTTAGGTCTAACTATTTATAGCAATGGCTCTGATACTACTATTATTAATAAATAAGAAGTAAACAAATGTAAAAAAAGTGAAAATCATAAAAACAAGATAAGGAGAGAAAAAATGCAACAAGAATAAAAGATTATTTATTTTGAAAATTTTGAGTAATATTATAGTATATTTATAATGAATTATAGTGCATATTTGTAGACTTTACATATTTGAAGACTTGAAGTATTCTACAACTATAATAGAAGAATCCTTAAAAACTTGGAGTAGATAAACATTATCTTAACATCTATTGCTATTTTAATAGAAATAAAATACTTGAGAAAACTGATAGTCATAAACTATATAATGTTTTAATGGGCAGTTTAGTACGTGTTTAGTAGTTAAATTAAATTATTAATGCATGTTTAGGTTAGGTTTCGGTTACTTAGTTAGATATTTGTGTTTTGAGTGTTTTGTGGGTTAGAGAACACTTTTGAGTTTCAATTTTATGTTTTTAAGTTGCCTTAATGTGTTTGCTATTATTTCAGGGAAAATATAGAAGAACGAAGGACATTCGGAGAAAACTCGAAGGAGTAACTAGGCCCACGATCGTGGCCCAGAAGCCACGATCGTGACAGAAGCATTAGGGAGGAGCCATGATCGTGGCAATTTTGCCATGATCTTGATAGAAGGCTCATTCAGGGGCCACGATAGTGGCTTATGCGATAGAACACACGGACAGCCTTCCCAACTTGAGTTTTCGAGGGACTTTTTAGACCTTTCGGACTCGAGAGAAGCCCTAATGTTGCCTAAATTAGAAAAACCTATAAAAGGTTAATGAATAAACCCTAAAAGATCTTCATTTCTGCCACTTTTAGAAAACCCTCAAGGAGAGAGAAAGAAGAGAGAGAGAAGAAGAGAAAGAGGAGAAAGGAGCGGGTCTTCACGATTGCTGCTCTCCCGAGGCATCCAGATCCCCATTCTAATGTGTATTTCTTTCATATTGTTGTTCTTTTCTTTGAATATGAATATATGTATGGATTTGGGTTTGATTAAGATGTTTTTAACTTTCCTTCGAGATTTGACCTTGATTTAACATTAATTTAGTTATTATTATGTTATTGTAATTGGGTGTTATGATTGATTGTGGTATTTGCATATTTCAGTAATAAACCGAGAGGGTGAACAGGATAAAAATGATTAGATTAGGTTAATGAGAGTTAGGTGATCTAATTGACCCCGCAATCAATTTAGTCAATTATTACATAGAGAGAGATCCCATGTGAGACTCGATTATTTATTAGAGAGCTTAAAATTTAATTAAAATTGTGGGTCTTTTATTAATTGAGATATTGCAAATTCCATAATTTAATTAGGGTTAATGAATTAAAGTGTGTGATTATAACTCGAGAGAGAGTGATCCCCCTTTGATAGTCTAAACCAATGCCCAGTTAACATATAAATGGCTAGGTTAACATTAATGATAAGAAGAATCCCCTCTCCCATAATCTAGTAATTTTCCTTGATTGATTTCCATTTTGAATTTTATGTTGCTCAATTTAATTCCTTTTGTGTTAAATTCCTGAATTATATTCCTGCTAATCAAATTCTCATGTTTAATTTCTTGTTCAATTTTATTTTCATTTTAATAATTTTCTAGCCTTAGATAACTTAGGATTAGATTAGTTAATCTTATTTTCTAGCCTTAGATAACCTAGGATTAGATTAGTTCGACCTCCTCGTAGGATCAACCCTTCATTTTCTATAAATCACGACCTGTGCATTTATGGTATTCGAGGGCTATAAATTGTAAGCTTGCAAATCAAACCACAAAACTATTTATATTAAAATGAAAAACTAGAGAAGAATCAAGATTAGCATCAATAGTCAAAACCATACACTTGAGGCAAAAAAGCATCGTCGGAACATTTGGTCTTAAGCAACTCATTTAACATTTGGTCAAAAACCCTCGATTCCTAAATGATTTGAGCCTCCAAATCTCCAAACAACTTGTCACTAGAAAAAGTTTAAGGCATTTGATAAGTCCACGTTCTTTATATCAACTCATTTTCTTATTGTAGGTACACCTCGACATTGATTCTACAAACCTTACACTTTTTTTTCTTATCTTAGAAATTTAGGAACTATGCCTCTACAATTCAACCTTAAGAGGAACTTATAAGACTTTTTAATTCTTTTTCTAAGTAGTCCTTTTTAATCCTTTAGACAATCTTGAGATCTAATATATTTAATTTTACTTTACAATTATAACCTTCAACTTAATGGGTCTGGTTTGGTCTTTAAAAAATGACAAGCGTTTGATAATGGAAGCTGAAAAGTTATTGCTTCACTCTTTAAAGATTCTTCCTATAAAAGAAGGCATATCTATAGCTAGACTTTCCAAGAATGATTTCGACCATAATGGAATGTCTTTGGCGACAATGTGTTTTGATGAAGAAAAAAATCTTTTAATATATTTTTAAATAATAAAAAATCACCTCAATGTTTAATAAATTTATTTTGTTAAATTATTATGTCATATTAGATCAAATAGCAACCTAATTATATGTACAAAGTAGAGTTTAAGAAGTGATATAAAGTCATAGCATAAGTAACTTTAGAAAATTAAGTTAAACCTATTAGAAAAGGTTAGAAGCAAATAATAGTTTTAATCAATGTTATGAATACCTTATTAGGCTTAGCACTGAATTTGGTTTTAGTATAGTAATATTGGTACTAGTCAATACCGAGTATAATTTTAGGTAATTTTAAAATTTTAAAATAGTCCCTAAATTTTATAAAATTAAAAAATAGTCCTTAATATATTGTGTTATATAATTTTTAATTATGCTTTGACCTAGTCTCCAATATAAATTTGATATCTCTTTATTCCTATTAATATTAATTTTTAGATATTTCTCATAGAAATAATAACCAAAATTAATATAAGAAAAAGAGTGTTTAATTCTTATACAGATATAAAAGTAAGAATAATAAAAGGTACTTAAAATGTTACAATTTACATCACATAATGAAGAATAATCACATTAAAACATCATATAGTAAGAATACTATACGTCCATAAACATTACAACATGAATTTGTGCCAAGTAACATAACAAAATAGAAGTGAAGCCTGAAATAAAAACACTCACAATTACAAGTTTTATAATTATATTGCATATATAGGATTTAAATATATATCAAATACAAGTGAAATTAAAAAATGAAAAACCTAGAACTTCATTTAATGATGTATCCACTTAAATTTCACTAGCTTCAATTTTAATTTGATATACCATCCTCATCATTAAGAGGAGTCTCATCTTTACCATCATTCAAACTCAATTCACTAAATGACGTGTCAATATATTCCCATCCAAGATGACATGTCAATAGATTCCCATCCAAGATGATATGTCAATATATTCTCATCCAAGATTATCTTCCAAGTCACTCTTATTTATGAAACTTGGTTCCTAAGAATCACAACTTGCTAAAAAATCGATATGGTCAAGGAAAAATGGAGTTATAGAACTTCTTGAATAATTGAGAGTACTAGTAAACAAATACAATGAAATTATTAAGAAATTACAAGAAATAATATTCAACTTAGTAATGATAATAACATACCTTTCTTGAAGCTTCCAGTTGTAATGACAAAGACCAAATCATTTGATCTTTTATATTCTAATATGTTAGTCACTAGTGGGACCTAAGAGGGGGGTAAATTAGGTTCTTATAAATTTTTGACAAAAAGTTTCTAACTCAATATAAAAAAGATCACAATTTGTGAAGGATGTAAATATAAAGTAAGATCATAAATTTAAAAAAAGAACTCTTAAGAAATAAAGTAAAATAGTAAGGGAAGAGAGATGAAAACTGATTTATAATGGTTCGATAGATAATCCTTGCCTATATCTAATCCCAAGACTCTTTTTGGATTTTTACTATAACTCTTCTTTCAAAGTGAAGAATAACCTTTGTATAATCTTTACTTAGAAAAAAGAAACACTTTTATAATCTTTCTCCAAGTGAAGCGAAACCTCAAAGCCACTTTGAACATACACAAATACAATGAATAAGAGTCCCAATGGAAGCTTACAACTCAAATTTGCTCACTTATTAACATTAATAATATTAAAAAGGCTCACTCACTCAATATAAGATAATAAATACTCAAATGATTAAAGAACACTTAGACATGTGTGTAAGAGGCACTCAAATGCTTCTTGATCTTAAGACCAATGAAAAAACATGTATTTATAAGGTTTTAGGACCCCTACTAGCCATTAGAGCTAAAAACTAGTCACTACAATGGATAATTAAATAGAACTAGTTGACCAGTATAGCATATTGGTTGATTAGTGTGCATTGAATGCACAGATTAACTAGTCATTAAGACACTAGACAACCAATACTAATATGCCATATTAATCGACCAATACATCAACTATGTTACATAAAACTCTCGATACATCAAATTTAACAACTTCAATACATATTGGTTGACCACTAACACAAATAAATCAAATAATGCCTCCAACAATATGATTTTAACAGCTTCAAATACTCAAATTCAATTTATTTAATGCAATTATAATTTGAACACTTCCTAAAATGCTCCTTAAAGAGTGTTTGAAAGATTATGAGACTTTTTTTTGTTAAAACTAAAATTTTTAATATCTCTTTGATGAATGAAAAGACTCATGTAATAAAATGAAATGAAATGTTGATGTATAATGATCCTTTTAGAACATCAAAATGATTTAATGAGGATACAATTAACATTATAAAATAAAGAATGTCGTCGATGTTCCTTGCTTTTTCTTTTGTTTTTGACTTGGTCTTCACTTTATCAATTGCAAAATTCATATTTTCTTTTATCAACTTCATGAACTATCTTCTTAAGTTATGAATACATCTTTTTTCTTATATTCCCTCTAATTAAAATAATAAACCCACTAGTAGTTTTTTTCCATCAAAACATCAATTACAATATCCCTTAGACAGTAATATGAAAATTAAGCATACAATCAAGATAAAGATTAGCTCCCCCTTAATTCATCCATAAGTCATAATTCAATATCAAGAATAAAATAAATATTTAATATCAATTTTAAAGAAATATCCTCACGCTTGCTTAAAAAATAAATTTACCAAAAGTGACTTCCCCTGAATGTCATCACTCCCCTTATATCTAATATCATAAAAACTATTCTTCCCTTCTTAGAACCATAAAAAATCAATTATCTAAAGGATAAAAGCAAGACTCAATCAAGATATAAAAATTGTCAAGTATGCATCGTGATATCCCAAAAGGAGTCAAGTTCGCCTTACAATATGGTGAGTTGATACTTAATGGCTGTTAGGCAAGAATTAAGTGGAGAGCTACTATGTGATCATGAGGTAGTGTGACTCAAGAGAGGATCATCGGGATCATTTTATAAGGAGGATCCTTATATACTGAAGATAGTTATTAAGGTTGAAGCTGTTGTTGTTGTCTATTTGGTTCATTTAATCATCAACCAACTAATAACCTATATGGTTAAAAGTAGTAGAATAAAAAAGGAAATCAAAATCAATCTCATAGCTAACTGAAGGAGTGTGAAAATGTTAAAAGATGATGCTAAGCATAAGAGCATAAGGAACATTTTATTTCTTTTTCTTAGTTTGATGGAAATGGACCATATTGACCAAAAGGAAGAAACCAAGATGAATAGGCTCTCCTAACACAAGGGTGGAGAGTGAATAAAGGTATCATAACCTAGAAAAGAAAAGTGACCACTAGTAGAGACAAAATTATACTTCATGAAGAGATGATGAATATGAATATCATTAAGGCCATAAACTTGGTCAAGTTTTCTAGTAACTTATACATGGTTGCCTAACTCAAAAGTGACTTTTAACTTTTTCAGACATATAATAGGATCAGATAGTATATTAGGTACAATAGCTATAATTGGAAGGATCTTCTAGGAATTGGAATGCCTAAGATCTCATTTGTGATAATACCTTAAATCACTTTAGGGTAAAGATTATTACCAAATAACTTGAGAAATCGTGGAATTAAGGAGAGCCAGTATTAAAATATTCATCCTCATTAGAAGGAGTAGCATAGGATGTGGAGGAGTTGAGGATCTCTCTTAATTCCTCCAAATCCTAAAAGGTGTGCAAGTAGCTATACCTCAAGTAAATGTCTTAAGTACATAATTATGGGTCACTTTAGTTCTTATTATTAGAGTAGAGAAAAGGCATAGAACAATGGGTTAAGGAGGTAATGAAAAAAGGAAAGGTTAATGTTGAACACTCCAAATCCCCTAATTAGACTTGTTCACACAATTCTTTGTATGAGGACTTAATTATAGTGACTTATCAATGGAAATCCTCACCCAAAGCCCAGGGTAACATAAAAAGTTTTCAAGAAAGGGAAATATGTAGAGCTTATAGGGATTGAGTAACTAAAGGGTGAGAATGAAGGAAGCATCACTCAAAAGGCATCTCAACAAGATGTTGAACATCTTACAAGTATAAAACACATTATAGGTAGTCTAAATGAGGAAGTACTAAGGAATGAAAGAGAATAACTTCCAAAAAATACTGTAATTGATCCATACAGTAACTTTAAGAAGGAGGATCTAAGAGTAGCTTAAAGAAGCTCTCCATATATCCTTTAAAGGAATTAGCTTTAGGAAAGCCTACAAAAGGTCCAAATATCCATCAAGGTGCCTTGGATAGTAAAAAGGGACTAGAACAACATTCTATATAGGTCTAAAGTAGATGGCAACTCAAATTTAAGAAACTACTTAGATGATCTGAAGAATTATTTAGGTTAAATTGAGACTAATCTAAAGTTTGAGGGTAGTTTGTATATAGAGTAATAAATAGAGTTCTAAGTAGCACCTTAAGAAAAAAATTAGATAAGGCCATGGTTAATGCAGAATAGTTAACCTAACTCCTAGAAAGCAAGGCTTGTTTTATGTAACCACTTTTCTTATATCATTCTCCAATCAAAATCCAGGAGCCATTCAGTACTAGTAGAAGGAGCTTCCATTTTATATTTAATAATTTCCTTGTTTAAGGTGATGGATTTAAGCTACATTATAAGAAGGTATTAAGAAGCAAATTTAAGGCAGTAAGGAATTTGTATGTGTTCAAAAGCTTAGGAGAATTAAGTTGGAACTTAAGAAATTGAATGTTAAGAGGATTACAAATACAAGGCAAGCTATTAAAGTAGTAATTAAGTTGGAACTCAAGAAATTGAATGTTAAGAGGATTAAGAATACAAGGCAAGTTGTTAAAGTAGTAAAAGAGACTCTAGCATCCATAGGAGATTAGGTAGCAATGCAGGGAATATGGAGCTATAAGACATGAAAAACAAGTTATAGGATCATATCCTTACATCCTTTGGTTCAAAAATAAAGGTGAGTTACATCAAGAGATTAAAATACCATCATTTATTTAGCTCCCAAAAAATTGTGCAATAAAGATTGAATTTAACATGATCTATGATAATATCAGTTGGGATTTTTATTCTCCAATCACATGAAGTTTTTGATTTCCCTAACAAGTTTAGAGGATGGATTAAATCTTGTATTACCTCTACCTCATTTAGTGTACTCATTAATGGTAAACTAGTAAAATTACGTAGAGGAAGTAGGGAACTTAGACAGGGGGATCCCCTATCGTCTCACTGGTTTATCCCTTTTAGAAGATTTAACTAGGCAATACTTCTATAACATTTTAAAGGATAATAGCTTTATTTTCTATAGTAAATGTAATATACTAGGTATCTTCAACCTATGTGATCGGGTGTTAGTTATATGTAAGTTTTAATAAATAACCCTCGATAATCTGCAAGCGCATGGTTTGTTAACATAGTACCTACGGTGTCGATCCCACCAGGAGAGATAATCTAATCCTAAAATCTAAGGCCAAAAATAAATACAAAAAGTTCAATATGCAACTAACTGAAATGAAATTCAATTCAATCAATCAAATTAAATTAATAATCAATCACATAAATACTAATTAATAAGCAATTGCAACACACCCAAAAATTAACCTAAGGAATTCACCAATTGAGAGAAAGGGAATTTCACCTATCTTTAATGCTAACCTAACTGATTAAGAATTACTGAATTGTTAGTTCTAGACGATCATAGGGTTAATTACTCTCTCTCAAGTTATAACCATTAAACCTAAAGCATAAAGCCTAATTAGATTATGGAGGTCTCAATCTCTCAATTTACAACCTATATAAAACCCTAATTAGTTCTGAAGTTCTCTAATAAACTAAAGGAAACCTATGCAAGATCTCTCTTCGTACATGATAACTTGTATTTTGTGCATGTTATTTGTGTGTGTTTTATGTTCTTTTGATATGTTTATGTGAGGTTTTGCTTGTTTTTCTATGGTAATTCGTGTCTTTGTATGTTCTAGGTGATGAAATACCAAAGTGATGCAATTTGGAGTGAATTTGGTTAATTTGGAATCGGACAGAATTTCAACATGACTATGTTGAAGGTGTCGCGACGCTAACAGATTGCTACCTGTAAATTTTGGATTAATTACCTTGGATTTTGGGCCCAAATGACACAGTCCCCTATACTGGACGAAGTCAAGTTATTTTGTAGCCCACTGGAGCCTTATTTTCATATTTTGTTGGGTCTCATTTTGCTTATTGTAAAAAGTAAGCCTAGACTATAAATAGCTTCATTCTAGGAAATTAGAAAACAATGAGAATTAGAATTTAGAAAATGGTAGTAGATCTTGTGCGTGAAAAACAAAAAACTCTTCTTTAAGAACAATGTCTTTTGCCATTGCTATGCGTGGCTAACTCTTCATCTAGACAAGTTATCTAACGTTCGATTAATGTAATTCATGAGACTCCTTGGGTTTAATTGCTTTTGTTCATCTCTTATGTTTGTTTGATCTCTATGCTCTAATTGATTTATTGTCTCCGTGTTTATTGATTAATGAGGCTTGTTAATTAATTTAGTTGGTGATAAATTGCCAAATAGATTAGTGATTTCTATCTATCGAAGTGGCAAATTAATTTCAATTAAGAAATTAATGAGATAAATAATTTAGTCTAAATATAGTGCAGCTTCTCCAATTCTGTTGTCTAAGAAAAAGGTCCATTAGAGTCTACTGCTGCCATAGATTATATTTTGCGGAGCTTTACTCAGGAATAGTCTAATTGGTTCGGGAAATAATCTGCGGAGATTTACTCGAGGTTATCAAAAAATTAAGAATGGATTAGTTGATATGTGCTATCCACTGTCTGTTATAAGTTTGTCTATAAGAATGAACTGAATTTATGTTTTCAAATCTATGATCGGATTACAGTATCGAACGGAGGAGTACCTTGGCTAGGTCTTTCTTTATATTGTTTTCAGTATTTATTTTTAATTGCCTTATGCATGACTTCGTGTTCTAAAATTAATCATTCCTAAATCAATTCTGTTTATTTTTATTATTTCCGCACAAATAAACAATTGCTATACTGGTCTCTGTGGTTCTACCCTATTCACCACTTTGCTCATTTAAGTATTCTAGAGTAGGAATTTATTTTTGCTGGTTTGACACGCCATCAGTACAATTTACCGATTTGATATAATTCTAATTTCTATTAAATCAGCTAACTCTCCTTAGCCCAATTTAATCATTTTTTATTCTATTCACCCTCTTAGTTTATCATTGAATTATGAAATCGCAAAATTAAATCACAATAAATCCAATAAACACATAAAACATTATCAACATTTTAGATCATATCATTAACTATTTATTCCAATTCCATAAAATAATAAAACTGAAATTAAATAGGAAATACAATCTAAACAAATGATGGAAGGCAGTGACTTCAAGAAACTCCTAATTTGAGAAGTACGTCAAATCAGCTTCTTCTCCTCTTCTCTCTCCCTTCTTCTCTTCCTCTATCTCTCAATGAATTCTCTCTAAGGTTTCTCAAGGTGGTTGATGCAAAAGCTCCTTTTGCCGTTTTTTTTGTTCTTTAAATATCCTTTTGTGTTCTAAGAAGCCCTAGGATTAATTTGGGGTTTGAAAGGTCCAAAATATCTCTCGAAACTTGGCGTTTTTGAGTGTCTGTGCATCTGTCCAATGCAAGCCATGATCGTGGGCTAATTCTTGGGCTTCTGTCATGATTGTGGCCCATGTCATAGGCTTTTGTCATGATCGTACAATCGTGGGCCAACTCTGGTGCTTCTGTCATGATTGTGTCCTGTTGTGCCACGATTGTAGGTCGTTGTTTCGACGTGAATGTCTCCGAAACCTCTCCGTTCTTTGATGTTGACCTTGAAACACTAGCAAACACATCAAGATACGTAAAAAACATAACATTTAAGCTCAAATACTTGTACTAACCCATAAAACACTAAAACATAAATAATTAACAAACTAACACAATTCTAACCAAAACACATACTAAATGATAGAATTAATAGCTAAACACATTTCAAACTATGCCTTAAAACATGATGCAATTTACACTTATCAATATCCTTACACTTAAATGTTTTCTTGTCCTTAAGAAAAGAGAAAACAAATACATAAAATCACAAAGCACACAATGTAGTAATGAGATAATATATTCAACTTCATGACTTAAATTTAACATTAAACACAATCATTTAAACTATTATAAACCATTAACATGTGAAATCCGCCTCTAGAAGCTTTGGACTAAACATACATATTAATCAAGACCAAAATCTAAAGTTATTCGCCCTTTTCAATTGTACACACACATTAATAATTCTTTGGTCATTTAAACTTTGTAACTAATCCTAATTACGTTTTTATGAAAAGTCAAGCTATTTACAAGTTCGATAGGTTTTATTAGAAAACACATTTGTTAATTTTCTTTTTATTTAATTTTTATGGACATGGACCTATTCTATTACTCGGAGGCAAATATTGGTGATGAATGTCGATCTGGTTACTTAACTAAGTCATGTTTTTATTAAGCTGCTTGGTTGAAATGTCATTATAGCCTTTTGACATAAAGTACACATTTATGATGCTTGTCGATCTAGTTACTCGGCTACATCACGTTCTCAACTGGCTACTAAATCTAGTAGCTCTAGTCATAACCTAAAGCCAACGGAATAGTTATTTTTTTAAACTTAACAAACACTTTTTTTTATTGCCTACCTTGTGGCTTTACTTACTCGTTTCCATGAAAAAATACTAGCAAAGCTACTTTAGTCAAAAGACCTAAAATTATGAATGAACGTGACAATTTAGAGGGTGAGAAACTGACACTAAATCCTAATTAACCTGCATATTTAGCCAAAAACCTAGATCACTAATTTTGCGAGCTAATAACTCTTCACAACCTAATAGATTTCATTCCATCTAATACATTGGCATATTCACACAATTCACAATATGCAACTTAAACAAGTTGTCATACAATATGCAACGTTCACATTCAAAGCAAAACACACAATCCTCCCCACACTTGAACAACGCATTGTTCTCAATGTGAGAAGAGACACAAACACACCAAAGGGAAATAAAATAAAAGAAAAGAAAAACATAAGAAGAAAATACTATCTAAAATGAAAAGAAAAAGGTTAGAACACAAACTCATCACGGTGACTGAGGTGGTAATGTGTTAGAGGCGGGACCAAATGCACTTGATGCTAAACTGGCTTTCTTATCTTATAATTGATTCAAAGAGAGTAAGAGAATTAGTAGGGCAATGCATTCCGAATCATTGATATTTATTTACGGAAATGAAACAACTTTAGTTCCATAACAATTTAAATATACCCTAAACAAGATAATTTATGGTAATTAGCTTGACCTTGTATCATTGGAAATTCAACCAGGATCAATTATAAACGGCTTGCTTCCACCCTTTTCCTTCAACATCAATTTTGTAGCCTGTAAGTAAGCTAAAAATTGCAAAATGATCAGAAGGACAATATTGATAAATTTATGAAAACCAATTAAGCTCAGTAATGTCCTTTTTTGAGTGAACTGTTAACAAAACAAGGAATAACAAAACTTCCTGAATCTTCCATGAAATCCAATAGTTTGCCCGATAAGAGAGTGAGTTTTTCTCTTCTTAGTTCTTCCTCATTCGTCCTAATCTCCTCTTCTTCTTTAGCTTCTTCAATAGAGACTTCCATAGCTTCTTCAAATTTGATTTCCATTGTCAACTATTATTCTTATTCATTCAAAGATTCGAGCACATCAATTTTTTCTGAATGAGTCACCCTCCTCTAGATTCTTTAATACATCATTCATGTTGAATGTCACTTAGTCATCATTCATGTTGAATGTCACTTGGTCATCAGTAATCCAAATTATGAGGTTCTCTTCATGGACATCTACCTAAGTTTTTTCGATGTTCAAGTATGGAATATCAAAATCTAGGGAATAATAGGGAGAGTTGTCATTCTTTTCTTCATCCTCTTTCCTCATCTCTTAGTCTTCTACAAGATAGGGTTCAACTTGGTCTTCCATTGGTCCTTCCTGTTCTTACCCACTGCTAAATAGGATAGCTTCATAGTGCTCTCGTTGATATAATTCCATATTACTCAGAGAGTCTTCCATAATTCTGTTGCAAAATTCACATGAAAGTTGTCTCATTTGAATCTCTAGGTTGTGAATAGAAGAGGCATGATTTTTTGTTACTCGATCAAATTGGTCTTCCAGTCTCTTCTATGTCTGTTAGCTTATCCATGATTTTGTCCAATTTGGAATCCTATAAACTAGACTCATCTTGTTGAAGTTCTAATAGGTATTGATGTCCCATATGCGTACTTACATTGTTAGACCAATAGAAATCTTGGTGGTTCTACAACCCCGTAGTATACGTATTCATATAAGGATGATGATTTCCCCAACTAAATTGGGGTTCATTGAAATCCATAAGAGTCTTTTGCTCCTTATAATATACATCCTCTATTATCATTCTTTTTATCTCTTTTTAGCATTCAACACTTAATATTCCCCATTGTTGTCCAGTGATATACAAGTTGATGTGTCGTCTACTTTATTCCTAGTTTTTTTTACAAAATAAGGTGAAAAAGCCTTAGACTACAAGAATTAAACTAATCATCTCCTCGGCAATGATGTTAAAAACTTAATCGGGTGTTGGTTGTGTGTAAGTTTTAATAGATAACCCTCAATAATTCGTAAGCGCACTGATCGTTAGCGTAGCACTTAAAATGTCGCTCCCATAAAGAGGGATAAACTAATCCTAAAATCTAAGGCTAAAAATAAATACAAAAAGTTCAAGATGCTACTAAATAAAACGAAAATTCAATTTAATCAATCAAATTAAATTAAGAATAAATCACCAAAAACTAATTACTAAGTAATTGCAGCATACCCAAGAATCAACCTAAGGAATTCACCAATTGAGAGAAAGGGAATTTTACCTATCCTTAATGCTAACCTAACTGATTAAGAATTACTAGATTGTTGGTTCTAAATGATCCTAGGGTTGATTACTCTCTCTCGAGTTATAGCCATTAACATTAAATCATAAACACTAATCAGATTATGGAGGTCGCAATCTCTCAATTTACAACCTATCCAAAATCCTAATTATTTCTGAAGTTCTCTAATAAACTACCGGAAACCTATGTAAGATCTTTCTTCGTATAATTTAACTATATGATTTAATTCTAATTTCTATTAAATCACCTAACTCTTGTTAGCCCAATTTAATCATTTTTTATTTAATTCACCCTCTTAATTTATTATAGAATTATGCAATCGCATAATTAAATCACAAAAATCCAATAAACACATAAACAATCAGATTTCATCAATTCAAGAGTAAAATTCTAAAGGTGAGTTTAGAACATCATCAACATTTTAGATCCTATAATCATTTATTTATTCCAATTCGATATAATAATAAAACTGAAATTAAATAGGAAATACAATCGAATGGATGATGGGAGGCAGCGGCTTCGGGAAACTCCTGTTATGGGAAGTACATCAAGTCAGCTTCTGCTCCTCTTTTCTCTTCCTTCTTCTCTTCTTTTATCTCTCGATGAATTCTCCCTAAGGTTTCTCAAGGTGACCGATGCAAAAGCTCCTTCTGCCTCTTTTTCTTGTTCTTTAAATATCCTTTTGTGTTATGAGCCGAAAGTTCAAAAAAAATCCCTCGAAAATTGATGTTTTTGAGTGTTTGCGCATATGCCTGATGCAGGCCACAATCGTGGGCCAATTTATGAGCTTTTTTCACGATCGTGGCATAACTCTAGTGCTTCTATCATGATCGTGGCATGTAGGCCATAATCGTGGGCCAACTCTGGTGCTTCTGTCACAATTATGGGCCGTTGTTTTGGCCCGAATGTCTCTAAAACTTCTTCGTTTTTCAATGTTGACCCTGAAGCATTAGCAAACACATCAAGATACCTCAAAAAGATAATATTTAAGCTCAAAGAATTGTACTAACCTATAAAAACCCTTAAAACATAAATAATTAACAAATTAAAACAATTCTAATCTAAACACATACTAAATGATTGAATTAAGAGCTAAACACATATCAAACTATACCCTAAAACATGAAGCAATTTACACTTATCTCTATATTTTATGACTTATCTACTTTTATTCTCTAAAGCTTAAGTCAACTTTTTGAACCTTCTAAAAACACACAAGAATGGGAATTAATTATAACAAAAGCCCTTTGATACTCTTTTCTAATATACACCAAATTACTAGAAGACTTTTAGAATTAACTAGATTAGCAATCAAACAACCCCTAGTTATTTACCTAGGGTTGCCTCTTACTATAAGAAGATTTCATTTTAATGAATGTCTTCTAGTTATGGAGAAGATCCAAAAGAGATTAGGTAGAGAGAATAATAGAGCTCTTTTATATGGAGGTAGACTTCAATTGATAAAACCATCTTGAACTTTATGCACATCTATTGGAATTCTCACATATTCCTTTACAAGTAGCTAATCAAAACTATGGAAAGGCTTATAAGGAAATTTTTGTGGGGAATGTACAATAGGAGAGAGCTAAAGCTAAAGTTAGCTAGATAAAAGTGTGTAAACTAATTAATGAAGAGGTTGTAGGAATAACCACAATAAGTATAAGTAACAAAGTATTGTTGGGGAAAAGACTGTGGATAGTTCTTATGGATAAAGATTGCATTTGGATAAAGTGGATGCAAAACTATTTCGTAAAGTGAATGAGTATTCAAGGAATGACTAATAAACCTACCTATTCTTGTTTCCTAAATCTATTGTTAAAACTGATGGGTTCATTTGAATATAATATAAGTTGTATGGTTGAGAATAGGGAACTAGTCTTCCTATAATATAATAACTAGGACAGGGATAGTCATTTGGCAAGGAACCAATTGATAGTCTAGACCCTAGGGGATATTCCAAAGGATGCAAAGGTAAACAAATGGATCAAGGAGAGGTAATGGGAAAACTACTCAAGAGAACTAGAATACTAGCTACCTTATTACTCCACAAACACCAAATTTGTGTATCAATGCTAGTGGAACAATAGGAAGTTTACTAACAAATCTTTTAGGGATTGGATTTGTTCAAAGGGACCTAAACTTAGTTGGACCAAACGAGTAAGTAATAGGAGCCTTTTTACAAGAACATACTGTCTATTATGGATACCTATGAGGAACATATTGTCAACTATAGATAGGGTGAACTATATAAACCTATCTAAAACTTATCCTCTTTGTAAGGAAGTATAAGAATCAGTTACTTACTTGTACTTTGAATGCGATTACTAACTAGGTACATAAAATTATGTCAAGAACTTAACCTATAATAAAGCACAACCAATAAACTCTATAAATTTATACATCTTCCACAAAATAATATAAGCAACTCCATAGGTAACATTATAGTATACATGATTAACTTTGGAACATACTTACAGAAGATTTGGAGGAAGAGGAACTCTAGGTATTTTATGGTTGAGGAGAAGTTAAAGGAGGTAGTTGAGGAGATAGTTATTTATAGCACAAGGGAACAATTAATTCTGAGCAAGGAAGTTAAGAATTATAGTGTTTAGATAGCTAGTTCTAAGAGGATCTAATGATTACTAAGGGCAGTAGTCTAAGAAAGGATACGACTTATAAATTACTTTCATTGATTCTCACACAGACTAATAGTAAATCTAAAATGAAGGAATTGTCCGGGAAACCACACCTAGAGACAAAATACTGCAAAAGAGAGCCTATAAAGTTGTAAAGGAGAAGTTAGAGACTAGCCATGCCTTGGAAAGTAGATATAGTAGTAAAAGCACCTAAACAATTACCAGTAAAGTGTGTTAGTTAATATTCAAAGGAAAAGATGAGGAAAAAATCAACTTTAAGTGGTAAGGGAGCTTAATCACCTTGTTGTCCCATGAAAAGATAGCTAAGAGATACAACCTACTAGATGAGAACCATGGTGTATCTTTTGACAACTACTGGAGTATTTTCCCTTGAACAATCCTATAAATAGAGACAACCATACTCCAAGACAGTAGAGAAAGGGGGACAAAATGTTGAAATAAGTTAAAACTAAAGATATATGTAAGCTTAGAGATGGACACCTGTCCAAGGTAGCATGTTTTAATTCAAGGATGGACACATATGAGGATGTCAGTCAATAGGCTTTCTTAGCATGTTTTTCATTATCCAGATAAACATTTATAATGCTTTTAATGCATAATGCATTCGAGATGTCTTACCTATAGCAGTGATGTTGTGATTTTTTATGCAATTTGGAAAATGGATTATATATTATCAAGTCCATTTTCTAATGAATTATTAAATTTCTCTAAAAATTGATGCTACATGAGGACCTTTCCAATCTTAAAATAATATTGTTCTAAGTAAAATATACCTTAATTATAACTTATTTCCAAAATTTGATTTCAATATAACTTAAATATAAACTCATATAGAATAGCGGGTGCCTTTAATACTACATAAGTATCAAATCTCAAATATTAAACACCCTTTGTACATTATTTATATACTTGGAATATAATAGGTAAACAACTTCTATATCTTTCTCTATAGATCTAATTCTCAAAATTAAGTTGTTACTTTTTCATATCCAATAACAGCTGTTCTTAGATGACTATATATTGAACAATTGAAAGTATAAATTGTAGTTCCCTATAAGTAATATGTCATTTACATAGTTCTACTTAAGAGTACAATTATATTCCCATTAATCTTCTTATAGATATGATAAATCCATAATCATCTCCAAAACAAACAAACTTTTTGAATTCATTATAAAAGTGAATATTTAATGTATTAAACCCTTTAACTGTGCATTAAATGTAACATCAAAGGCACTATTTCCATTTGGATGTACTTTTATGAAATTTGAACTTTTTCAAATATCATATTACTTCCACTACTTATCTTTACAACCATTCTCTTATAAGTATTTATAAAAACAAACATTTTATTTAATAGGGTTTGTAGGATTATATTTAATTGTAAGATTATATTTAACCTTTTAGATATGTCATAAATTTTTATTATTCAATTCAGTTCTAAACTTATTAGATAATATATACTTCAAGTATGAATCACATTCCAAAATCATTAACTTAAACTTTTTTAAAGTCTTATCATTTTATATCTAATATGAAATCTTGCTAATTGATTTAGTTGAAACTATCGAAGGTAATTGTTGTTTGGAAGTTTGAAGGTAAGTTGTTGTACTAAGCTTATCTATACAAAAAATAAATATTACATCCCACAATACCCCATATTACATTTTCCTCCTTACACAAATCCTTACTATCATAGAATTTAGTTATGGAGGTATTCGCTAGAGAATTTCATTCCGTATAGATAACCAAAAATTTAAATATCATAATATCAATCTCATTGTAGTGCTTCAACATTATAAATGCTCAATTTCTAATTAGATTAAAAGAATTTTCACTTATAAAAATTTTAAATTAATATTTTATTTACTACTTATGACTCTATCGTATAAATTCATTAGTAAATTTATAAAAACACAAGGATTCATCTTTTTATGAATTATTATTACATCCAATGCATCTTGTATAAAATTTAACAATTTAATACCTTTATCATCATTTAGTCAATGGTTGATTTGGTTATTCTTCAACCTCATATGATTCATAATTAAAAACACCTCTTTATCCTTATAGGAAACTTTATAATTCTCATTATGTTGACTTAACTAACATGAAATGAAAGGATAGTCTTAGTTATCTAACTTTGTATTCTTGCTACATATATCAAACATAAGCTTGATCCAACAAATATAAATAATTTGCATAAACTTGGATCAACTACCTTTACTTATCAATATATTTCTATGATGTCCTAAACATTGTAGTAATATTGAATCTATATTTTGTACCAAATACTCAAAAGTATGAATTAGAAATATATGTGATCTCTATCATAGTTCATTTTGGTAAGAAAAGTTATAAAATCAGTTTTCTTTTAATGACAAGTATTATCATACCTAAGCCAATGCCTTCAATTTTACTCCATGTTTATGCTTTTAATAATTAAGTGGAACAATTATATCAGCGTGCTATACCTTTTAGCTCTACCCTATGGTACTATTTGCATTGTATTATCATGGTGTTGACATCTGCCTTACATAGTTTCATTAAATTTCATGAGTTGTTAGTTAACTCAAAGTTTTATTACATTATGTCATCTATATGATATTGACATATCTCTAGAACTTTATCACCAAATCCTTAATAAGGATTTATAACAAAATCACATAATGAACATAACTTTTCTATCTAAATTTGAGAACCTATGTCTAAGAAATTTAGTTAACTAACAAGTAGTCGAAGTTATACTAAATAAAAGTAATTTCCACTCAAAATAAAATATAAATATAAGAAAAGAAAGTAATAGGTGCAACAAATAGATAAGGTTAGGATTTTAATCATAAATTTAGTTACTCCTACTATTTTATTAAACATAATATCTCTCACTCCTATTCCAAATAGATTACTCTAATCACCGTAGTTGGCTAGGATCCTATTTAAATTATATTGATATTGGGTCACTCAACAAATCAACTAAATTTAGATTAGGTAAATAACATTCTTATT
>JAOQMS010000009.1:5807737-5814774 GCA_027563885.1 Erythroxylum longipes
CCCTTTCAACTGTTTACAAAGACTCCATCTAGTTCTCATCCAATCAAACTTATTTTTAAGCTTGGTTTTATCTCATTGTAAGTTGGTTGTTTTGTGAAACTCTTCCTCTACCTTCTTCTATGGTATCCTTTGACAAACAACTCCGCCATGTTTTCCCTTACTCCTTTGAATATATTGGTTACAAATGTCACAAAAGAGAAAAAGTATTGCTTTTGGCCAACAAGCCCTACCTATATCATTCCCTCTTTGACTTTCTCCTTTGTTTCTTTTTTGAGATGATGTCATCTAATCATACAAGATGAGAAAAGGTTGTATACTTGTTAATCGATTTGTAATTGGTTTCACTAGTGAGTTACTTTAATTAGTTACAATTAGACTATTCCAACAAAATAATTATATAAATACTTTTTATCATCGATATATTTTAATTAATTACTTATTTTAAATTATTAGATCTTTTAATTTAGTAATATAATTAAATTGTGAATATTATTCAAAAATTATATAAAATTTATTGAAATATCTTTTTATTTAACCAAAAAATTATTAAATAATTAAATAATATTAGAAAAAGATAAAAATAAATTTGTAAATATTAAATAATCAACTTTGAACGCATGATCAATTAAACCCAAATACTAAATTAAATTAAAGATTGAAATATAAGTATATTGTAACTATAAATTAGAGATTGAATACTAATATCAACTATGATACAAAATGAATCGAACCATGCAAGATAAAATAAAATAGCATTTAAATTATCAAAAATCAACAAATACAAACCATCCATATCAACAACAAATTTTAATTGTCCACGACAAGTTACACTCTTACTATTGAAAAATATGATAACTGTCCAACTCTCTTTCTTTTCTCTTTTTTTATGTATATCTTGATTTATATATTAATAAATGAAAATCAACATTTATCGTACTAAACTTACTTATCTGTACAAATAAAAACAGTTATATGTCTGAATTAGGACTAAATAAAAACTACACCAAGAGCGTGGAGAAATAATGTTTAAACTTTACACACTTGTTTGTATATAAACACATATTAAAACTTATAAAATGGAAAAGTAAAACTATTAGCATTTTTTATTAATGGTTCTACTTCTATTAAAACAAACTCTAAACAAACATTAATTTAATTTAATAAATACTATCTACTTTTATTAAATAGATTATCAAATCAAAACAACCATTAATAAGTGACAACATTAGTCTAGTGATAGAATAAATCTAGAATAAATCTATAATAAATTAAAACCATATGCCATGTGTTTCAATTTACATAATATTTTACGTTCTTTGAAATATTTTTATCCATTGTAATTTGGAATTATACCATATTATTAAATATACAAGGAAAATAACTTCGGATACTATTGTTTTATGCGATACAATATCATATACAAATAGCTTTTTATTAAAATAAGAGAGTGTGTGTGTATTAGTAACAGACATTTAATTCTGGTCAGGCCAGTGGCCCAACTCTTTGTATTAGTAAGAGACATTTCAATATCAACAAATACAAATCCTGAGTTCTAATTCTTACCACTCCACCCCCAGGGTCTTGACACCAATTAAGAACCAAAAATGATCACACGTCAATTGTACATCTTGGGCCACCAAACTTTCAAGTTGATGCTCTGTTAAAAGAAAAGGTTAGTGTTAATGCTTCTAATTTAATAGCAATTTAGCCTCTGTAATTGTGTAAATGATTAAATAACTGCAAGTGGAGCCAAATTCATCCATGTATACACAAACAAACACAAAAATAATGACTTCAATCAATTCTAGTAATCTTCACATGACCTAGTAATTATTTTACCCTAAGCTTAGGTGCTTAGCAAAGCAAATAAATCTCCTAACCCTATTTAAAATAATAAGAACACAATCGTGTTATATTTTTTTAAAACATATGGGTCAATTTCATTTTCCTTTTTGCTTCAATTTCATTCTCCTTTCTGCATAAGTTCGTTAATCTCTTAGGACTATACAAGTTAAATATAGTCAGAATTAAATGCTTCAATACAAATGGGTCTATATACATTCAATAATGAAAATCCATGATGTTACTATAACTATCCAAGCACTAACACCAAAATAGTAACAAGTTTAAGAAACAATCCTTGAATCTTAACACCATAAGTGAAATCGTAAGGTAACACTCAATACAACCCAGGAGATGATCAAAAAAAAGCCTTTTCCTTTATTAATGAGAACCAATAAAGTAAACCAAACCTTAATCGATCTCAGTAACTATAAAAAAGCAAAGTAACAGTCAATACCCACACAAACCCAATAAGAACCCAAAAACATAAGATTCAATCAAAAAACAAAAGCAATCCTCCTTTCAATCAAATGGGGCATGATCAGAATATAGAAAGATCAAAACTATCAAATGAAAACAAAGAAAGACAGCATTGGAATTAAAGAATACAACGAACAACTCACCAGAAAGCAAGATCCAAGTGAACCCACTAGGAATTGGTAAAGAATCAGAGTCACTGATCAAGTATTGTAAGATTGTGTTAGCGTTTCCATTTTAAAGGTGAAAAGAGAAAGTGGAGTAGTTGTGAGTTATCAATGAAGAAAGTTAAATGCAATAAATACAAAGATTATCTACTTTCTACTACAACTACCATTAGAATTAATTTATTGAAACTATATATATCTTAGATTTCATTCGTTAAATCTCAGATTGCATTCATTAAATGATGTTTGATTAAATCAATTACAGCTAGAATCCTAGTCTACCAAAAGAATATCGACTTAAATAATTATCTTGACAGAAGTAAACTTAAAGGAACATCGACTTAAATAAGACTTACCAAGAATAAATAACTAAAGTACCTCATCAAGACCAACAGTGAAGAAGTATATGATGTTAATTGCTGACAGAGCTTATTTGAACACTTCTATGCTCTCTTCAAGAGGATATGACTCTAAGATTATATGAGAATTTCCATCACCATCTTCCTTCTCTCTCCAGATTTCTAGAATAAGGTTGTTTTCCCAATGGAAATTTGGACAGGACATCAACTCATATATAGATGGACATTCAATCAGCTGAAACATTAGAACATGAAACAAAATATAAGCACTAAAATACATAGATGCAAGTCCAAATTGAAATTCACTAGAGCGCTAAATTCACTATAATAATATACCAATAATGCCTTAAGGAACAAGATTGTGTATAAACTATTATTATAGAAATGATGAATGATCCCTAATCCACAAACGTCAAAATGGAAACAAACTTTCTACAACACTGAAGTGGGAAAATAGTTAACCTACTCCACGATACAACACCCTGAAAGTCACAAGACATTTGAAAGGAAAAGATGACACAACTAGCTAACATAAAGCCTATAAAAAGATAATACAATTTTACAATGCAACCTACTAGGTACATAAACTTATATTTATTTTTTCATTTGATTGTGCATCACAATGATTATCTTTTTATGACACCAAAGCTATTGTAGAAACAAACAAAACAATAGTTCTATAAACACACTTTATCGAGCAGAGGATTGATTTCAAGAGAGAATCACAAGTGGGAGAAGAGACTTTCAATTCAATAAACTAATTCTGCAATGCCAAATCTTTAGTAAAGTTGCCACAAACAATTCCATGTTATTGACAGAAAGGAAAAGAGGTTTCCAGGGTAAAATGTGCTCCTGTTCCAATAAGACTTTACAAAGTAACGATAATTTAAAGACGATCATGGCAGAACAGTAATAAAATAGGAGCAAGAGCTATTTCAAGTCTGATTAATAGAAGGAATCAAAAGATGCACTTAAAGTATTACATAACTGTAGTGAAGAACCATGACGAGTGAGCAGCAGAATGTAATAAACCTAAAGATAACTACAAGAATAGTTGCCACTTTAAAAGAAACTAGAAACAGAATCACAGCATTTGCAAGAATAGCAAATAAAAGATGGACCCCAAGTTAAGACTTCCCAAAGCCTCATTGCATTTCGGGTATTAACTATTCTTCCATGTACCAATTATCCAGTCAATATTATGCAATTTTATTATTCCCAATAAGATTAGAAAACCAAGTTTGTTGTCTTTCTTTAGTAGACAGACGACCTTTCTTAAACTTTATATAAAAAAAAGAAATTTAGATTGGGAGCGTTAATATTCAATAAACTATATTGTATTCGTGAACATATGTTTCCATGGTTGACTTTTATAAGGATACAAAGATTGACAAATCAGATTGCGAGAAAAGTTAAAGTTGGCCTTTGACTTAGATATATCCATAAAACACTAGCCGGGGAAGAAGCCATAAAGAAAAGGTTAACTTCAACATCAAACTGTATCCCATTTGGAGCTTTCTTTTAATCTTAAAAGAAATCATATTGAATAATGAAGTTTAATTCGTTGAGGATAGAAACACTGGAAATGATAGCAAAAAAAAAAATCAGAACTGCACCGAACTTTAACAAGAGGTTGAAACATACCCAAAATCCCATCTCATATCAATCATGGAACAAAACCCAGAACCAAAATGAAAGAGAAATCTAAAAAGACCTGCTTTTGATTGTGCTCTTGCACTGCAAAACAAGTGAGACTTTCAATCTCTATCCCTTAGAAGAATCTGCAAAACAAGAAAAGAGAAACAAAAGAGTATGATCTATAAACACATCCTTAAACCTTCGATGGTGATCTGATGGAGAAGTGAGAGCTGAGAGATGTGAGAGACGCAAGGAAAGAGCTAAAGAAAGTAAGAGGTTTCTAGAGAAAACAAGAAAGAAGTGGTTGAAGAATAAAGAGTAAATAAGGGAAAAATCGACATAAAATTAAAAAAGCTATCAGCTAATTTAGGAAACACTCCTGTGAAGGAGCTGCTAAAAAATTAGCTGGTTGGGTTGCAAACAAGTTTAATAGCTTTTTCGTAAGGTCAACCAGCTGAAATGGGTCAATCAGCTAAAAAAGAGCTTATCAGGTCTTTACCAAACAAGCCCATAACCTCATAAATAAACAAACCAACCAACCTAAACTCTTAAATGCACCTAAAATTTCATGATTGGTATTGCTCGTTTTAGTGGCTCACAACTTTGTGCAAAGATGGTAAGATTGAAATTACATTTAAGATTACTTAATTAACAAGGTAGCAAGGAACCTAAACTCCTAAGTGCACCTGAAAATTTCACAGCTGGTATTGCTTGTCTTAGTGGCTCACAGCTTTGTGCAAAGATGTAAGATTGAAAATACACTTAAGATTACTTAATTAACAATTAGCATGGTTTTATTCCTATCTTCGACTCCATAATATCTGCACCCATTTTTCTTGTTTAGATTAAATAGAGATATAACATTTACAAAGCTCCTTACATACATTTCTTCCCCAATAAATATGAATTAGAGTCAAAATACATGACTATACAATCTTAGTGTAAGATTTTCCATATAAATCAAAATTTTCCTAACTACAAATCACCAAAGTAAGACTCCTTGGAAACATTGAGCCTAAACCTTAAATTCTAAACTCTAATCCCTAATAGAATTTACCTTTTCACTTGTGCAAAAACAGAATGATTGACATCATGTACACGGGAGCTCAACTTCCAATTTTATAGTCTATATCGAAAGCTTCTAGTTTGCTTTACTTCACTACAAGAAAATCATGGAATAGCGGCGGAAATTTACCGACGGACTGAAAACCGACGCTATTTACTGACGGAATATTACTTTCCGTCGGTAAATAAACAATACTGTTTATATTTTCCGACGGAAGAGTATATCCGTAGGAAGTAATGGAGGGAAAGAATTTTGCACAAAATCTCCGACGACATATAACGACGACACAACCTATGGCATCGGAATAAATTGCGAGAATGGTTCCCGCAATGTAATTGCTTCGGATATATACCGACAGAATTATGTCCGTCGGAATATTACTGAAGGATAAGAAATCACCGTCGATAATAATTGCAAGAATTACATCCGCAATTAATTAGCATCGCACAATTACCGACGTAATGAGTTCCATCGGTATCTGTTAATTAACTCTACCGATGAAATTGGTCTATTGTCGGTAATTCATCGTTGGGAAACTTAAATACCAACGGAGTAATGTTGTTCCGTCGCTAAAAGAGAGGTAACCGAGTCGGCAATTTGCTTCGTCGTCCGTTTAAAGACGATAAGGTAAACCTAAGTTACCGATGGATTATATATTACGTCGGTGATTCATCGGTTTTAACACGAACATGTGGAGTGAGTTTCATAAATTTTACCGCGAACTTATATGTTCCATCGCAAAAAAGCGGTAACCGAGCGCGGTCAAGTAATTTGGAAATTTAAATACTGACGGAATATATATTTCGTCGGTATTTGTTGGAAATATCCTTCGTCGTTTCCTTAAAGACGACGTGGTAAACCTAAATTACCGACGGAATATATATTCCGTCGGTATTTGGATGCCTATAACTCGCGGCTGCCCTCCCTTCCAGCCCACCCCCCCTCGCCCCTACACATTTCTTCTTCTCTCCTTGCGATCTCTTGCATTTTCTGACCTTTTTTTGACTTTTTTCTTACTCATCGTGCGTCGTTTGAGGTAAGCTCTCTAATGAGTATGTTATTTCTCCAAAAAAAAGCATGTTTTTAGTGTTAACTGTGAGTTTGATGATGAAATCTTGCTTGATTATTGTTGTTGTTTGTGATTTTTTCGTGTAATTATTGATTTATTTGTTGTTTATATATGTTATTGTTGGTAAATAATGAAAAAATGCACTTGATTTGTGGTTAGATTGAGATTATACATATTGCCTATGAGGTGTTCGATAAAATACCTTTTATGATGTTTGAAATGTTTTTTTGTAATTGTTGTGTGAATTTCCGGAATTTGAATGCTACATCATCGATGAAATGCTTAATTTGAAGTTTGAATTTATCAAATTTAACATTTAAGTGTGAATTTATTGTATTTATTAATATTGTCATTAATTATTAATAATTATTATTAATAATAAGTATTAATATTATTAGTAATATTATTAGTAAGTATTA
>JAOQMS010000009.1:5823571-5834092 GCA_027563885.1 Erythroxylum longipes
ACATCAACAATTCCGTCGGTAAAAGTCTATAATATATACCGACGGAGAATACATTCCGTCGGTAATGGTTAAGCTTACTTACTGACGGAATCCTTTCTACCGTCGGTAAAGTTACCGACGGTATTAAATATTCCGATGCTAAATTTATATACAGTTAAGGAACTTACCGTCGGTAAATTTAGTGTTGGAAACTTTTATCCTGTCGGTAATTTACGGACGGAAAAATTGTGACGGTCGGTACATTTTCGTTAAACTTACTAACGATAACTTATTTTTCAACGCTAAATTTACCGACGGAAATTTCTTTACCGTCGGTAAAGTTAGCTACGGCCGAATCTACAATATTTTTGTCTGTCAGTATATTCCGTCGGTAATATTAAATACCAATGGAATATTTACCTATTCCGTCGGTATATTCCGTTGCTAAATTACTGTTTTCTTGTAATGCTTCTTCATGATGACTTTGGCAAAGCATTTGAGTTATAAGGTGCTTTTAACATGATTAGACGGAGTGGGAAATAAAATTAGAAGTCCATATTATGTTAAACAAGGTGAAGAAATTGCAATTAAGTCAAGTATAATTGAAATGCTAGTGATTAGATCTAATTTCAAGCCACTTGTAGAGAATTTACTTGTAATGAATCATAATTTAGGTAAAAGGGGTTAAACAAAGTACTCGAGAGAGATCCAAGTGATCTTTTTTATGTTAAAATGAAATCTTTCATGAGATTTAACAAATCTTAATGCATTTAAAAGGGTGTTAACTTATTAGAGATATGAATTAACCAATTAAAAAGTAGATAGTTGTATTTTAAGAGTGTGGATTTAGCATCTAGGAGACATTTTAGGTTAATTAATTCATGAAATCAAAAATAATATTAAGGGAAATATTTTTCTAAACATTGATATTTGAATCAATTCTTTCTACTTGTATTACTTACTAATGAAAGGTGCACTAACATTAAGTGTCAAGCAATAGATTAATAATAGGGAATTTTTAACATGGATATAGAAGATAATTTTTATGTTACCTCAAAAGTATTGGCACTGAAAAATTATATTGTCAAAATAACTCTTTTTCAAAATATTCTTTCAAAAGAGGATTTTTTAAAATTTCTTTTTGTAGATTTTGTGAAACATATTTTGATATTAGTTTTGGTTGGTGCTAAATAATTTTTGTGCTACATTTTTAGTCATTATTATTTAAATTTGCTTTGTGAGTTTTTGTCAAGATAATTTCACAGCTTCAAAGCTTGAAAGATTGATTTGAGATGAGGAAGATGAAACCTCACCTTGTATTTTGAGTATGAATAAATGATACTCTTTTCTCCTTTAGAATTTTCTGTCATGACCTAAATTATAAGAATTCCTGAATTAAAATGGAAAATAGAGACTTTATATGTGTGCGTGCTTGTGTGTGTTTTGATGAATATTGATTTTTTTTACTATGTACAAAAAATAAAGTAAATTTGTTATTTTAAAAAGAAAATATCTTAATTAAAATTTTCCTTATAACTTTAACTTCGAAATTGTCCTTAATTTTTTAAAATTATTTATGATGATTAACAACAGATCATTATCGTGTTTTTTTACAAAACAATAATAACATCCGATAGAAATTCTATTGACACTCTCTGGAGAGGTCTAGTAGTACGCAGTCTTACCCGTAATTAGTACAGGGGTTGTTTCCAAATAACCCACACGAAGAGGGAAAAAATAAATAATAAAAATTTCTTTCACATCATATAATTATTAAAAAAAATATAAGATTGATTAATCTAAAATTGAATATGATAAAAAATATTAAATAAAAACATAATTTAGGATTTCTTTGTCTTTATTTCTACTTTTAATATTTAATTTTTTAAATTAAAGAAATTGTTTGGTTGAATTTTTAATTTTGGTTGAATTTTTTTTGGTTTTGTTGTCATAATAAAAAAATTTCAAAACTATAGCCAATGACCCCTTAAAGAGATTATTCCGGGATCAAGCCATGGAAGTAGACCCCTTCATTAGGAACTTAATAGACAAAATTAGACTTCACCTAAGCATCCACAAAGCTGAAATGCACCTCTCTACTCACAACGTAACTCTTATTTGTGTAACCTTTTGATATCCGCTTGGTAGCCACACAGCTTGTTTCAATCTTCTAATTTCATAACAAAAAAAATCTACGAATCCATTTATCAATTGAAAATAAGAATTACAGATTGCAGACAGGAGATAGAAGATGCCTAACATCAACTTTTGCAGGCTTGGGTAAAGAATTGACATTTGAGATATCTTATTTGTATACATTGTAAGGAAATGCAGTTACTCATCCCATCCTACTTCTCAAGAAAGGGAAAGGGACATTGGTTTCAGTAGAAGCCAAACTAGTGTTTCTCCGCCACCACTAACGCTCGATCATTTGGCACCTGCTCTACTTGTTCTGCTTCTCCTTCCTGCTGCATTGCCACCATTTGTTTCTGGCACCAGCGCAGGATAACCAAAGATATGAATGCTGCAAACAGAATCAAAACACAAGAAAACACATAAACTTTGGCTGTAGTTTTACTGTTCAAATGATTTGATCTTTTGGCAATTGAAGAGCTAGGTGCAAGTTTCTCTTATATCAAAATACCATAATACTTCTGTCAGGATTTTTATAAACACAATAAATAAGAACCCTCATATTCTTACCAGCGAAAATACGGGTTTTGATACTTGATAGATTCCAGAAAGCTGAAATTGCAGATGCTGCCACAATCTTCTTATGAGAGCATGCCTGCCATGCCTCCACCAACCAGCATTTTGTGCTCTCGGCTGCCACATCAACAACAAATTCATATTAGCAAACTATTATTGAAGATGGTAAGTTACTGTAAGTGATGACAATGTGGTGTACAACATACTCATTACCTTTACGGTTTATATGGCTAGAGTAGCACGAATACAGTTTTGGAATGGTGAAGCTAAAAAAAAATCCTGTTCGTAAAACAGTAGTTAGGCACAGTCATATTCTATAAACACTGACTATGGGCATTCGTTGACCTTACCAACTGCGCAGATCCTTCTCAGATTTAAAAGGTGGCCATACTCAGCTCCAAGAAGCAATAATGGAGTAACCTGTTAGCAATAATGAAGTCCGGCTTAGCCACTCATTTAAGCAATTATGATAACTTTTTTTAAGAACAACCGAGTAAGATTTGGCAATCACTTTTAAAGTCATGGAAGGCTCTCCTGAGAAGAGCTCCCTCATCTTTGCAATTGTGAGATTCATCGCTGGAAGCATCAATCTACCAACTTGCAAAATATCCTCGTCTTTAAGCTTGAATTCACGTCCCTTTTCAACATTGTTTCTGTGATTCAGTTATCAAAGCTTAGAAGGATGCAGAGTTGAATGGAATTTAATTACCCCAATGCTATCATACCTTTGACATATCGAATTCGATAAGAATGACGCACCCAGAAACAGAAGCCCGAGTTGGGATGTCACTGAGAAAATGCTGAAAAACATGAAATTGAATAGATTTATTATTATTAACCAAAGCCAAGATGGGAATGGTCAAAACAAGATATACACACCTAAAGTTAATCCCTTTAGCAAAGCAAGAAGATAGGAAACATAGACAACCAAGACCAAACCAAAGACTTGATTTTGCCACGTCTTTCCACATAATCAGATCATAAATGACCATCCCAACTGCATCCAAATTGCCTCCATCGCTATCTTCAACTTCTGAATCCCAAAGTAAAAAATAAGCACTGTCGATCCATAGAATGAATGCTATCAAAATTAGATTAGCATCTATTCATTAAAAAAGAAAGAAACATACTAGGGATGCAACTTGAAGAAGGAAAAGAAGAAGCTGGCAAGGAGAGTTTCTCCTTCTTAGACTTCCCACTATGCCTTCTCTTCCTCACTTTGCCATTCTCATCCATCAGACCAACCAACTCTCTCTCTTCTCTACTCTCCATCTCTACTCTTCTCCTCAACCTTCGGTGGCTTCTCGGCGACGCGCAACCCAATGCACCAATTTGATTGCCCCTGCTTCTGCATCTCCGGCGAGACGCATTTGGCTCTAGGGCGACATCCTCCGCCATCTCAAGCCTGTCGGAGAGGCGGGTTCTTGGTTTCCGAGAAGGGGAAGGTGAAAGAAGTAGTTCTTGGAGAGGGAGGGAGGTGGTGGAAGACTTGAGAGACTGAGCTGAGGGTGTTGACGGGGTTTGGTTGGGTGAGGAGGGTACAAGGTCCAACGACAGAGTTGGTGGGATGGAATATGTGATTCTGGCCAAGCGAGAGGCTGACTTGGGGTTTGATCTATGAGTATGAGAAGGTGGCGTTGTGGTTGTTGTCGAGTCCATTTTTCTGGTGTTCTCTGAGATGGACTGTGTCGTGTAAGAAGTAAGAGATGGGGTTTGTGTCTGAAAAATGAGTATATGACATGACGGTTTTATGGTGGAAATAGCCGTTAGGGATCGGAAGAAATGGGGTTTATTTTGAATTGTGTATGGAATAGACTTGGAGGCGGCAGTAGTGGGGCCTTTCATTTGCAACGGTAGGTATGCAAAGAACGCTCGGCTTTTTAAAAAAATAACAAGTAATTCAACTATTTTCTTGAGCATGAAAAGGTTCACCCAAGAGGTCCACCGCTGTCTTTTTGACTTTTAACAACTTACCTAAGAGTCGGAGATCAGATTAGGGCTGCGTTTAGATCTGCGATGCAGTGAGGATAAGTACTTATCTATTGCAGTTTTTAAACGGAGTCACACGTTTAGATCTGCGATCGAACAACTGCAAGTTGGAGGAAACTATGGTGGTACCGCAGAAATAGATAAACAGAAAGAGAGTTGCGGTAGGAAACTACTTATACGGTAGGAATTTTAGTTTCCAATAATAACCGTATAATAATTAATATTTTATATTATACCCTTGCTTAATTAACACAAGGAAGTTTAACTCCTGTGTCTCCCCGACTCCTTCCCATCCAGGTAAACTCCTCCATGACTAATAATATATTTTATAAAAATATTTTATTTACTAAATTTATTTTATTTATATTTTTCTTATTTTAATTTAATATTTGAATGTTTATAATTTAAATTTATATGACTAATAATATATTTTTATGAAATATTTTATTTACTAAATTTATTTTATTTATATTTTCTTATTTTAAATTAATATTTTATTATTTATAAGTTTAAATTTATATGACTAATAATATATTTTTATTTATTTATACAACAATTAATAGTTTATTAAATCAATAGCTTTTCAGTCATTTTATTTTTTTCAGCAATCGCAATCGCACTTGCTAAACACTTATTTTCACTTTTCAGCAGTTACCAAAACAGCAATCCCAAATACATAAGTACTTATTGAGAATAAGTACTTCTCATTTCAGTAGGTTGATTTCAGCAGGTTACCAACCGTCACCGCTCCCCCAAATCAAGCCTAGTTCTAATAAAAATTTTGACTAATAGAATCACAGCTCTAAACAACCAAAACTCATAGAATCACATAATCGCCCTGCGACATTAAGGGAATTCATCTGCTTGTCATAACTCACATATCAAATGTCACTCATGGGACCAATCCTGGCTAAACATAGCCTCCAACCCACCTCCAAAATGGAGGAGAAACATCATTTGAGAGGAAAATTTGACTCCAACCTACCTCCATTTTGGAGGGGCACTATAGCAGTCCTCTATTATTATTCCCTATTTTTTTTTCAAAATTTTCTCTCTTCCTTTTTCTTTCTTTTTTTATTACTTCATTTTTTAATTTTTTATTCTTTATTTTGTTATTTAAACAATATTTCAATATTTTTATTATATGTTTATTTAAATAATTATAACTTTATAATAATTTAAGGTTTAATTTCATGTTTATAAATTTTGTCATTATATATTTATAACTTTATAATTATTCACTTATGAATAAATATTTTAAATAAAATTTTTTTAAAAATATCCATTAGAAAACTTCAAATAAGTTGGGTTAATTTTATAAAGTAATTTTAATAATCATTAATGAAAGGTAAAAAAAAATATGCTGAGAATATTCTTTTTTAGTGTAAAAACTAGAGTTGTGAATTGGAGTAAAAAATACTGTAGCATCTCTAAAATAGAAGAAACTTCACTCTATTTTAGAGGAATGGGTTGGAGATGACCTTAGAAAAGGTAGATGAGATGATAAGCATAGGGTTTATACAATAACTAATGAACTCAGATTGGTTAGCTAATGTAAAAAAGGTCAAAAAGTTTACAAGGAAATGATGAATGCTTGGAGATTTCATGGATCAAAGTACCAAAAGACAATTACCGATTTTCAAATATATATTTGTTAAGTTGATGCGACAACAAACCACTAACGTCGAGCTTTATTGCATTATTTTAGTTTGTCTCGTTTTCTTATAGGTAAAATAACAAGTTCTACCCGAAGGTGTTCGCTCAAGGTTACACACTCTAAGTTTCAATATTTTTAACCTTGGTAATTACCGCAAGTGCACGGGTCGTTCGCGTAGTACCTAAGGTATCGATCCCACGAGGAAGGGAACTAGTCCTAAGTCTAATGGCAGTTAAGTCATAACCCTAACAACTATTGCAGAAAAGTAAATCAATCGATAATCAAATTTGAGAATTGAAAGTGCTAAAGCAACAAAAAAACAATCACACAACCAAATCCAAAATCAATATAGAACCAATTATGCAATTATTGACTCAACGGGCCTAGACGGTCCTAGGGTGAATTACTCTTTCTCGAATTATAATTCTTAACCCTAATTGATAAACCTTAATTCAATTTAAACAGTCAACATAGAAATCACCAAGTGAGAGAAAGAGGATTTTAATTCGAAATTAAAGAAACTAAACCAATTATGCAATTATTGACTTAACGGGCCTAGACAATCCTAGGGTGAATTACTCTCTCTCGAATTCTAATTCTTAACCCTAATTGATAAACCTTAATTCAATTTATGGGAATTCTGACTTCTTGATTCGCAATCGACCCAAAAACTAAATTAGATCTAAAGTTGTCTACTAACCTACCGCGAACCTATGCTTCATCTCTCGTTACACGATTCTACCGGTTTGATTTAATCCTTTACCTATCAATTCACCCAACTCTCATTAGCCCAAATTGATTATTTTCACTTAGGTTGCCCTCTCAATCTATCGCCAAGTTATTAAGAACAGGACTTAAATCACAGTCCAATCAATAAAAACATAATCGAATAAACTTCATTAATCTCAAGAATCAAATCCAAAGGTGAGTTTAGACATCAACTCAACATTCAACCAAACAAATCTCAACACCTATTTCAATTCTATACATGAATAAAATTGAAATAACGAAAATACTGTAGGGAACGGAATTCAGGACGGCGACAACAGGAAACCTCCTGTTCTGAGAAGTACTTCGCGTCAAGCTCTTCACCGTGTCTCTCTTCCTTTGTCTCCTTCCTCAATCTCTCAGTGTCACCCTAGGTTTTCTCTCGGAATCGGCGAAATGGAACTTTTTCGTTAAACTCTTGGCTCTCTCCCTCAAACTCTGTTGGCTGTCACATCATATTCTATTTATATCTTCGAGGCTTTAGGTCAAAATTGGGGTCGAAATGGTCCAAAAATTCATCCGAAAGTTGAGTTTTTCTGTCAGCTCGATGCGGTGCACGATCGTGGCCCTGCCTACTACAATCGTGGCTTGAGTTGACGCCCTTTTTCACGATCATGGCCTGTGTGGACGATCGTGGCCTATGTGCACGATCGTGGCCTGGTTGCTTCTAGTTCTTCCTCTTCTGTCACAATCGCACAATCGTAGCCTATACTTTTTGGCCCGAAAACTCTTTAACTCTTCCCGTTCTTCCCTGTTTACCCTGTAACACTAGCACACACATCAAGGTACCTAAAAATATACAATTTAAGCTCAAAGATTCAAACTAACCCATAAAAACACTTAAACACAAAAACTAACCTAATTAAACCCTAAATGCATACTAAACGCTTGAAATGACATTAAAATACTTATCAAATCTTCAAACACAATACAAATCACAACTATCAACATCCTCACACTTAAACGTTTGCTTGTTCTCAAGCAAATGAAATAACAAACACGTAACATTAAAGACACACAATGCAATAATGCGACAATGGCTTTAATCTTTGTGAAATAAATTTAATCATGGACACAATCATTCGAATTATATCAAATCATTAACAAAAAAATGGGCGTCTAGGGGCTTTGACTAGATATATAACTTAATCAAGACCTATATGCTAACTTATGTACCCTTTTTAATTGTGCACACACATTAATGATTTTTTCGGTCTGTCAGACTCTGTGACCATTCCTAGGTATATTTTCATGAAGCAAAAAAATCGAGCTTATTACAGGAGCGGTATGTTTTTATTTAAAACATTTTTTCGAGACTTAGTCTTTTACTCGAAGGCAAACATTGGTGATAAATTTCGATCCGGTTACTTGACTAAGTCGTTTATTAACAGCTTGGTTGGAACGTCATTATAGCCTTTTTACGCGAAGGCACATATTTGTAATGCATGTTGATTCGATTACTCAACCATTATCATGTGTTCAACTAGCTACTAGCTCTATTTATAACCCAAAGGTCAGCAGAATAGTATTTACTAAACCTTTTTTTAACAACTATTCGTTTCCATGTAAAAAAAATACTAGTTAAGCTACTTAACAAAAAGGCCTCAAATTATGAATGAATATGACAACTTAGAGGGAGCTAAATTTACACTAAGTCCTAATTATGCTGTATATTTATTCAAAGGCTCCCTAATTTACTAATTTCGCAAGCTAATGATTATTAATAACCTAATAGACTCTATCCAAAATTAAATGAATTTCACTCAAACCTGAGCCATTGACAAATTTACACATTTCATATAATGTAGCCTACTACTATCATACAATATTCAAAGTCACATATAAAATAAAAACACAGAATCCCTCCCGACATTTAAACAACACATTATCCTCAATGTGAGAAAAGAGCACACACCTGGGGGAAATAAACACAATATAAGAAAAAATAAGAAGAAAATACTAACACAAAATGAAACGAAAAGGGTTAGAACACGAAATCGTTTATGGTGAAAGAGGTGGTGATGGCTAATGTGTTGAGACCAAATCAGATTGACATCGAAAATGTTTCCCTATCTTATAAGTGAGTTAAGAGAACACAAGAATTAACACTCCACCCGTTCCAAATTATTCATGACTTATTTAAGAATTTAAAACAAACCTAACTACACAACAATTTAAACGTACTACTAAACGTGCTAATTTATAGTCATTAGCTTGGCCTTCATCTTTTAAAACTCAGCCAGGATCAATTATGAGTGGCTTGTTTCCACCCTTTTTGTTTAACATCAATTTTGTAGCCCGTGAGTAAGCTACAAATTACAAGATGAACAAAAGGACAACATTGATCAAATTATGAAAACTAATTAATTTCAGTAATGTCCTTTTCACTAACAGACTGTCAATAAAATAGGGAATAACAAAGCTCCCCGAATCTTCCATCGAATCTAACAGTTTGTCTTGTACGAAGGTGAATTGCTCTCCTTCTTCCTTCATCAACTTCGTCTCCTTTGCTTCTTCCACTTCATGAACAAAGACCTCTATCGCTTCTTCAAATTCTATGTCTGCTATCGTTTGTTCTTCGTCCTCTGGCTCATCATAAGATTCGAACACATGGATTACCCTAAATGAGCTACTAACTTTCGGATTCTTAATTACTCCATTCATGTTGAATGTCATTTGATCATCATTCATCCAAAAATTGGAGTTCTCTTCATGGACATCCACCTAAGATTTTCCGATGTTCAAAGATGGTATATTAAGAATTGGTGGAGAATAGGGAAGGTTGGCATTATTTTCTTCATCCTTTTCTTTGATTTCTTGGTCTTCTCTAAGGTCAGGTTTAGTTTGATTTCTTGCTGGTTCTTCTAGCTCTACCCCATTCCTAAGTGTGATAGCCTGAAATAACTCTATTGAATTTACATTCATGCTACGCAGACAGATTTCCACACTTTGCTTCCAAAATTCCCTAGAAAGCTGACTTATTCGAACCTCTAGATTACGAATAGAAGAGGCATGATCTTTTGCTACTTGCTTAAATTTCTCTTCCAATCTCTTATGGTTCTCTTCCATATCTGTGAGCTTATCCAGGATCTTATCCAATTTAGAATCCTATGAACTGGATTCATCATATTGAAATTCAAATGGATCTTGATGTCCCATATGAGTACTTGTATTGTTTGACCAATAGAAATTTGGGTGGTTCTGCCACCCCGAATTGTATGTGTTCTTATGTAACACCCCACTTCTGCAAGACCCGAACCCGACATCAATGGTGATATCCGAGTTCGTGCCCTATGAGGGTGGCATGTTATAGCACTCGATCATTCAAATTGTAGTAAAAATTTTTTTTTACGACAACATAAAGTGTGAAAATTGATAACCAAATTGGCCCATTTTATTTTATAACCATTTTCAACAAA
>JAOQMS010000009.1:5834192-5882817 GCA_027563885.1 Erythroxylum longipes
TATGTGTATGCATAAACATGTAGAGGCATTTCTAAACGCCCATGGACCACTCAAAATTACTATTCTACCCTTCCCATAAGTGATGGGATGTTACATCCTATAAGGATGATGATTTTCACATCCAAATTGGGGCTCATTGAACTCCGCAAACATCCCTTGCTTCCTATAATATACATCCTCCATGATCGTTCTTTTTATCTCTTCTTAGCATTGAACTCTTCAAATGTCTCATTCTCACTCTAAGAAGTCTTGATGTGTACCTACCTTTTGCCCATTTTTTTCTCTTTTCTCTCTTTTTTTTCAAATTCAAAAACAAAAGATAGTGGTACAACCTTAGACTAAAGAACTAAGTTTCCTTCCCCGGCAACAGTGCCAAAAACTTGTTCACTCAAGGTTACACCCTCTAAGTTTCAATATTTTTAACCTTGGTAATTACCGCAAACGCACGGGTCGTTTACGTAGTACCTAAGGTGTCGATCCCATGAGGAAGGGAACTAGTCCTAAGTCTAATGGAAGCTAAGTCACAACCCTAACAACTATTGCAGAAAAGTAAATCAATTGATAATCAGATATGAGAATTGAAAGTGCTAAAAGCAACAAAAAAAGCAATCAAACAACCAAATCCAAAATCAACCTAGAAATCACCAAGTGAGAGAAAGGAGATTTTAATTCGAAATTAAAGAAACTCAACAAATTATGCAATTATTGACTCAATGGCCCTAGGGTGAATTACTCTCTCTCGACTTATAATTCTTAACCCTAATTGGTAAACCTTAATTCAATTTATGAGAATTCCGATCTCTCGATTCGCAATCAACCCAAAAACTAAATTAGATCTAAAGTTGTCTACTAACCTACTGGGAACCTATGCTCAATCTCTCGTTACAAGATTCTACCGGTTTGATTTAATCCTTTACCTATTAATTCACCCAACTCTCGTTAACCCAAATTGATCATTTTCACTTAGCTCACCCTCTCAGTCTATCGCCAAGTTATTAAGAACAAGACTTAAATCACAATCCAATCAATAAAAAAAACACAATCAAATAAACTTCATTAATCTCAAGAATCAAATCAAAACGTGAGTTTAAACATCAATTCAACATTCAACCAAACAAATCTCAACAGCTATTTCAATTCTATACATGAATAAAATTGAAATAACGAAAATACTGTAGGAAACGGAATTCGGGACAGCGACAACAGGAAACCTCCTATTTCGGGAAGTACTTCGCATCAAGCTCTTAACCGTGTCTCTCTTCCTTTGTCTCCTTCCTCGATCTCCCAGTGTTACCCTAGGTTTTCTCTCAGAATCGATCTCCTTCCTCAATCTCCCAGTGTCACCCTAGGTTTTCTCTCAGAATCGATGGAATGGAACTTTTTCATTAAACTCTTGGCTCTCTCCCCCAGATTCTGCTGGCTGTCACATCATATTATATTTATATCTTCGAGGCTTTAGATCAAAATCAGAGTTGAAATGGTCCAAAAATTCATCCAAAATTTGATTTTTTCTGTCAGCCTGACACGGTGCGTGATCTTGGCCCTGCCTGCCACGATCGTGGCCTGAATTGACGCCCTCTATCATGATCGTGGCCTATGTACACAATCATGACCTAGCTACTTCTGGTTCTTCCTCTTTTTTCACGATCGTGGCTTGTGTGCACGATCGTGGTCTATGCTTTTTGGCCCAAAAACTCTTTAACTCTTCTCGTTCTTCCCTGTTTACCTGACAACACTAGCACACACATCAAGGTATCTCAAAAATATACTATTTAAGCTCAAAGATTCAAACTAACCCATAAAAACACTTAAACACAAAAACTAACCTAATTAAACCCTAAATGCATACTAAACAATTGAAATAACATTAAAATACTTATCAAATCTAACCCTGAAACACAATACAAATCACAACTATCAGAAGGCACCTCCCATTCTTCACAATATTTAAAAAATCTTAGAAGTTCATATGGAGCAACCGAACGTTAGTAGGCCTTTAAACACCTTAAAACTACATACATAACCCCCTGCTAATTTTGACCTCACAAAAGCCCATCCCAGCCCAAGAAGAGCATATATATGTGTGTGTGTATATGTGTATAGAGAGAGAGAGAGAGGTGTATAGTGTGCAACATATGGACTGTAAGAAAATCAATAAAAATGCTACATTCTCCTTTTTCTTCTCCATATTTCAGATAATAACAACAATAACAATATTCAGTATAAATTTCACTAGAATTCAGGGTCTGAAGAAATCCCGTAATACACAACTTTACTCCTAACTAAAAGAGAGGCTATTTCCAAATTTTCAAGTAAAAAGTATACAAAAATGGCATCTTTCTCCTTCAGGTAAAACTTTTCTTATGTATTTCCTCATTTTGTTTTTTTTGCAGTAAATCAGAGAATAAAAGTAAGATTTCTCGTTAAATTTCATCTCTTTTATTAATGAATTTCAGTTATCCTAAACTAGTTTCTAGTTGAGATTGTATTGTGTTGTTTGTGATAAAATTTTTGATGAAATTGGAAAAAAAACAAACAATTTTGATGAAATTGGAAAAAACAGATTGGAGAAAAGATCTCTAGAAAAATGAGAAAAAGAAGAGTTAGGAGAAGAGGATAGGGTGAAAACAAAGATAATTTTATAAAATTTTAGGATATATTAAGGGGAAAATAGAAAATATTAATATTTAAGGGTAAAATTAAAATTTATCGTAAAAGAGTGTCCTAGTAATAATAAAGAATGTGTAAGTAAAATAGGAATTTTTAATAGTTAAGAGTAATTTAGTAATTATGGTGGGAAGATAAAGTAAGGATGTTGTTTAGTAATTAAGAACAAAGTGGTAAAAAAAGGAGTAATTTTGGATTATTAAGTATAGTTAAGTTTGAAATTTTTTTTGCAAATAAAGACTAATAGAATTTTATAAATATCTAGATCTAGAGGATAGATTAGAGAGTAGATTGGACCAATCAAAATAGTTGAATGTGAAAATTAGGTAAGAATAATCTTAAACTGAACCTTATAGTTGTGTACGATTCATAAAAATTTTGAAATTTTGTTATCAATAAATTATTTTATGGTAATTTATAATTTGAATTATTAATTAATTAAATTAATAATTAATGATAAATAATCAACTATATGGATTTATAAAATATATGAATTTTGTAAGAATTTTATTTATTAAACAAATGATTGACAAGGTACAAAATATTTAGTATTTATATTTTGTTACGTGTTATGATGTGTTGCTTGATAATTTGAGGAAAATATGATATTTATAATTTTTAGTTGTGCATGTGTATAATTAAGAAAATTAAGGTAAGACAAATCACATTCATGAAATTACATAGAGACCGATTTATAATGGTTTGAGAATAGCTTGTGAAAGTTGAAAATTTGTGGCTTGTCTAGCTACAACACACTCATAATGTCATATCTTTTTCATACTTACATTTAGTGTATTAAGGATGTTGAATGTCTTATTATGCTCATTTATAACCATTTTTATATACAAGACATTATGTGGAAAAAATTGATAAATTATATTTTTATCTGAGAACTTCCATCATCTTCTCTAATTGACCTCCTATGATGTTTTCAGGTTTTTAACATAGATAGAAAGTCTGAATCTAAACATGGTCAATAGAAAATATTTAGAAGACATCTAATTATTTTCAGGAAGCCCAGATTCGTAGTTGTTCGAATTTGGTTGGACTAGCAACCGTATGTTCAAAGTAAAACTATTTTTGTAGAATCAACAACCTGACCACTGGACATTTACATGGAAATATTTGAGGCTTATGAAATCCAAATGAGGTGAATCAAAACCTTAAATTCAAGCCAACATCCTGGAACATAATTCTTATGTAGAACTCGAGGCCCAAAAGTGTTGTTTTAAGGGGGACTGGGAAGGAGTTATGAAATTTTCCCTGGACAGGTCTGACCTTCCCCTTAGTTTTTTGGCTCAATAAATGAAGAATATGTTATGCAATGCTAGATGGACAACCATGCAATTTCACAAATTGGGCATTTTAATTGGTTTGCACAGCTGGATGCACAGACATGCACCCAACTGTGTATATGCCTGTCAACGTAGTTTTTACTATAAATTGACATTTTAGGCGGTGAAATAATGATGGATCAGTTTTGGAAGAAAAGAAGGGGTAGAGCACGCATTCTATGGAGATCCATAGATGGCTAAGCTTGCTCAACCTGGTTCAGAGGTGAACTCAAAGCCAAACACCACATTGAACACTTCTTCATTGTGTAATGTTGAATCATTCTCTCTTTAGGGATTGTTTATATTATCCTATGTTTATTGATTTGGCTATTTGTATAAAGATGATATGAATGCATTCATTAGGTTGTTTTTACGAAAACCCATTGCTATAATCTTGAATACAATATGTAAACATTATGTTTTCAATTCATTTGTGGCAACTAATGGTGTTGAATCATTACGGATAACATAACTTTGGTTAAATGACCCGAGCTTATGTGGTTATTACCTTAATTGATTTGTTTTCCTAACTCGTAATGCGACTGTCCTATTAAATCTAGAGAGCTTGTTCTAGGTTGTTCGATAGCTAGGCTTAGTTAAAGAACTTGTTTTAATTAAACACGACCTAAAGGAATCAAAATTAACAGAGCTTGTAGTTAACCTACAATTAATAGTTTCTAGGAGAGGTGTGAAAATAACAACTAAATGAAGTATGTTTGAATGTGTATAGGCTAGATTGAATCGAGAACCAAATTCCAAATCCATCTATCACTTTTATCACCTTTGATTGTTTTATTTAATTTGCTTTCTTTAGTTTAATTCCACTTTATTTTTTTATTTGAATCAAACCGAATGCCCCATAACCTAAACACCAATTCTTTCATTACAAAAGCTACACAAACACTCTTTGTGGATACGATCCTTACTCACCGCTACTATGAATCTTATTGTGCAGAGTTAGATTTATTTATGGTGCATTTGACACAAATCAACAATTAATTTGAAATTTTAATTTGATATTGATTATTCTATATCTATTCATGAATTCAATGATCATAAATTGTCATGAAGGATTGGTACAAGTAACAAATAGGTCATTTATTAATTTACATAGTTAACTTATAAGAAATAAGAAAACTAAGTTGAATAGTTGTAGTTATCTCAATTATTTAATTTAGGGTCTAGTATTTTTCACTAAGCTTATTGTTATCAATTAATTGATATAGAATGCTATCATACCTAATAAATTGATGGCAATTTTTGGCTTGAATGATGAATTTGAACTAACTAATTTAGGCAAATTTGAGGCTTATTAGAGCTATCCTAGTATGCTTTAGATTAACTACTTGAATTGTAAAAATTATACTTTTTAGACCAATGATCAATGTTACAATTAGATGAGATCTTTACCTTGAATCAAAGTTAAGCACTCTTGAATTTCTCACTTTTATATTCAGTTGATTTCTTTTAATTTCTTGTTAATTTTAGTAAATTACTTAATTAATCATAAACTCTCACTTTATTTTGTTAATTAAAATTAAGAAAATGGTGCTTAGTTCTCTTGGGATTTGACCTAGTTTTATAACTATTACAAGAAGTTAGAGAATCATAATTAATTTTGAGGGCTTCGACAACCCTATCAAAGACCTTCTAATTTTTATTTCTAATTTATTGATAAGTAGTGGAGATATGAATTTATTGCAAGCCTATAGTTAATAATTCTATTATGCATTGATTTAAGAGTTTTTACACTTTTTACCCTAAGCATTTTGAGTGCATTGAGTGAATCCATGGTAAGAATGTAAAAATTTATACTTTTGATTTCAAAAAGATTATTGATGTGATTATTATTGATATTGACTTATGATTGATAGTTTTATGATAACTTGAATCTAATTGTACATTAATTTGATTAATATAATATGATGTTATAGAGTGTGGACAAACAAGTTAAGGTTAATAAGGGATGGATGTTTGTAAGATTGATAATTTAGATTATGATTTGCTTGAGGACAAGAAAAATCTTAAGTGTGGAGATGTTTGATAAATGATTATTTGACTATATTTACCTATATTTAATGTGTTTTACTTGTTATTTAATATTTTTTACGGTATTGTTGGTACTTAATTTGTTTCAAGTGTGTTTGTAGGTGATAATTGCTTTTTTGGACCAAAAAGAGAAGAATTAAGATGAAATTGTAGTATAAAACGAAGATTTGAAACAACTTGGAGATACACGGACATGTACAGTGATTGTGTATGTCTTTGTAAACGTGTGAAAATTCAAATTTATTGTTTCTGGTCATGTGTGTTGCCCATGTAAGTCTCTATGCCCATGTAAAGTAGTGAATTTATATGTTTTTGGAGATAAACGATCACCTAGACGACCGTGTAAGTGATCGTATATATCCCAAAAACCCTATTTTGTTACTATAAAAGGACATTATTGGAGGCAGATTAGGAGAGTGGCAAGTTTTTAAGCATTTTTAAGTCATAAGAAACACAAAGAAGAGGCAGTTAAAAATTGAAGATGAGGAAAACATGAACATTACATCACAAGATATAATAGAGAGCATCAGTTAATCCATATTATAAGAAGATTCATTAGAGACAAAAGAGAGATTGAGAATATGATTTATTTTATATCTATTTTTCCTTCTGAATGTTTTTTATTGGTTTGTTTTTTATATGTAGGAACTAAATTAATTAGTGCTTAGGTGTGATGAACAATAAGTTTTGATAACAATATGATTTAATCTTTTATTCAAAGCAAAGTAATTTTATTGATTGATTTATTATGATTCAGTTATGGGTTATATTCTTGAACTAATATATCCAAAATATTAATCTACTATTTGATTTCATATGATTGAGATTGAGAAATACTTTTATGTAAATAGATTTACCATAATTAGAAGGAGTTTCATGTAAACCTAGAGATAGGTTGACATAAATCCTTTGGATTAAGTTCAAACCTAATAGTGAAATTCATGATTTAATAATGCAATCTTAGAAGTTTTTAACTAGAAAGAGATTTCAGTTAATCAATTGAGGGTTAGATGTAAATAGTCTTGAAAAAGATATTAACATTAGATAGGAATTTGCACAGTCCAATAATCAATAGTTTAATTGCATGATAAAGGGTTAGTATTTAAGAATTCTTAGGGGGATTCATCACCTAGGTATTATTTACTTGATATTGACTTTTCGCAGTATTTTCCTTTGCCTGATTTCATTATTATGTCAATCTTAGTTTATTTTGTTTAGTTTGATTTTTAACTAAATCCACAACCTGATTTGACATTAGATAATAGAAAAAGGGTTAATATAAGTACTTACAATCCTCATGGGATCGACCTGTACTTGTTAATGCTAGCTATAGCTAGAAATACACCATACACTTGCAGTTAAAATTGATAACTCTTTATAAGCATAGAAATCATTAATCAACAGTCCATATCCTTAAAATGATTAATTGAAATATCTCTATAATAAAAAGTTGTAAGTGTATTAGTTAATTGATGAATTTTATTTAATAGATTTGACTCTGACCCATAAGATTTATGTGGTCCTATCTTTAGGATTCCATGTAACTCTTATTAGTTATACTATGATCTTTTCATACATATGATTTCTCAATCTCCATATATAAAATCTAAAATTAAATCAAAATGCTAGCTTATTTCAACTCAACATAAGATATAATCATGAATAATTCACAAAATTAAATCAAAGAATCAATCCAAACACATAGTGAGGTTCCTCCCATCTAGATCTATCCTAATTAAGTTTATACTAAGGTAAAGAAATCCAAAAATAATCATGAAAGTAAAGAAGATAGAAGATGTCATTCTCATGAATTCTTAAAATCTTTTAGTTATTTAATTGAATTTTGATAGAATCTTCTCTTTTTTCCCTATAAAATTTCTCCTTTCTTGTTCTAAAACAATCTAGTTTAGCTCCTTAAAACCGCCCTCCAATCCCTAAAGCACAAAAGCTTAGAATTTTTATAAAAATTATTACCAACATAGGTTTGTGTTACACCTATGTTAGCTTAGTAAATCAATAGTTAAATCTTAAATCATGCATATAGGAGTCTATCTTGAGAATTCTATTCTGAAGGCAAAGTTCATCAATTTCCTAGATTTTTCAACTTGCATTAAGTCATAAATCAATTCCATATAACTCCACAATCCTTTAAATTTTAACTCAATCTATAAAATTCAACCTAAAGTGTGAAGTCAACATACATAAGAGTAATGCTTCAACAACATTTGTATGACTTATATTGATAGTAAAGCAAAAAATTTGACTTTAAATTAAATAATTAAAGGCTTATTTCAAAGGTCACCTTACTTTTGGTGCGAGAGTAAACAAGTAATCACAAATACTCCTAGGTACCCAATTAGGTCAGTATTTCTAATAGCTACTGGCACCATTTTTCAAATTCAACCTTTTAAATCTATATGAAGTTAATTGAGTGAATTTCTTTAATGTTCGCTTATTCACACTTTTTTTCTTTTTTTAATGGAATGTTAAAAATGCTTTAAAAAATTTTCTTTTGACTCAATTGTATGTCTAAATTACACAATAAGTATCATAGTGAAAATCAAATAATTATTTCAAAATTAAATAAGCAAATTAAAATTAGCTTAATAATTAATACTTATGGCTATTTGCCTAAATAAATCAAATCACAAAATAACTAACATTTTATTGAATTATCTCAATCGATATTCTGTTAAAGTTAAAAAAAAAATTTCCTAGAGTTATTCCACATTAAGCTAATTATAACCAAATTGATAACTATAAGTAATTAATTCCCTTCCCTATAGTTGAGTTGTACGTTATCCTTAACGCACATGCCATATTAAAACAATAGAAAACCTAAAAAAAGAATAAAGGGAATTTAGGATAATTGGTACTCTTATGATAATAAAATAATGTTGGCCTTGTCAAATTCCATTAATAATCCTTAATCTTTAATCCATTAATGGGGATCCTCAACTATTGTCTCACTCTCTAAATTCATATAGTGATGTGTTTGGGAAACATGAAAAAAAACATCGATCTATGCTGGTTATTGTCTTATATAGCCAACAAAACTTAACCAAATATAATTATAAGTAAGATAATCTTAATATAATAATGAAAAGAAATCAAAATATGATTAAATTATTAATTTTAAAACTAATTTAACTTAAAGCACATGCAACATAATAAACATTAGACAAAAACATACTAAATCTAGTGATAAAGATCATAAAAGCAACTACATTGAAACAAAAATACCTAAATCATTAAGTTGTCTCACAATAACTGCTTTTCTATAAGTCTTTTAGTTGGACTTTTTAGTTCAACTCTTCATCTTGGTAGCTCCTCAAATGAAGGCTTGATTATACTTTCCTTCGATCTCTTAATCTCCTTAAATTTCCTCTTCCTACTCATAGACTCATTAGCTTCCATATGTGCCATATGCTCCACAAAATAGGGGTATGTATCTCCCTTTCTTTTCCTTGCATGATATAAGTCTTTAATGGATCTTTTGTGATTATGTTCTCTATAAATTGAGAAACTTTAGTATCAATCATATCTATAAAGAAACAAAATCATCTTTGTTAATGGGATGTCTTATGGTTTTAGATATCTTAAAAGCTATTTTCTCATTTCCTACCCTTAAGATTAAGTTCCCATTCTTATGGATTATTGAAATTTTGAAGGCCTTTAATTAAACTTGATGTAATCCCTTCTATTTCTCTGAAATTGCTCCTTTTTTTTCAATCCTAAGATACTGTAGTTTAATTCCTTAAGATCATTCTCTTAGCCTTTATTCATCTTTAATCATTTTAGGCATAAAAGCATAGAATTTTTATAAAAATTATCGCCAATACGGAACCAAAATAGGTTTTTGTTATACTATTGTTACTTTAACAACTCAATAATTACCCTGTATTATAAATCTAAGGGTTTATATTAAGAAACAATTTTGAAGGCTTAAATTTGAATTCACATTTGGGCCTTATTTTTCCATGTGGCAAATTCTCGAAGAAACAAAATGAACTAGTAGCCTACATAGATAGAATATAAGTCCATGTTTGACCTATTTTTTGAGTCATTCCTCTAAAATTATGTCAAAATTGCTCTGGTTTGACTTAAATCTGCTCGATTTCGTTTCTTTTTCATTGAGCTTATATCAATATTTGAACATATAATATAATTCGCATTACCAAAATCTATTAAAAAAACATCAAATTTCAAGCAAATTTCTCTCAATAATGCTAAAAACATAGTCTAATTAACACTTATCAACTAAATCATGTCATTTATCAATATGTTACTGGTCCTTTCCTTCAATGTCAGGTAGCTATCTATAAACTATTAAATCTAAAAGAATCTAACAAATTTAGGGCATGTCTTTCTCAAAAAATACTAAAATTTATCTTTATTTTTCCTCTATATGTCACACTCTTGTTAGCCAAATTAGGCTCATATGAACCAAAAAAAAACAAGTCATTGATTTGTCGTAAATGTAGCGTCATCATCCTCATTCATTTAAAACTAATTAAAAAATCTAACATTTAAGTTATTTACCACACAATCCGTATCATCTTAGTCATTGATTTTGAATTGTTTAAATCTTAGCCATTGAAATAGATCTACACCTCAACCATTCAAAATAATCAAATGAATAGTCAAGATGAAGTAACTATATATTGGAGAGATAACTAAGCCATAAATAAATATCTAGATACTCCACTAGTAGTATAATTTTTACAGGTTTGAAAGGAGAAAAAGTATGATAAGAGTTCTTCTAAAGAAAAAATTGAGCCACCTAAAGCCAAAATTTATTTCGCCCTTTTGAAATAGAGACAATAAATGTTCTTAGTGTTTAGGAATATGACATATTACATCCCAATGCCTAAATAAAAGAGTTATGATCATGAGGGATGATGGAGGAGTAGAGAGGATGGTTGACTCGAATGAAAAAAAAAGCTATATCACCACTTAAATATTATAACAATAAGGGTATTGAATATGTTATTAAGAGCAATGTGCTTATCACTTAGAGAGCACTAAGCCTTAAAATCAAGGAGGATGAGCTAAAGCAGTAGAATGAAAATATATGTAATAGCTTATTTTCAAAACATTACTAAGGGTTAGAGTCTTAGACTACTGAGTCACATGAGTTTTTGTCATTAAGAATTTATTAGGTGCATTTCATTCAGATGCATACCATTAGCATACACACATGAATTATGATTTTGTAGACATTGTAAAGATTGTTTATGCACTCAATTGACATATTCTAGGGTATGAAAGATTTAAAATGATTATTATGTATTGTTTATGTCTTGAAATTGGTTCGATAGATTACAATTAGTAAATTGGAATTTATTGTTATAATTGGGAGATTTATGAATTAATATGTACATTTGGACTATGAAAAATGTCAAATGGCAAGATAAGTTGACACATGGTAGTAGAAATAAGTGACACGTGGCATTAGGATTAAGTGACAAATGGCTCAGATAATTGGGTGACAAATGGCTTAGAGATTGAATGACAAATGGCACAGAGGTTGAGTGACAAATAAACTAATTATTAAGTGACATTTGGTAGCTTAAGTGGAAGACATGCGGTTTGGTTCTTTAGTTGACAAGTGTCATGACACTTACCACACACCTACCCCACATAACAACCATTTTCTCTTTCATTTTGGTACATGCAATCTTCTTTTTTCTTCTTTCAATTTTCGACACTCACCTAACCCACATAACTTTGAGTCTTGTCAAAATTATACACTAGCCACTCCAATATTATGTTATCTTTTTCTTATTGCTAAAACCCATTTCGATTCCCATCTTGTTCTTGAATTTGTGGTGAATGTGCAAGCTAGGAGGGCTAGGTTAGCTTGATGAAATAAGGAAGCTTTTTAGCTAAATAAGTAAGTAAAGTGTTATTCTTTAGGGCATGCTTTAATAGAAAGATTATGATGATGGATTGTGATAATGGTGGTTAATGAAGTGTGCTGGAATTTGATGAATAAATGAATACACTTGTGTTCTGTTTTTGTGTACATGATAAACAATAGTTTGTAAATTTTTGTATATATGATTTTGAGTTGGTATTGAGGTGAATTTAATGAGGAATTGAAGTATAATTAATGAACTAGTAAGAAGATATTTAGGATTTGGTATATAGATGTTAAAATTTTGGAGAAATTGAAGGAGAAGGCAGAGTGAACACTCGGTTCACTCATCCCACGATTGTGGGAAGGGAGATGCTTTGGAAATGAAATGTTATGTTTTGTGTGATATTTGAACCAACTAAGGATAAGTTACTTTACTTTAGTGCACTTAGACTTAATTGAGACTTGAAATGAACCTAGTTTGATGTTGGATTAGTTAGTTAAGTGATTGTTAAGTTTATGTTGTTATTTGATGTTATAACTTAAGGAAAGGATGGTTTGATAACAATGTATCTAAATATGGAATTTATGAGTTGTCTAAGAAATAAAGGTGTCCTTATGAATGCAAATGTGATTCAAAGAGTATGAGTAATATGAATTAGGTATGAATGAATGAGAATTTGGATATTGTGTGATTATATAATGCTAGAAAAGGATTAGTGAATGACTAATTGATGAATTTAGAATAATCAAGTTTACTTAAGGTATAAACCTAAATTGCAAACTAGTTATATACAAGTTATGATGGATAAATGATTAAAATATGTGATTTAAAGATATATACCTAGGAAAGTCAATTGAGCATGCATTAAACATGACATACATATATATATATATATATATATATATACATTCTGTATGTGTGTCTGTGTTTGTGTGTCTGTGTGTGCATGATTGAATATATATATGATTGATCAAATTAGTAATGAGATACAATATGTGTGTATAGCATGAATAAAGAAGCATAAATCGAATGTCAGCATTTAGACATTGCTGGTTCGTCAAGGCAATAACTTATCTAGAGTATACTGTGAGTTAACCTAGATGTTTTCTCGCCCTGATTGATTTGTTTCTGTTTAAATTTCAGTTATTGAACTGTTATTGTTATGATTGTGATATTTCCGGACATTGATGGTCTGAGAAGTTTGATATTTGGGATTGTATTGGGAGTGTTTCCTAATTGTATGTGAATCTGGAAAATATGTGTACTCAACTAAATGTTGAATGCCATACTCAGATATGATAAATATGATAAATAAGTGTGCAAATATAATGAAAGTTTCTAATAGCATATTATGTGAATTAATGAATCCAATCATATTATTATGTAGAAAAGAGTTATGACCGGAGTGACCAGTGTGAAAAAGAGCTTAAAGCTTAGAAATATGCATAAAGATCCACAGGCTCAGTTATTATTGAGCTCGGTATCTACAATGGGTATGGGACAGTAAATGAAATGAGCTTGGTATCTACAATGGATACAAGATAGTAAATAGGTGCTCAGTCACAACAAAGTAAAAATGAATAGAGTCATATATGCATAGCATATATAACTTGATATGTATCATATGCATGATTGAATTGATTTATTGGAATGTTTTGAATAGTGATGCGAAATATTGCATACAGGTTGTACTTGTTAAAAATGTTCAATATTGGATTATATGATTTGCTTATGAATTGAATTGTAAATTGTCCCTATGTTTTGATATGGGTGAGCATATCGATGATGGTTTATTTACTAAGTTCTCAAATTCATCAAAATTGCAAATGTTGATTTTCAGGCACGAGGGAGACCTAGCTCCTAAGGCAAACTAGTAAAAGTCTAGTTCTGTCAATTTTGGAAATCAAGAATGGCTCAAAGGTCTGGTCAGTTAATACTGAGAAGTTTAGATAGAATACTTTTGTATAGTTTCTCACTTCATATAAAACATTTTGTAAAAGAGAAAGTAAACTCTCAGATGTTTTTGGTAATGTAAATATATGTACTATGTAGTGTAATACTATAGTGTAAATTATGTTTATGAATGAAATGGGAAAGTTGATCTTTTGAGTACTTATGTTCTGTTTGATACATAATAAGTTGATGTGATTGCTCTAACATGCCATTTTAATAGGGTATGTTATTGAATGTCCTTTGGATGTTCAAGCATATGCTCTATGGTAGTGGTGTGCTACAAGTTTTGGTATTAGAGCCTGGGTTGACATCCTCAAGGATATATAGGAACATTTAGATATGATATATAGTGATAGACTCGTATAGTGATCATTGTTTGTTATAGGTCATTCGCTATAGGAGATTGAGTCGCAGAGTCAGCTAACCTTAAGTCCATAGGAGTTAATAGAGAGTCTCCATTATCTCAATTTTAACAAATGTCTCCAAGAATTCCTAAGAGGAGAGAGAGGAGATATTATCAACTTAGGAAGTGGGAGACTGTAGACTTCTATGGAAGTACAGACCTTGCGGAGGCAGAACGATGGTTGGAAAGAACGAAGCCAATGTTTGATCAGATGGACTGCGAGTCTGACAAGAGATTTAATTATACAATCTTGCTACTGCAAGGTCTGGTTTATCAGTAGTGGAAGATTGTTCCCGGTAGTTTTGCCCGACCATGTAGACTAATATGGGGAGACTTCCTGAGGGTTTTTAATTAGAAATATATGCCAAAGATTTACCTGGATAGGAAGATGAAGGAATTCTTATATCTGAAACAAGGAAGCCTTATTATAGTTAAGTATGAGGTACAGTTTAATAAGTTAACGGGTATGCTACTGCTTTGATTTTGACTAAGGAGGATGAATGTGGCAATTTGAGGATGGACTAAAACAGAAATCAGGACAAGATTGCTATTATCAATATAAGTAATTTATTGAATTACGAGTTTCCTTAATTAGAATTGGACAATTATTGAAAGATGAACAAGAAGAGTATAGGCAAGAGTTCAGAATGAAGAGACATGGTAAGTCTTAAGCTGATTCTGGTAGGAGATTTATTAAACGCCAAAATAGATTTTTTCAATCACAGACTAGATCGAGACAGTCAAGGTGTAGACCAAGAGGTTGTTTTGTTCATGCTGGTAGTGGTAGAAGTCAAGTATCAACAGGGTAGACCTAATAGATGCCTAGTTGTGAGCATTGTAGAAAGAAATATGGTGGGGAGTGTTGGAAGATATCAGGAGCTTGCTTTCATTGTGGCTCTTTTGAGTATCATATTAGAGACTATCCCATGACTTTGGGACTACAGTTTGACTTTGGGACTACAGTTTGGAGTGAGAGGAGGATCAGTGAATGAGACGACTGTCCAATAAAGTAGAGTTAGTGGAGCAGGACAAAGAGACAGAGGTAGAGGTAGAACAAATTCAGTAGGTATTAGTGTCAAGACTGAGGTGCGAAGTAACCAACCGTAATCTAAGGCAAGAATCTTTGCCATCGCCAGACAGGAGGCACAGAACTCCCCAGATGTTGTTGCAGGTGTGTTACATATCTTTAATTTTGAGGCATTTGCATTGTTAGATCCAAGATCTACACACATTCATTTATCACACCACATCTGGCATCTAAACTATATTGTGAGAGAGAGATATTGAAATGTGGCTTAGAGGAGAGTACACTGGTAGGTAGTACTACAGTGATTGGAGAAGTATGTAAAGGGTGTATGGTTTGAGTTGATCAAGCAGTGTTGAAAGCCAATATGATAATATTGCAGTTGAAAGAGATAAACCTTATTTTAGGTATGGACTGGCTTACTACACATAGGTTGTGACGAACTGCTACACTAAGGAGGTCATTCTTGAATCTCCTAATCAACCGAGACTAATATTTCGAGGTGTTAGTCAAGTAGTGCCAACCAGATTGATTTCTTTAATGAGTGCTTTTAGGATGATGAGAAGTGGATATGAGGCTCACTTAGCCTATGTGACTAATACCCGGAATGAACAGACAATTCACAATATTCCTATTGTTAGGGATTTTATGGATGTGTTCCCTACTGAATTACCAAATCTACCCCTAGATAGGGAGACAAAGTTCACTACTGACCTTGTTCCAAGTACTACTCCTATATCTATTCCTTCGTATAGGATGGCACCTCTAGAACTTAAAGAACTTAAGACCCAATTGTAGGAATTGTTAGATAAGGGTTTTATCAGACCTAGTGTGTCAACTTGGGCAGCTCCGGTTTTGTTTATGAAAAAGAAGGATGGGACTTTGAGATTGTGTATTGATTATAGGCAATTGAATTGGGTGACAGTGAAGAACAAGTATCCTTTACCGAGAATAGATAATTTACTTGATCAGTTATAGGGAGCTCAGGTGTTTACTAAATTAGATTTGAGATCAGGGTATTATCAGTTTAAGATAGCAGAAGCTGATGTACCAAAGAGTGAATTCGGAACCAGATATGGGCATTTGTGTTTTTGGTGATGCCTTTTAGATTGACAAATGCCCCTGCAGCTTTTATGGCATTGATGAATAAGGTATTTCAACCTTACTTAGATCATTTTGTGATTGTATTTATAGATAATATTTTGGTGTATTCAAATAGTAGAGAGGAATATTCTGAGCATTTGAGGCTAGTCTTATAGATAATGAGAGAGAAGTTATTATATGCTAAGTTTAGTAAGTATGAATTTTGGCTTAATCACAATGGTGTTTTTGGGTCATATAGTATCTGGATAGGGCATACAAGTAGACCCAAAGAAAGTTGAGCCAGTGTTGAAGTGGGAAGCCCAAGAAATGTGTCTGAGATTTGAAGTTTTCTTAGATTCGCAGGATACTACAAGAGGTTTGTCGAGGGGTTTTTATTAATCTTAGCCCCTTTGACAAAGCTTTTGAGGAAGAATGTACCTTTCAGATGGACTGATGAATGCCAAAGAAGTTTTAAGTAACTAAAACATCTATTAACTATAGCACCGGTGTTAGTTATTCCATTTGGATATGGAGGATATGTTGTGTATGGTAATGCTTCCCACTAGGGATTAGGATGTGTTTTGATGCAATATGGTAGAGTGATTGCATATGCATTGAGACAGTTAAGGTCTCATGAGTTCAACTATCTGGTTCATGATTCATAACTTACTGCAGTGGTGTTTGCTTTAAAGATTTGGAGACATTATTTGTATGGTGAAACATTTTAGATATTTACAAATCATAGAAGTTTGAAATATTTATTGAGTCAGAAAGAACTGAATATGAGACAAAGGCGATGGATTGAATTGCTTAAGGATTATGATTGCACGATTGAATACCATCTTGGTAAAGCTAATGTTGTGGCTAACGCATTAAGTAGGAAATCTAATAGTAGTGTGGCACAAATTCAAACATCGAGGTTACCAAACTTAGTATAACTGAGAGCATTAAATGTTGAGCTGAATTTGGGGTAAAATGAAGCATTGTTAGGTACATTAAAGCTTAGATTGGTATTGCATGAAAGGATCAGAAAAGCTTAAAGCAAGGATCCAAAATTTGTGAAAAATCATTGAGAAGTTGAAACAGAATCCGAATTCTGAGTTTAAATTGAGGGTGATATATTATGGTTAAAGTAGAGATTATGTGTATATGATGTGAATGATCTGAGAAAAGAAATTTTGGAGGAAGCTCACATAGCAGCCTATGCTATGCATCCTGGTACTACTAAGATGTACAATACGCTGAAACAACATTTTCAGTTGCTAAAGATGAAGAAACAAATGGTAGATTATATTGCTAAATGTTTGACTTGTCAATAGATTAAGGCAGAGCATCAGGCTCCAGTTGGAAAGTTACAATCATTACCTATTCCAGAATGGAAATGGGAGAGGATCATTATGGATTTCATTATGGGTTTGTCAAGGAATCTGAGGCAATATGATGTCATATGGGTGTCATTGTTGACAGATTAACGAAGTTGACTCATTTCTTACCTGTGAGAGAGAATAATACACTGGGTCAGTTAGCCCTGAATTATGTTAATGAGGTAGTGAGATTACATGGAGTTCTAATGTCCATTTTATTGGATCGAGACCACAGATTTACTTCGAGATTTTGGGGTAGTTTACAAATAGCATTGGGTACAAAGTTGAGCTTCAGTACAACCTTTCATCTTCAGACAGACGGACAGAGTAAGAGAACTATTAAGACTGTTAAGGATATGCTCAAAGCTTGTGTTTTGGAGTTCCAAGGAGCATGGGAACGATATGTAGCTCTTATTGAATTTACATATAATAATCACTATCACAGTAGTATTGGTATGGCTCCATATGAGGCATTATATGGCAGAAAGTGTCGGTCACCTTTGTATTGGGATGAAGAGAGTCTAAGGTTTGTTGAAGGCCCAGAGTTGATTCAAAATACTGTTAATAAGGTTAAACTGATCTGTAATATAATTAAAGCAGCTCAAGATAGGTAGAAAAGTTATACAGATTAGCATCAGAGAGATATGGAATACCAAATGGGAGATAAAGTGTTCTTGAGAGTATCACATTGGCGAGGAGTGCTAAGGTTTGGTAAAAAGGGTAAGTTATGTCCTAGATACATTGGTCCATATGAGATTACTAAAAGAATAGGACCATTGGCTTACAAGTTAGCATTACTAGCAAAGATGGCTCAGATCCATAATTTGTTTCATGTTAGTATGCTCAGGGGATATCGGTTAGATCCAACATATATATTGCTAGCATAGGAAGTTAAAATTGTAAGTAATTTGAGTTATGTTGAAGAACCGGTAAAAATAATGGGTTATCAGACTAAACAATTCAGAAACTGAGTGATTCCATTGGTTAAAGTCCTTTGGAGGAATCATTCGAGAGAAGAAGCCACATGGGAAACTGAGAAGAAAATGAGGAAATAATACCCCCATCTATTTGATCAATTAGGTAAGAATTTCGAAGACGAAATTTTTTAAGGGGGAAGAATTGTAATAATTGTTTTCCAAAACATTACTGAGGGTTAGAGTCTTAGACTATTGAGTCACATGAGTTTTTGTTGTTAGTCACATATATACCATTAGCATGCACACATGAATTATGATTTTGTACACATTGTAAAGATTGTTTATACACTCAATTGAGATATTTATACACTCAATTGACATATTCAAGGGTGTGAAAGATTTAAAATGATTATTATGTATTATTTATGTGTTGAAATTGGTTTGATGGATTACAAATAGTAAGTTGGAATTTATTATTATAATTAGGAGATTTATAAATTAATATGTACATTTGGACTATGAAAAATATCAAGTCACAAGACAAGTTGACACAAGATAGTAGAAATAAGTGATATGTGGCATTAGGATTGAGTGACAAATGGCTCAGATAATTAGGTGACAAATAGTTAGGAGATTGAATGACAAATGGCTTAGAGGTTGAGTGACATTTGATAGCTTAAGTGGAAGACATGTAGCTTGGTTCTTTAGTTGACAAGTGTCATGACACTTACCACACAGCTACCCCACACGTTATACACACACAAGACAACCATTTTCTCTTTCATTTTGCTACATGCCATCTTCTTCTTTCTTTTTTCAATTTTTGACACTCACCCAACCCACATAACTTTGAGTCTTGCCAAAATTATGCACTAGCTACTATAATATTTTGTTATCTTTTTCTTGTTGCTGAAACCCATTTCTATTCTCATCTTGTTCTTGAATTTATGATGATTGTGCAAGCTAGAAGGTCTAGGTTAGCTTAATGAAATGAGGAAGCATTTTAGCCAAACAAGTAAGTAACGTGTTACTCTTTATGGCATGCTTTAATAAAAAGATTATGATGATGGATTGTGATAATGGTGGTTAATGAAGTGTGCTGGAATTTGATGAATAAATGGATACACGTGTTTTGTTTTTGATTTGTGAGTTGTTGTATCGATGATTTTGAGTTGGGATTGAGGTGAATTGAAGTATAATTAATGAAGGATTTGGTAAATAGATGTTAAAAATCTAGACAAATTGAAGGAAAAGGGAGAGTGAACACTCGTTTCACTCACCCCACGATCATGGGAAGGTCCTCCGTGATCGTAGGAAATGCTTTGGAAATGAAATTTTATGTTTTGTGTGATATTTGAATCAACTAAGGGTAAGTTACTTTACTTTGGTGCATTTAAACTTGATTGAGGCTTGAAATGAACCTAGTTTGATGTTGGATTAGTTGGTTAAGTGTTTGATAAGTTTAGGTTGTTATTTGATGTTATCACTTAAAGAAAGGATGGTTTGATATCAGTATATCTAAATATGGAATTTATGAGTTGTCTAAGAAATAAAGATGTCCTTATAAATGCACATGTGATTCAAAGAGCATGAGTAATATGAATTAGGTATGAGTGAATGAGAATTTAGATATTTTGTGATTATATAATGCTAGAAAAGGATTGGTAAATGAATGGTTGATGAATTTAAAATAATTAAGTTTACTTGAGGTATAAACCTTAATTGGAAACTAGTTATATCGAAGTTATGATGGATGAATGATTAAGATATGTGATTTAAAGATGCATACTCGGGAAAGTCAATTTAGCATGCATTAGACATGACACACACACATATATCTGTGCATGATTAAATATATATAGGATGATCAAATTAGTAATGAGGGTACAATATGTGTGTATCGCATGACTAAAGAAGCATAAATCGAATGTCAGCATCCAAACACTGCTGGTTTGTTAAGACAATAGCTTATTTGGAGCATACTGTGAGTTAAGTTAGATGTTTATCACCCTGATTGATTTGTTTCTATTTAAGTTTTAGTTATTGAACTGTTATTGTTATGATTGTGATAATTCCAGACATCAATGGTCCGAGTAGTTTGACATTCGGGATTGTATTGAGAGTGTTTCCTAATTGTATGTGAATGTGAAAAAATATGTGTACTCAACTAAATATTGAATGCTAGACTCAGAAACGATGAATATAATAAATGAGTGTGCACATAGAATGAAAGTTTTTGATAGCATATTATGTGAATTGATGCATTCCATCATATTGTTATGCATGATCAGATAAAGGAATTGTGAAAGTGACCAGTGTGAAAAAGAGCTTAAAGCTCAGAAATATGCATAAAGAGCCACATGCTTAGTTATTAATGAGCCCAGCATCCACAATGGGTACAGAATTGTAAATGAAGTGAGCCCAGTATCCACAATAGATACAGGACAGTAAATAGGTGCTCGGTCACAACAAAGTAAAAATGAATGGAGTCACATGTGCATTTGCATATATAACTTGATATGTATCATATGCATGATTAAATTGATTTATTGGAATGTTCTGAATAGTGATGCGAAATATTGCATACAAGTTGTACTTGTTAAAAATGTTCGATATTGTATGATATGATTTGCTTATGAATTGAATTGTAAATTGTTCTTGTGTTTTGATATGAGTGAGCACATCGATGATGGTTCACTCACTGAGTTCACAAACTCATCAAAATTGCAAAGTTGATTTTTAGGTACGAGGGAGACCTAGCTCTTAAGGCAAACTAGTAGAAGTCTAGTTTTGTCAATTTTGAAAATAAAAAATGGCTCAAAAGTTGGTTAGCTGATACTGAGAAGTTTACATAAAATACTTTTGTATAGTTTCTCACTTCATATAGAACATTTTGTAAAAGAGTAGTTAACTCTTAGATGTTTTTAGTAATGTAAATATATGTATTATGTAGTGTAATGCTACAGTGTAAATTATGTTTGTAAATGAAATGGGAAAAGTTGATCTTTTGACTACTTATGTTCAGTTTGATGCCATAATAAGCTGATGTGATTGCTCTAACATGTCATTTTCATAGGGTATGTTCTTGAATTTCCTCTGAATGTTTGGGCATATGCTCTATGGTAGTGGTGTGTTACAATATATTCCATATTAATTTTCAAATTTATGACAAGGTATATATTGTGATTATTGATTGACAAAGTTGTAATATTATGGATAACAGTAACATTATAGAGAAATTGAGTTTAGTTACTATAAAATATCCAAAGTCATATAAACTTCAATACATTAAAGAGTGCAAAGAGATCAAGGTGAACAAGTAGGTGATGATTTTCTTTTCTAATGGAAGCTATTAAGAAGAGGTATTATGCAATATGATACCTATGTTAGTTGGTCACATCTTATTAGGAAGGTCATATAAATATGACATAAATGTTGCATATGAAGGCTTTAAGAATAGGTACACTTTTATGAAGGATGATGGACCTATTACTCATGTAGTTTTAACACCTAAGTAGGTCTATGAATACTAATTAAGATTGAAAAGAGAGAATGAAGGAAAGAAGAATGAGAGGGAGAAAAAGGGGAATAATATTAAGAGTGTTCTTTGCACTAACCCATCCATGATTGTACCTCTATAAAAAGAGACTTATTTCCCTTTTATTGTAAGTGAAGGTTTAAGAATGAATCATTTGAAGAGCGAGGTTATAATGCAAGTATGTCTAGCCCAAATAGGTGATCCATTTCATGTGAGTTTGGGTTAATTACAAGAGTTAGAGTTGGAGGAAGAATAATCATCTTTGGATGAACATAATTTCCAACATAGGCATTGAATAAATTTTGCCAACTTATCAAAGTTATAGGAGTATTCCAGACTGTGTCTAACTTCACAAAGTTAAAAAGAGATCTATAGTCTTAGACACAAGCATTTTTTAGACCATGCCTACTGATGTTTAAAAGTTAGTAACTAACATGATCTGGTCCACAATCATATCTAAGTCTATGCATGTTCGAAACCTAAGTTCTTTTATTTAGTATTTTAAGGCATGTTTCTTTTTAATTAGAATTTTTTTGATATATTTGTTATTTGGAAGTAGTCAAAACTTGTTTTCCTTATTATTCATTCAATTTCGAACTTATTGAAGAATTCTTTTTTGGTGGCATTCAAATTCTTTTGGTTCTTGATTCCTTATAATCAACATATTAGTTCCTCTATATGGTTGTTCTAGCTTTAGGACTAAATTAAACTTGTTCATGGGTTCTCTAATGTATATTCCTAAGTGAGTTAGCATCATTTTCCCCCACACTAATAAAAGCTATATGATCACAGTTTAAAGAATGTGGTCCACTTCAATAGTCTTTCCAATAGCTCATCAATAGATTAATACCCTACTTTATGATTGTTGGTCCCCAAATTACATATAAGAGGAGGTGAATTATGTGTATATACTTTTTGACCTTTTAAATTTTCTAATAATTGAATTGTCTATTCTAATGATTGACTAATATATATAAGGTAATATTAAAAAAAACACAACAATAATAAGAGAAAATAGGGAAAGAAAGACAAAACCAAATTTTAATAGTTAAACCAAACAACTTTGCCTACATTCACTTCCTAGGATCCATTAGGGGTTCACTATTTGCTTCCTTTAATGGGTGAAGAGTAGTTCTCCATACATCATCTTCTTTGTCATAAGTGAAGTGTAGCTCTCATAATCATCTTATTTTATCACAAGTGAAGAGAAAACCTTTTACAACTCTTGTTCAAGATCAAGAGAAACCATCACAATGTATGTTTTAGTAATTTTCCCAATTGCAACAATTGCATAATCTTATATAACTTAAGATCTTCTTTTCTTGTTCGCACAAATGAACTAGGGCTTAATATATGTCATACAATGAACAAATGCACTCTTTATCCTCTCAACATTCTTATCAATTCTTTAGTATGCAAGATATTCATCCCACAATTCAAGTTGTAGTAAATAGATATACTCAAAACAACAAAATATGCCTATTAGAGATACAAATTAGTCACTATAATGGGTATTATAATGACATTAATTGACCAATGTACAACATTGATTGAACGATGTATCAACTAGTGTCGTTACACAGACTCTTTATACATGACAATATATTTCTTCTAAGAATAATGGCGGATTAGTATGTCATACTGGTCAACCAGTAAATGTAAAAAAAATAGAAAACACTTAAAAAACCTATCATAAGTTAAATCCAATATAAGTGGATCAAACCTCCTAAACAGAAGTATTTTAAACTCAAGTCATTTCAAAGATCAAAACACACTTTTAATAAGAATCTAATCCAAATCCATTTTAAAAATTCCTAAAAAGATATTTTCGATGCATTAAGAGGGTTTTCATACATCATTAATTTATAAATATCAAGTTTCACTATTACTATTTTCTCTGCGTCTTATCAATATTAAAAAGGTTATATTGTAAAAAATAAATAACTTTACTCTTCCTTTAAAAGAAATCCTATTATATGGGTAAAATGTATAAACAAAGTACTTGTCAAGGAAATGAACATTTTTTTAAATGTTTAAAGGTCAATATATCTTTTTTAAAAATGTTTAAAAATGTTTAAAGAATGAAGAAATAATAAGAGAGAGAGAGAGAGAGAGACAGAGAGACAGAGGTGAGGGAAACAAAACAAAGAAAAAAGAAGAGAAGGTGAAGAGAGGAGCGAGCAAGCAAGCAGGCAAGCACATGGGCTCAGTCCCCTGGGCACATTCTCAGCTCCACCATCGCCGCCGTGATATGGACTCCTCCGGTAAGGTAAATGTTTTCATCCATTTTACTCACAAACACATACACACTCTCTTTCTTGCTTAGTTTAAAGTGAGTTTAACTTTGATCAATTTACTCCATTTCTTCTCACAGATCTCCTTATTTTACCTATTTTTTATACTTTAATTTCATTTTTTCTCGTTAATTTGTTAGATTTTTAGCACTCAGTTTGCTGCTTTTGTTGTTCTTTGAGTTTCGCTGTTCTTTAATGGTTTGTCACTTACTTGGAATTGTTGTTTTCTATGATTTTTAAGGGCTAGAATACTAATTGCGCGACATGCACTTAATCCTTCACTCTATTTTGTTTGGCTTTCAAGTTAAAGCCCTCTAAACATTTAATGTCTAAAGCCTTTTGACTCCCTGTAAGATTCTCACTTTCTTTTACGCTATAGTTTCTTTGCTTGCTACTTTTCTTGTTGGTTAGGAGAATTATGTCTATGAATGAGCTGTAGCTTGGTTTAGGGGAAAAAAAGAAAAAGAAATAGTGACTTTATATCACAAGTCTCTTCCTTCAAATATATAAATGGTTGTGATATTGTTGATGCTTTCTTGACATGTAGTTTTGGTTTCCCTTAGGGGTCAACCTTCTTGCGGTCTCCTTTCCTTCGTCTATCTTCAATCCAGAACCATCCTGCCTTTTTCTTTCTCCTCTAAATTGATGCCTCTTCTCATTAGCATAACTTTCAGATGTTAGTTTGTCTGTCACCTTCAAAATTCCTTTCTATTGATTGCCTCGTCTAAGAAGCAAAGAATGTATTATACATCCAAGTCAGCTGCCTATGATCGATACCACCTTAGCACCACTTTAGTTGATGAATGGTGACCTTAAAGGGCAACTTATGTCTATAAGAATAGTTATTATCTTTTGATCTTTAATTGAGTTGGCACAGTAATTGGTGAAGAGAAATTGGTTGTGTGGTTGTTTCTACGAACAAACAAACAGTGGAGCTTTTCATAAGGTTCTGATTTGTGTTAATTCAGACATAAGTATTTTGTTCTCACAAACTTAGGAAGTGCTACTCGTTTATATATAGATGGCTTGAGAATTACTTGTAAAACTGGTGTCTCGTCATCAGTAGTTTGATGTTATATTTTGAAATGCAGGATATGACAGCAGCAGTCATTGAAGGAAACGATGCAGTTACAGGCCACATCATCTCGACCACCATTGGAGGGAAGAATGGTGAACCCAAACAGGTTGGGACTTGATAAGGCTCTCCATTTCTACTTTTGTCCGTTCCTGTTCATATTGATCTGTCTTTTATGGTTTAATACTGCCCTTTGTCTCTTCTACACACTTATAATTTGATGTATGATTTTTTGTGCCAACTTGAGCTCTGTTTTAAGAAGATTAAATAAATGCTTATGATGGCTTATGGTCTATAGGAGTTCTTCCATTGCATTGTTTCCAATTATTCTTCTAAAAGAACCTACCAATGAACGTGCCCTTAATTAAGTTATTGATGAATTTACTATTTAATTTCTTTCGTAAATTTACCAATTTGTATTTAGTTCTTTCTAATGCTGCTTGCAGACAGTCAGTTACATGGCAGAGCGTGTTGTAGGTACTGGATCATTTGGGATTGTCTTCCAGGTATCTACGGAAGCAAAAACAGTTAACTCATTCCTTATTGTTTTTAGTCTCTGAAATAACTCCTCTGCAGGCAAAATGCTTAGAAACGGGAGAAACGGTAGCTATAAAGAAGGTCTTACAGGATAGGCGGTACAAAAACCGTGAGCTGCAGTTAATGCACTTGATGGATCACCCCAATGTGGTTTCCCTGAAACATTATTTCTTCTCAACAACAAGTAACGATGAGCTTTTCCTGAATTTGGTTATGGAATTTGTCCCTGAGACATTGTACCATGTTTTGAAGCATTATAGCACTATGAACCAGAGGATGCCCCTTATATATGTGAAGCTCTACACCTACCAAGTATGGACCTTTGTTTATCTGTGGCTGTATTTTATTTTAAAACGATTCCTTCTTGTGATTTGGGTCTTGAAAGAAAACACATTTCAGATCTTTAGAAGTCTGGCGTATATCCATACAGTTCCTAGAGTTTGCCACAGGGACGTGAAGCCACAAAATCTTCTAGTATGCGTTTCTTTGTTACACTTCCTCAGTGCCTTCTCTTCTTGCTTTCCTATTAGTTAGTTGACTGGTTATCTTAACCTAGTAACATTATACAGGTTGATCCTTTTACCCACCAAGTGAAGCTCTGTGATTTTGGAAGTGCTAAAGTTCTGGTAAGCATTTCCATTTGTTAACTCTGCCTCTTTTAATTTATTACAATAGTAACCTAAATTAATGCAAAAGTAAGAATGGTATGTGATATCTGACTTGGACAATCAACTAAAACTCTTAAATTTCTTTCCTTTGAGGTAATTTGTTTAATTTGTTTGGAGCTTTATCTGCTCTAGTACGGTTCTTACTCATAATTTTGTCATGAGCTATTACGTTTTCTTTAATAGTTTCAAGAGGGCAAAGTATTTGTTTAGTATCATATAGATTCTGAAGCAGCAGTTGAAAAATGTTAAACTGAGTCTGAAGGTACTTGATACTTCTGTACTCTTATCGTTGATATACTTTGTATTTTGTAAACCAGTTTTCCCAATATGTTTTATGGGAAGTTATATACAAACTTTCTTGGTGATTGTACACCTTGAAGAACTGTCCTTGTTTCTCTTACCTCTAAATGCAGTATCTTGAAAAGATGCATCTGATTTTTTTTGGTTACATTTAAGAATTTAAGTGGCCTAATTCCCTTTCTTTTTTCCTTGTTTTGAGGATGCATCTGGTGTTTCTGTAACATTTAAGTTAGTTGACTCATTTCCTCATTTATGGTTAACGTTGGTACTCAGAAGAGTTCTACTATTTTGAAGGATACAATTTGGCAGTTTACATTGTCTATAATGGAGAAAATAATCAGTCCAAACCACAACATGGATACTTGATGTATGAGAACCTGAATGGGGGAATAGAAATGTTCTAACTGTCAGGGATATGGACAATTTTAAAATATTTATTTCCCTAATTAAATTGTTGTGTTATTCATCTTTCTCACATTTTTTCTTTGCCATTAGGTCAAGGGTGAGGCAAACATATCATACATATGCTCTCGCTATTATCGAGCCCCAGAGTTGATATTTGGTGCAGCAGAGTATTCGACATCAATTGATATTTGGTCGGCTGGTTGTGTTCTAGCTGAGCTTCTCTTAGGCCAGGTTTGTGACTTTATGGCAATTTATTTTACTGCACTATAAAAAGCTATCTGGTTAGCCCTTTCTCCTCCTTTCTTCATTTCATGTTCTATAGTATTTTTGTGCTACAGTCACTTTACTTACTAGAAACTATGTCTTTTTTACAGCCATTGTTTCCAGGAGAAAATGCAGTGGAACAACTTGTTGAGATCATCAAGGTGAAGTCATAATACATCTTTTGCTGGAAATACTAAGGCTCGAAGAACCTTACAGGTCACAAAAGCATCCTTAGCTGCTCTCTTGTAGGTTCTTGGTACTCCAACTCGAGAAGAAATTCGGTGTATGAATCCCAACTATACAGATTTTAGGTTTCCCCAGATTAAAGCACATCCTTGGCATAAGGTATGTAATATGCCATGCCTATGATTTCAAATTGCTCCGGTCATATTCCTGATAATGCACAATAAGTCAGTGACAGAAAAATATTGTTGCCACCCTAATTGTTTTTGTTTGAAATAATATTTTACTAGTGGTTAATATAAGAATGATGATGAACAAGTCTCAACTCATAGCTTAAACTGTCTATAGTTAACAAGAACTTAGATTATCTGACAAGAAAAGAAAAAAGACTCTTTGCAAATAGTTGAATTAGGAATTTTTTTTTGCAAGTATGGTGACGATATAAAGCCCTCCGTAGTACATGAGTGTGCGTTTATCTATTCTGCAAATGTATGGTTTGTGTGCTTGTGCTTATGGGGGGCATTAAAATTTGGATGTTGCAAAAGCTAAGATATTTAAAACATTGTTGGAAACAAGTGAGAACTGAGTGTGCATGAGTACACATACATACATTGACCACTCTTCTTGGTTCACTGTGTTGCTGCTGTGGCTACCTCTGTGCACGCAGAAAGTTATTAAATCTGAATTTTCTGTTTATTTTTCATTTGTCACATATGGTAATTGTTCCGGAGTAAGCATGTAGTAAATCAACTGTAATTATCATTGGTCCAGGTTTTTCAGAAATGGATGCCTCCTGAAGCAATTGATCTTGCTTCACGGCTTCTTCAATATTCACCTAGTCTTCGCTGCACCGCGGTGAGTTTTTTTCCTTTTCTTGGAGATTCATCGAAGATGAAGTACTTGTAAAATGCAATGCTTCATCATTTACTATTCAGTGAGCACTGGATCAAAACTTAGTTGGCATGTTATCTTTCTTTTGGGTTGAGACTGCAACTACTCCTTGGCTACATTCTGAGGTTTCATATTTTATTGGAGATTCATCGAAGAAGAAGTACTTTTAAAATGCAATGCTTCATCATTTACTTTTCAGTGAGCATTGGATCAGAACTTATTTGGCATGTTATCTTCTGTTGGGTTGAGACTGTAACTACTCCTTGGATACGTTCTGAGGTTTTATATTTTCACTTGATGTTAATGAACTTTATCTTGACTGATATTTTCTTTCCTTGTTATTGCAGCTTGAAGCATGTGGACATCCTTTCTTTGATGAGCTTCGTGAACCCAATGCCCGCCTTCCAAATGGCAAATCAATGCCCCATCTTTTCAACTTTAAAGAGGAAGTATGACAAGATTAAATTATTTCTCAACTGTTCATACTTGAACTATCTAAGATATGGAATTAAAAGATATTGTGTTCACATGACTATCTCATCTAAGTCCTACGTCCTTTGCTGAACTACAAAATATTTAATTATAAATGCTTACCTTATGCATTGAGTTCACTGGACTCAATCATGTGATTTGAGCTAGAATTAGTTCTGTAACTACTGAATGTTAACTAGTCTACATATTGGAGTTATGATTGACCACTATCAAATAGCTATAAGCTTGGTTGAACTGGCTTGAGTTGGACCATTTCCTTTCCAGTCGCCACACTACTTTTTATGTTCTCAGCCTCCAGGGTTTGCTGCTTTGGTAACATTTGTGAATCACTCCACATGGTTTGTTGCTCTGTTCAAGCTTCCTCAATTTAATTTGCCGTAGTCATCCATACTGGCTTGGGTCCCGTTCGTTCACCTTTGTAGCATGCCTTATTGGGTAGAATACCAGTACTAACCATTGATCCTCCTCGTAAGAATACTTAGATGAAGTTAGGCATAATACTGCTGCTAACTATTGGTCCTCCTTTTATGAATTTAGCCATAATTCTGCTGCTAAAAATTGTTGCTTAGGTGACAGCCTGTAAATATTTTTTCGGGAGATTCCTGCATTACCTACCTATGTGTCTGGCCATATCCTTATTTTTCTGCTGTTTTAATGAATACCCTACTTCTTGTCAACCCCGCCAATGTGAAGGATTGCATTTGGGTAACTTTGATAAGAATTGGCAATGACATCTATGATGCCTTCTTTCCTGGATGAAGGTTGTGGGTACTGGATGGACACTGGTATATTTCCTTTTGTCTTCAATGTTGCAATTATTGTTAATTAATTCACTTCTTATTTACATCTTTTTGCAGCTAGCCGGTGCTTCTCCCGAACTAATTAATAGGCTAATACCTGAGCACTTGAGAAGGCAAGGCACTCGCAGACAGGCCTTGGCTTGTGGAACACAAAGTTAAAGACATGAAAACCTCGTATGGAGTACTTTCGTGTTGGATCGATGTCAAGTAATGGGGATGCCAAAAGTCAATCTATTACCAAATGGTTGGGCCTCTAAAGACGTGCACATGGTTACTCTTGAATGGTGACTGTCTATCCTGTTATTTAAAGTTAGAAGGTACTAGTTTGATGCTTCTGTACATTGTTTTGGTTGTAAAGACCCAGAAGGCTAGAAGTGTAAAGTGATGCAATTGATGTCTGAACCATTTAGGGGCGAAGACACCCTCTGGGGAAGCTGAAGCGTGGCGGTTTTCAAGAGTAATGTGGATTGTTTACATGAAGATATATGCTGTTCTTATAGCACCCTTTATGCACATATAAGGTTACATAGGAGGATTAGTTCTCTGACCTAACTAATATATACGATGAGTAGCAAATATTATCAAAGGATAAAGATCAATGTTTTACAGGGAAGAGAAAGAGTGAGTGTATTGCTGATAGTGATTAAGGGATGGGTATATGGATTATATGCTTGGTATTGATGATAGTGAATTAAGGTAAGAGTAGTATATGGGGAGTTGGGACCAAATGATAAAGAGTAGTATTAGCAACATCAGTGGATGAATAGTAGCGAATAGCTGTGTTTAGTTTGCTTGTAAATGTAATAAGTTGGATATTACCAATACATATTATTACATAAATAAGCTGTACCAATAGTAATACTCTTTGTTATTCCAAAAAAAAAAAGGTAACACTCTTTGATTTTCCAAACGCCATAAATCCTTCCACGCCCCAACACCCCCGTCCTCCCCACGCTCTTCCACTCTTTAACTCCAGTGTTCACCACGTGCATTCAAGTGCGCGTCAGTCTACGCTTCCCACATCATACTTCCCCACCATGACAAACGCATATCAACCGTACACCTGTGAGATAAGGATATAGAGAGAGAAGTAGGGTTTTTTTTTTTTTTTTTCCAGAGAGAGCGAAACGATACGAGAAGATCTGCTCGAATCGTAAATAAGGTAACGGCCTCGAAACCCTAATCGGGTCTCAATCTCAATCTCTTTTCCTAGTACCAAATTTTACTTCTTCAAGCTTCTTCTGTACATCTATCTATCGTCATATATGAGTCTGCTGGTGGTAGAGAGCGAGTAAAGTGTTTACTTGTATTTGTCTTTTACAGGTGAGATTAGATCGAATAAGCTCCTTTGTTTATTGTCGTCTGGTAGGTTAGCGTTGTGATTGATTTGGGTTTGTTGGGGGCAAAATTGGGGTTTTGGGTGGGAAAAACCCTAGTTTGAGCCTAGTAATTTGAGTCAGATTTGCCGGTGAAGAAATTAGGGTTTTGGGGGTACTTACATGTATGGCTTCGGGGAGTGTAGTAGGAGAGGGAGGAGGAAGTGAAGGAGCAAGGGAGAAGCAGAGATACAGTGAGAACAAGGTTTATACAAGAAAAGCCTTTAAAAAGAACCTTACCAAATTAACCTCCCTCAACACTGCCGTCGCCGCAGCCACCACCGTCACCACCACCACCACCACCACGACCGGTGCTGATGCTACCAATTACAGCGACGTCAATAAGGAGGACATACAAAGCTTAACAACCCCGACCACCAACACTAACAATACTGCACCAACCGCCACCACTGCTACTTTGCTCCCGTCTGAAGGTGGGGACCAGGATAATGACCTCAGCAACCATGATGCTGATGTTGATAACAACAACCAAAAAATTGTTGAGGAAACCTCAATTCAAAATCCAGAATTGCAGCCCTCAACTGTGGACAATGTGAATTTAACGCAGCAACAGCCTACTTCAGTACTGAATGCGACTCCTGATGATTCTTCAAGTTTGAATAGACCGCCAGTTGTAGAATTGCCAAATGCTCGAGATGCTCCCTTCAGTGATGGGCCAGCTGAGGAAGTATCAGATGACAGGGTGAAGATAAATTTGGCTTCAAAGTCAAAACAGGAAATGAGAGAGCTGAGAAGGAAGTTGGAGAGTGAACTTGATGTGATTAGGAGTTTGGTAAAAAGGATTGAGGCTAAAGAAGTTCAACTTGGTGTTGGTGGTTTTAGTAATCCAAAGATATTGATAAATGACGGGGTAAGTAATGGGCTGAAGAGGGTTACTTCGGATGTTGGTTCAGTGGTTGTTCCTCGTGAGAGTACTTCTATTCCTACTCCTACACCTAGGCAGTCTAGGCCTTTGAATCAACTTAGCATATCTGTGCTGGAGAGCCAGAGCATTGGTGAGAATGTGGAGAAAGAGAAGAGGACTCCAAAAGCCAATCAGTTCTATAGAAATTCTGAATTTTTATTGGCAAAAGACAAGTTTCCACCGGCAGAGAGTAACAAAAAGTCAAAGCTGAATGGGAAAAAGCAAGGGAGAGGAGATCTGGGTCATGGGTTTGGACCAGGTACTAAAATTTTCAAGAGTTGTTCTTCTTTGCTTGAAAAGTTGATGAAGCATAAGCATGGCTGGGTGTTTAATTCTCCAGTTGATGTGAAAGCTCTTGGTTTGCATGATTACTTTTCCATTATCACACATCCTATGGATTTGGGAACTGTAAAATCAAAGCTGACCAAGAATTGGTACAAGTCGCCTGAAGAGTTTGCAGAGGATGTCAGACTTACTTTTCACAATGCTTTGACGTATAATCCCAAAGGGCAAGATGTTCATATAATGGCAGAGCAGTTGCTGAACATATTTGAAGACAAGTGGCTTACAATGAAGGCAGATTATGATCGTGAGATGAGGCTTGCTCTTAGTTATGACATGGGCTTTCCCACACCAACGTCAAGAAAGGCCCCTCCATTGCCTCTTCCACCTCTTGATATGAGAAGGATTTTGGACAGATCAGAATCAATGACATATCCACATTTTGACATTAGATCTAGAGTCATTAGTACTACTCCTTCAGGAAGAATCCCTGCACCAAAGAAGCCTAAAGCCAAAGATCCAAATAAAAGGGACATGACTTATGAGGAGAAACAAAAACTTAGCACAAACCTCCAGAGCTTACCTTCTGAGAAGTTGGACAATATTGTACAGATAATTAAAAAGAGAAATTCAGCACTTTTCCAACATGATGATGAGATTGAGGTGGATATTGATAGTGTCGATGCAGAGACTCTTTGGGAGCTAGACAGGTTTGTAACCAACTATAAAAAGAGTCTTAGCAAGAAAAAGAGGAAAGCAGAACTTGCGATGCAAGCCAGAGCTGAAGCTGCACAAAATGTCCAGGAGAAGGTAAAGTTACCATATTACCTTAGTCTTCAATTATTTTAGGAAGGCACAGTTGCTAAATGTTTTTTATGTTCTTGTTTCTTTGTAGCCTTTGGCAGCAGTTGTTGCAGATACTGCAAAACAAAACAACACAGGTGAAATTGACTAGGTTATGTGATCCAATGGAACTTCTGATATTCTGTTCGATTTTCATTTGACAGTTTTCTTACCTTTTGGTAGATGAAAGAAATGTTTCAATTTCATCCCCTGTTCAAGATGGAAAAGAGGGAGATGATGGGAGTAGGTCTAGTAGTTCAAGTAGCTCCAGCAGTGATTCTGGATCTTCTTCAAGCGGTATTTTGTGTGCTTATTTAGTTGTTATATTATAATAGTCTCACAAGTTGGTATTCATGATTTTTTTTTTTTTTGGTTTATGCATTCCCTCTTTGCAGACACTGATAGTGATAGCTCCTCAGCATCTGGATCTGATGTAGGGAATTAAACTAAGGGTTATGGTAGTTCAGGTAAACCTATTTTGCTATGCTTGCTACTAAAATCTGAAGCTACCTTTGTTTTGTATATAGTTTGTAATGTTTTTTTGTCTTATGATAGGTATCAACTATGAGATTGACCGTATAGGCATTATTCGCTCTCTCATGAATTGACTATTTAGTGAGTAGATGGTGAAGATTGTGGCCATAAGTAATTGGAATAATTGATAGTGAGAGCCAAATTTATTGAAGTAATTGTGTTTTGTTCAAGAACAGATAATGAAAGGTACACACACACACATATATATATATATGTTTTGGGGGGAGGGGTGTTTCTACTTTAATTTAATGCTCAAATCGATAGTCTATGACATAGAATTTTGACCCGCACTTTGGATTCAGAAGACCTATATACATGATAGCAGTTTCTAGGTTTGGAGAAGCTTTTAATTGAGCAGAGGTATGGTTATGACTGTGGATCTTTTAATTGCTTTTATAGAGTATAAGATGGAATTGGGATTTTCAGTGTTCATATATTGTTGTTGTTCTCATAAGCATGTGTTGTTTGCTGCTGTTGAAGGTTAATAGTGGTTAATGACAGTTCTATGTTATATTATGATACTTGTGAATTGACTTGCTTATACTTGAGTATAAGTAAAAGAAAGAAGCTCCTACAAAGAAAAGATATTGCATAAGATTTGTTATGGAATTGGTTTATCATTACTGCAGATATCTTGCATGTTCACCGCTTGCAATGATACTGCTGCCATGTGACATAAAAACTGGCTAAAACTCTTGTACAATGTAGAAAATGTGCTGCGCTAAATATTGTATAACATCAAACGAATACTACACACTTCTTATTTAAGTGTTTGTACCTTTGTTTACTGTGCAAATGTTGTTACGGCCTGAAACCTTGTTGTATAAGGTTTGACAGTGGCTTCATACCTGGAGTCATTAGGCTCTTGTTTGTCATTAATTGGTGTTTATCCTTAATTTTCTTTCAAATGGTATTTAATTCTCATTTTAGATGTGATCATATCATAGACATATAAACATTTCATTTCAAGCTCTCCCATTTGTCTGTTTCTTGGTTGTTTTAAAGTTTATGGAAGAGCAACTGTCTCTTTTGGCTTTATACTTTTTTCCCTCAATACTATTTCTGTGTGTTTTTCTGCATGAGCCCTTTCTTTTTAAAATAAAGGGGAGATGCTGAGAGAATGCTGTTTATCATATATTAAGAATGAATTATTTATAAATACATCATATGCCAAAAGTTTTTGGTTAGATGCCCTTGTAATGGGACTTGTGGTTAGTTTCGTTTTTTGTTGGAGGGGAGTGCAAGGTACTGGCTTGAAGTAACACCCCTGCCTAATAACTAACAAAACAGTATACATGTTACTTTTAGGAAGTTCATGGTGTTTTTATGACTTCTACAGAACAAAGACCATGAAAAAGCTGTAATATGGGTCAGAACTTGATGTAGTATAGACACTTCCATGTCATGTCCCTAGTCCTTTCTCCACTTCTGTTAATGCCAACTAACTAAATAAAGTTAAGTGTTATGTAATGTTTTGAAGTGGTGATTGGTGAGAGCATTAAGAACAAAATCTTCTCTTGATGTATGTTTACGGACTACTGATTGTATAAATCTTCTATCAAAATCAACGAAGGATCACATCGATTAAAATGCAATTTTTATATGTTATAATTTTTAGAACTGTAGGTTATAATTCAAGCATGAACTAAATGGAAATGGCTCATTTGAGTTGCCTTATAATGGCCTTAATCACACGCAAGCTGGGTAATTTGCGGATGGTTTTGGCTATTTAAGCATTTTTGCTTTCTAAACATTGTTTTTCAGTTAACTGCTGCCCTTCTGGCATTTTATTGTCTGTTATATTTGTTATCCTAATAGTTTGTACTTCACATATGGACTAACTAAACATTGCGACTTTTAGTGTCACATAGCTGCCTGTTCCATAAAAGACTACACAAGCATACTTTGTGAATTATTTTCAAGTTATTTAATTGTTTGTTCTTTGATAAGCTTACTACTACTGATAAATTACGACAGTAATGACTTGTTTCTGCTGTCAGTTGTCAATTAAGGTATCTCTTAGGCTTTCTTCTGGCCTGGTGTTTGATGTTAGCAAGAAATAATAATAATTTTTTCTATTTGACCGATATTTTACCTGATCTTAGATATTAGCAGGACGTAAACAATATTTTTTTTTTTACTATTTGACTGATGTTTTACCTTTTCTTTACTTTGGCAGCTATCTGGCATTATAGGGTAGACACTGATCCCAAATTTAGTGATCTGATGGGCCCCAGACCACCTCTGCGGTTAGGAATCTGCTTTTGGTGTACAGAGAAGATTGCGAGACCAGTTATCCTACTACTGCAATTGGGCCCTTGTTTCGTGTATTGTTGGGACTGGTTTATTGAATCTACGAGTTGCTTAGTTATCTGGTCAGAAATTTGTATAATATCCTGTAGGATTTGGTTATGATTAGATGCAGATGGTTTGGTTTCCTAGTCACGTGTAAATGGCTAACTAAGGCTACTGCTGTAGTTTCAGTGACACATTCTGTTGATTTTGTGGTAGCATATTCAGGATTTATCTTAATACAAAAAGCAAAGTGTGTAATTCAAGCTCATTAAATTAGAATTGCTTCTCAGAAGTTTGTGCTCTGGCCAGCTGTAGGGTTTTGTTTGAGAGTTAATCCTTGCTGAGCAAGCCGATCTTTCTTGTGCAGAAAAAGTTGGTCAAAATAAAGCATTTACCCATTTCATTAATCTTATGTTTTCAATTTCTAACGAGTAAGTCCACAATATCCTAATGCTAACAACTCCTAAGACACCGTACATGGATCTGACTCATTAGGGCGGTTCTCAAATGCTTCTTGCAGGGATCTCTTCAAGGATCCATTCTCACAAGATAACCTTGTACAATTTGGTTTGGATCAAAGAGGTTATTCCCAGAGCTTGTATAAACTCTATGGCTGATATTTAAAGACAAGTTGAGCACTGTTGATAAATTAAGAAATATCTTTAATATTGCCCTTATTATGTTCTTTGTAAAGAAGAAGCTGAAAGTATCGCCCATCTCTTCTTTTAAGTGTAGATTATCACTGCTCATGTGGACTAAGCTGAAATTGCTCTCTCTCAAATGACAACTACTTATTCTCAAGTTTATAAATTAGTTTCTCAAGTTTATAAATTAGTATCTTTAACTAATTAAAACTCCAAAAAATGCATTATGTTGTTGACTTTTCATGAAAGGTTTGACCGTAGTAATAGAGGATCTTTGCAAGCTTATTTCTAGTACACCATGCAACTCCTAGTGTCTAACTAGTGGTCCACTCCTATGCATGTTTTCTCAAATTGTTCACATATGAACTGATGTTAGATTTAACTACTTGCATAACTAAATCCAAACTGAGAATATGCAAAGATATTTCACAGCAAAGAATCACACTTCACAAAGAATATTGGATCCATCCTTAACAAAGAAAATAAGAAGAAATTTTCCTATCTAAATATACCAAAAAATTAGCAATGTATTATGTTTCCACTAATAGACATAAGTGATAAAATAAAGTATATCAAGGTAGAAAGCATTTTGGATAAACTTTATGTATCAATTAGTTTGACCTGTTGGGATGATCTCCGGTCCTCTCCTCTATTGAAAATGGCTTCAAAATTGATCTCTTAGGTGTTATTCTACCTCTCAGAAGCTAACCCTAGGTTTAAAATAAAAGCAAATAAAAATACTCAAAATTAGACTTTCTTGCCCCTTAAATACCTTTTGTCCACCTCTGACATGGTCTAAAAGATGACCTTTTCTAGGCTGTTTATCTTTATGTAACTTTATGGAGGGAAACACGAGCTTTGATATGCCCTTGTCTTAGGTTATTAATTTCTTTGTAACTTTTCTTTAAGACAAGATGGGCTAAGACATGGTTGTGCTTTAGGTCATGTTGCCATTTGAATATTTTCACCACCTTGTAGTCTCACTTTTTGTCCAAGAGGGACTTGGGCTGACACATGGCTTCGGTCAATTAAAAATCATAATTGTTTTTTTTCATATTTTCCTTGTAATTCTGCTTAATTTTTCAAAAATTTCATCTCAAGCCAACATCTTCTCAATTAGTTAAAGAGAACATGAATTGAATGAATCAAGGTAATTTAAGCATAAAATATAGCAAATATTAGTAAATCACATGTGCATTTTACGTACACTAAACACCAAGTGTATATTTTCTATTTCTTGCTTTCTTCCTACATAACCAAAACTACAAAAAACCAAATAACACAAAAAGGAGATAAAACACTATTAGTAAGAACAAACCTCAATAGAGCTTCAAATAAAATTAAATGTTCTTAAAAAAATGGTTAGGTTGCCTCTCAATAAACTATTCTTTAGAAGTATTTTATCTAGACTTTCTCCTTGAACTTGGAAGGCGAGAATTACATAGAAGCACTTGATCACCCTTTGCAAACTCTTCAACTAAGAGGTGTTGATTATGCCATCACTTTGTTTACTACTTGATTATGCCATCTCTCAATTGGAGCATTCTCTTATGAATTGCATTTTTCAAATTGAAATTTAGGAATTTGTTGGTCCAATATGCTTTAACTTAATTGGTAGGTGATACATTTTCTTGAAAACTAATCTATACAGTGTCATCTAAATTGGTATTTTATAGTCAGTTCCATATGCTCAAGAAGAATCATCTAGCTTTAGTGATTAATCATTTCTAGAATATTCTACATTCTTTTCTAGAATCCTTTTTTGTTCCTTGTTTGACACTTCTACTTGATCACTAGTTTAAGGATGATAAAGGGTTCCAATTTTATGTGTGACATCATTTTTGTGTTATAATCTATCAAATTGTACATTGTAAAAATGTGATCTAGTATAACTAATTATCTATTTACATGTGATAAATATAGTAAATACTTTGTTAAAGAATTTTAGAACAATTCTAGAATTATTGGTTGGTAAATTTTGTGGCTTCTACCCATTTAAACATATCCATTACCACTAAAATGTATTTATTTCCAAATAAACTTTGGAATGACCCATAAAATCAATTTCCCACATTTTAGATGAGGCTAAACATGTTAAAGGAGAAAAGGTTAAGGCATATCCTCTATAAATTCCCTTTGAACTCATAATCAAAGAACTAATGATTATCCCAATTAAGTAGTTACATAGAGCACAATCTGTGTAGGGGATGGAACTAGTTAATATATCATTGATTAACATCCTTCCATTGATAACTAAACATAAAATATAACCTTTTCTTCTGGAATTGCTTAGGGATATCATACAAGTTTGTACTAGGGAATTGTCAAATTTCTACCTTTCAAAACGTCCTTGCAGGATCAATTTTTGAATTACCTAAAGGATTTTTTGATCTATACCATGCATCACTTGAAGAAGAGGCTCTTAATTTCCCTTATAATAGCATCTTTAAGTTTCTTATAGTCTGTTGATCAAGATTAAAGCCTTATCCACCATCACTTGCTTGATTTTAGTATATATTAGAATAAGAGTCCTTAGATAAAGAAATCTATCATACAAGGCCCCAACATATACCCTAGAAGTATTATATCATGTCTAGGGTATATTAAGAAGTGAACACAAAGAATTAAGTACATCTAAGCATAGTAAGGGATAAAAGACATAGGTAAATTGGTAATTTATTCAAAATGGTACTTAATGTAAAAGACATAGGTAAATTGGTAATTTATTCATTTTGTATACATACTTAGACTTGAAATATAGATAAGAATGAAATTAATTAATGAGATTATATGCCAATATGGGAATTAAAGAAAGAAGAAGGACCAAATGTGCAATTTTCCTAAAATCAGCACATGGACCAATAGGATTAAAACATGTGTGTCCAATAGGATTAAAGCATATGTGTCATGAAATGGACGTGGAAGAGAAGAAAGAGGGACATGCATTTAGGGTTTTGAATGCCAAATTTTCCTCTTCTCATTTTCTCTCCATTTCATCTTCCTCGTCACACCATTTTACATCTAAGGAATCAAGTTAGTCTTAGGTGGAAATCAAGGTAAAAGTTAGTGTTTGCAATTTTTTCTCTTCGTATTTATCTTTCTTTGCTTTTTTCATGAAAATCAGGACTTATAAGGTTGGAATTGGGATTGAGATACATATTTGTAGTGTTTCTAGTTTGTGAATCAAGCAAAGTTAAAGTAGAAGAGAAGGAAAAGTACTAGAAGAGCTAGTTGGTTGATTTCAAAGTTTGGGGGTAAGTTTAATTTCTGTTTTTGTATGTTTGAATGGATACAAAGATTCATTTGGATATGTAATGGTTGCTAGAATGATGTTTTGGTGTTACTTTGCATGGAATTGGTTGAATATAACAAGAGAGTGACGTGTAGTGAAATTCTGTTTTAGGTTTGTTTGAACCAGTTCCATTATTTTGACCATAACTCAGCCTACTGACCTTTAAATTGGGTAATTCTAATTGCAAGACATAGACATAAAAATATCTAGAAGAGACCCTAACCTAATTCTAGCTGAATGACATTGGAATTTGAGATTTAAAATGGTGACCTGATGTTGCCCTTGTGTTGGAGCAACTTGTGATGTTTGCTGCATGTTTCATGATTTAGAAGTCCAAATGGCCTAATTTTTGATGCTATAGAAACTAGAGACATATGTAGAAGACTTAAAAACCTAATTTGAATGTTTTTATGTAAAAATTACAGAAAAGTGGAAATAAAATATGAATTACCATACGTGAAGTGGGTGATTAAATATTGAAACTTAATATTGATCATAATTTATGCTAAAGGAAATTTACATGTATATTGATGATTTATAGCATATTTATTGCTTATATGTGTATACTATGATTATATAAGTGTGATTTTGATACTCTTATAATGGTGGTAAGTTATGAATTATATGTATGAATGCAAATACAAATTTTATGATTTCAAATTAATATCGTATGATTTGTCAATATATCAATTATGAAATTGGAAAATGGTTAAAGGAAAATGTTACAATGCCTGCTTTATTGTCTTGGTGGTGGATAGATAGGCATTCCTATAGGTTTACAGAGCAATTGTTATAGTTTGATGCCAATGGTGTCCTCTTTTCGAGACCATAAAGTCTTTATAGATTGATGCCTTTGGGTGTCTATAGTTCGATACTTTCAAGTATCTACAGTTTGATATCTTCAAATATCTATAGTATCCGTTATCGATACCGAAGGGAATGTGTAGGCCTAACACAGAAAGTAAATTAAACAGTTATAAATAAGAAATATAGCACGACAGTATGAATAATTATTATTGATGAGCATTTGTATTGATTGTATTGATGATTTGTAATGATGAACAGTTGTATTGATAACTTGTATTAATGAGCATTGAATATTAATGTTTGTATTATAAATGTGAATTTATAGTATATGAATAATACATTGAAGCATATTTTCATTATGTACCTTGATTAATTATGCCATCACTATCTATACATTTTTTTTTATATTTATGAATATGTGTACTTGGCGGATGACTACTATGAGTGGTCATCCAAACTAAGTATTCTCCACTAAGCTTTCAAGCATAGCACGGGTGTTAATCTATGTATGTCCAAGTAATAGGAGTGAGGTATAAGGATCATCTGTAGGGACCAAGTCCAATCGTTAGTAGTAAATGTACTTTGGATTGTATCTTTTTGGTTAAAGATGATTGTATATGTAATAGTTTGTGACTAAGAATTTAAGTTATATGTAATATTTCTTTTCAATTATCATGTAAATGCAAAGACATAATACTAATCTTAAATGATAAAAGTGATATGAAATTTTGTAATATGTATATATACAACATTGAATAAACAAATGTGTGATAATAGCCCCTATAAATGAATAGAAATGTATGCCATGACCATTTGTATAGGAATTTGGTTACCATGCATATGGGTGGTTGTAGGTTCTATATAGGGAGTGTTACATATCATGTCTCATCATTGGTCCCAATTCAATCTATAAATTAGTCTAGATTTGGATCTTCTATCCAATCTAATTATGAATTAGCCCCTTACTTGAGCTTTTAATCTCAATAAATAAATTATTATCCATGAAGCATCTTTCGCACAAGTCCAGAAATCCTATTGATTCAAATTATAAGAATGCATCCACCTAACCTATAAGGATTCCTTGTCACTTGAAAATCACCAAATTCTTTTAATAAGAAAGAATTTATTAGTTAACTTCAAAGGAATTACACCTAAGCCACCCTCTTTCATTAGTAGGCAAACTGTTTTCTGAGCTACTTTAGCTGTGTAGAAGTCAGAGTTACCAACCTATGTGAAGTTCCTCATCATCCTTTATATAGACTTGATTAGGGATAATGGAAGTGTTGTGTGTGCAGCCTAGTGAATGGGCAAAGAATTCAAGAAAACATTAGTTAATTGAACTCTTCTTAGAAATGATAATGCTTTGTTATACTGTTTATCTATTTATCTCTTCAACTTAAAAGGAAGGACAAATTAATAGAACCAAAGACCTTTCTAAAATTCACTTTAATTGCATAGTTTTTACGAGACTTTTTCCTTTTGCAATTCTTGAAAAATTCCTAAACTATTAGTATATTATCGCTTATGTCACTCCTTGTATATAAGCTGCTTTCGTTTCATTAATTAGTGGTTTGATAACCTTCTTCAATCTTATAGCAAGAAGCTTAGAGATCACCTTATATATGAAATTGTACCATGAGATTGGCCTGAAGTCCCCTATTGAGACAAGGTTGGATGTTTTATAAATAAGGCTAATAAAGATTTTATTGAATTCTCTGCATAGATGAATTCGATGAACAAAGCTCATAACTACATTTGTAGCTATCTTTATATGATTCTAAGACTTATGAAAGAATAATCCATTTAAGATTACATCTAAGAGTTTTTTTAGGTTTTAATCTAAACACTACCCTTTTAACATCTACTTCAATAAATGGAGATTCCAAATAAACTGTATATTCATTAGAAATTTTTTCAAAAATAAATAAATTTAGTAGAGACTTTAAGGAACTTATCTTATCAATAGTTCCAAGAGCTCTAGAGAGGTCAGGGAAACAAGTGTCAAGTAACTCTACTTGTAAGATATTATTGTTACATATTTTACTTTTAAGGAGGAAATTTTATTTAGGTTCCTTCTAGTAAGTAGAGACTTATGGAAAAAGAAGTATTATTGTCTCTAACTTGTAGCTATTGATCTTTGCTTCAAAATATAATATTAAACTTCTAGAATTCTAACATATTCATTCATAGCTATCTTTTCATCATCCAAGTGTTTTGTTTATAAGATTCAAGTATAGTATTTGTTGAATTCTGTTAAGTTTATACTTATAACCTGTAAGACTTATTTGTACTAGCATATGACTGAGTGAATTGAGTTCCCTCTTGATGCATTTGAGCTTATTATTACAAATGTAAAAAAGAACCATAAATAAAGACATTATTAGCCAAATAAGTAACTCATGAAATCTAAGATCACTAACCAAATAATTATTAAATCCAAAAAGAGAGCTAACCTTCACCTTAAAATCCAAGTTACTTACAGTAATTGGTGAGTGATTAGAAAAGTGAGGGTTGGCAAATTCTGCCATAATTTTTGGAAAACATGAGGGCTAATTAGAACTAACCAGTGCAAGGTCTAGTTTCTTTCTCAAGAACCACTGATGTTACTACTTGTTTCTCCTAGTGAAGTAATTACCCTTAAATTTAAAATCAGTCATGTAAATTTTACAAACAGGGTTAGCTAAATCCTTAGTGAAGTTTTTAATGCCTTTACCATCAGCCTCATGAGGGTGAAGAATGTTATTTAAGTCCCCCATTAATAACCATAGGAGTTGTGAAATAGAGTGGGTTTCTTATAATTTCCTCTATAAAATAAACCTATAAAAGGTAAAATTAAAAGCATAAATAAAAGAGACTTAGATCATCACATTAGTGTTCAAAATAAGTAGCTATATATGTACTAATTGATCTCCAAGTGAAGTAATTATCCTTAATTTCCATGGGTCATATGTAATCAGAATTCTACCATAGTGGTGTGCTAAGTGATTAGATAAGACAAACCAAGTGCTATTAAAAAAACTAAGATGCTTAAGCCTTTTTTTCAGTGAGCTTGGTCTCAAAAAACACACCAAATAGGGTTTTATTGACAGGAGAAAATCCTTGAGTAAAATTTGATTCTTGGGGAACCCTTAGACATTCCAACATAGTATTGTCATTTGATAGTAGCTTTGACTAAAGCTCATTTTCTTCCTGTTATACCTCTCTTAGAAATTGGAATAAGTCTCCTGTAGAGACTTGAGCCAAGTTTGGCTTATAAGAACCAACCAAGTCTATCCCAAGTTCAAAATTGTGAGGCTCTACATATATGTTAGCTTGTTCAGACATGGATAAACAAACTAAATTAACCATATCCTCATTACCTATTTGTAATTCAATATGTTCTTGTAGTATTCTGGGTTCCTCTTGTAACCCTTCTCCATTGTTTGTTCTTAGTTTCATTTCACCTTCCAATGACAAGTTTAAAATCTTTTCTCCTTTAAGCACTTTTCCTTCTTCTATACTTGTATTTGCAGCCACCAATTCATCATAGTTACCTATTTTAAAAAGCCTGACCATAAGTCTCCAATCTTTACCTTAATGGTGAGGTTAGGGCCTCTAGTAATAGGTCACCGAGGTAACATCCTTAAAAAGTCCCCCATTTTTACCCATTTAAATCAATGGAATCAGAGTTTGATTAATGTTAGTTAAAACATATAATCAAGAATAGATATTCCTTCTCAAAGTATCAGTGGATTCATTTATAGCTATAGGCTCTCTTATGAAGCTTGCAGTGTAGCTCAATCCATTTGTTGTAAAGTACTCTAATAGGATAGTATGGAGGTTAATCCACAGTGGTATGTTCTTGTTTTTCAAGTCAGATGAGAGATTTCTAAGCTTCAATTTAAGGAGGAAAATGGGACAATTATAAATCTTCCATGGACTACTATACAATAACTTTTATGCCTCAAACTTCTGTGAAGCGTTTAATGATAAAATATGTTAAACCAAGAGAGATTCCAATCAATATTTTGATTATCAAAAAACATAATTAATACTAATGATCTTATTATTTTGATGAAAAGCAATATAAGAACAAAATGAAATAATAAACTTAAAAAGATAGCTTATGAAGCTGATAAAGAGCAATTAAAGTTTTAACTATCGAAAAGAAGATCAAACTAGCTTATAAATTTGATAAAGAGCAATTAAAGTTTACAATTGTCAAAAAGAAGATCAAACCAAGAACGAAATAAGACCAAAGTTTATTAAGGTCATTCTTTAGTTTGTAATGTTAATTATAATCTCATTTAATTACTTTGATGTTTTAAAAGGCTCATTATGCATAAACATTTCATTTCAATTCAATGCGTGAGTCTTCCATTCATCAAAAGTGATAGAAGCTTTTGGTTTTAATATAAAAACCTCTTAATCTTTCACAAAAAAAATTAGGGAACACTTTAGGAATAGTTTAAATCATAATTGCATTAAAAAAATTTGAGTTTGAACATTTAAAGTTGATAAAATCATATTTTTAGTTTTAGATCAAGAAGTATTTGGGTGTATTTTACATACATTTCCAAACACTTTTCAATCATTTAGGCATCACAATCTCATTTTTGTGTGAGTAAACCTCTTTGGAATTATGAAGTGATAAAGTACAGTATTTTAAGTTATAAAATTTATTTGGAGCATTATATTATTGTACTTGGGGGTTATTCAATTGTGATTGAGGTCCCTCTTCACCTTGGAAGATGATTGTAAAGGGCTTCCTTTTTTTTGAAAGATAAAAGAATTCATTATATCCATAAAAGGCATCAAAGTGTCTTTACAAAGCTAGATCAAGCAAAAAGAAACATATTGCTCTTACATATATCCCTAGGAAAAAAAACTAGGAATTCAAAGATTCCATTGTCTTCTAGAGAAAGAGCTCACTTGTTCTTCAATATGATGGGCTACCTAAGTTGCTTTTATCCAATAATGAAGCTTGTGAATTAAGACATGTTTATCTATATTAGTCTTGTTAAACAATCTTTGATCCCTTTCTCTCCAAATGACATAAAATAGACAATTTAGACTAAGACTTAGGTAGACTCTATCTTTCCCCACAGAGTTAAGTTTATGATCAACCCATACCAATATTTTGTTGCAATTTGACTCGTAAAAACATAGATTTAAAGTGCGTTAGATGCTGGCCTAAATGGAGGAGGTGAAGCTACATTTGAAATATAAATGGTCAATTCTTTCTAGCTTATTATCATATAACCCTCACAACTTGTCAATAGAACCTATTATCTTGTACTTATTTTTTAGTCTTCTCCTAGTTGCAAGCCAAGTAATGAAGGATTCTTTAGGCTTTAAGGACCTTTTCCAAACAATATTATACCAAGGAATAAGAGGATTAGGAGGCTTAAGTGCTCTAATGCATCAAAATTTGAGTCTCCATTATTGCTTAGAGATAAAAAATGTTTATCTGAAGTATATGGATTAGGCTAATAGCTAGGAAAATAACTCTGGAGCCTATTAGTACCCCTACCTTGAAAGTGCAAAGTATTATCATCAATTACATTACTGACTCTTGCTTGAAGAGGTATCCTTGAGAGTAGTGAAGAAATATATTCTATAAGATAAAGAGGGCTTAGAGAAGTCCAATTATCATACCAAAACTAAGCACCTTCTCCATTCCCAATATACATTTTGATGAATGGATAGATAGTGAGCCTATTTCTTAGGATTTAAATAAAGGGCCAGGGAAACTCTTTCCTTTAAAAAAATTTCCATAAACTGGTTTCCTTGAGATAGACTCATTAATCCATTTACTCCAAAGTGATTCTTTATCCTTGAAAAATCTCCAAGTTCTTTTGGCTACTTGCATAGATTGATAGGTGTGAATTGTTGTGATACCAAACCCCCCTTATTGCTTCTTCTAACAAAGCTACTCCCACTTAATTTTAGCACCTTTAGCATTGTCAATCTTACCTTATCAGAGGAAATTTTTGATGCATTTTTCAATCTCCTTAATAATTCTTTGTGAAGTAGAAGATGAGAACTCCAGAGAGTATGGAGATCGTTCAACATAGAGAAGATTAGCTAAACTCTACCTGTTTGAGACAAAGCTTTTTTCTATCGAAAATTGATAATTTTCTTATATTTCTCCAGTATCTTCAAACAATCTTGATATTTCAATTTTTTTTTGTTAAAATGGGAACCCCAAAATAAGTGAAAGGATACTTTGGATGTTTAGATCAAAAATCTACTAAAGTCTCTTAGTGTTGGTTACATCTGAAAAGAAGTATATTTTACTATTACATTGATTGATTTTTAATGATAAGATCCGGTAGAAGCTTATGAGGGATTGCGTAAGATAGAGTTGGATTCCTGGTGAGCTCCACAAAGTAAAATCAAATCATATATAAAACAAAGATGGGATAGAGATAATTCCTTGCACTTATGATGAAACTTGAAATAAGGTCTACTAGATAGTTTATGGCAAATAATCCTATTCAATATTTCCATGGTAATGACAAAAAGATAAAGGGATAGAGGATCTCCTTGTCTCATATCACCTCTGAATTGCTTAGTTCAAGTTCCATTAATGAGGATAATATATGAAGTGGTTGAAATGCAAGAATTTATTCATTTAATGAAGAAGACAGGGAAGCCAAACCATTCCAAACATGTAATGATGAAATTCCAATGAAATCTGCCAAAGGCTTTGGAGAGATCTATTTTGATAGAACAGCTTTTGAGGTATCTGCCTAAGCTATAATCTCCCATCAATTCTTGAACTAAAAGAATATTATCAGAGATAGATCTACCAGTGATGAATGCATTTGAGAATCATGTATTATTTGGTTCAAATTCTCTTTAAGCCTATTAATAAGTAGCTTTGAAATCATATTGTAAATGGTATTACAACAAGAGATTGGTTGAAAATCATAGGGTAACTTGCGTTAGGAAGTTTAAGTATCAAACAAATATGAGTAGCATTGATTTCCCTCCATATTTTTCCTAAATTTAGAAATTCCAAAAAATTTTCCCTAAGGAGCTTACCTATAATGTGCCAGGTTTTCTAAAAAATAAGGCATTGAAGTTGTCAGGGCATAGGGCTTTTATAAGATTAAGAGTGAAAAAAATTGATTGATCTCATATAAGGTAAAAAGGTTGTTGGAGCTTCATTAATGTCTTTAGAGTTAATGAAGAAGGGACTAATAAGTTTTACCAATTCTTGTAAATTATAAAGACCAAGAGAAGTAAGGACACCAAGCAAGGATTCAAAGTAGCTAACTATCAAATTCCTAAAGAATCACTATCAGTAACCATCTAGTCATTTGAATCAAATAGACAAGTTATCTTGTTAAGGTTTCTCCTTGTCAAGACAGAATTGTGATAGATTTTACTATTGAAACCCATTTCTCTCAACCAGGTTATGCTTGCCTTCTGAATAAGTAATCAATCATTGTTAGACTCCGTTTTCGAAGTCCAACTCGCATGCAGAATATCTTAATACGTGAGTTATCTCCTAAGGAGAACACCTTGACCATTA
>JAOQMS010000009.1:5882917-5900895 GCA_027563885.1 Erythroxylum longipes
TCACGTTTGTCACTCTTCTAAGATAACAAGACCACAATTCTTTTTCCCAATGTACCCTTAATGAGTCCCAAAAGTCCTCTTTACCCTTCCTTATAAGCTTAGGCTCTTTTGGTACTTAAGTTACATGCCAAAATGCCCTCAGTTCATTCTTATGCATTTATTCTATAAACTATTATGCTTAATTTAACGAAAAAATTTCAGGGAGCCAACAATCATGCTCTAAAAAAACTACGTTATACATCTCTAGCTTAGTAGCCCCAGTGTTTCTATAAGTAGTGTTGTCCAATTGAATGTAATAATCCTCCTAAGCTCTTCTCAACTCTCTTTTAGCTTTTTGTAGTTTGATATAGGTGGTGTACTGATTTGCTTTACAGAAGTTGATTAGTTTGTTTATAAGAATGTGAAGGTTCCTCATCAGTTGAAAAGCTTTACTGCTTATAATCCTGATATTCGAAACCTTATGTACTAATTCTATAAAACCGTCCATGCTTATTAGAAAGTTGAAATTTTGAAGGGAGAATTGTAAGACGCTAAGGAAGTGAGATTAAGAACCTCCATAGTAGAGTCATTTGAATATAGAGGGGTTCTAAAATAAGCATAAGAGTTAGGAAATTGGCTTATCCAAAAATGATTAACCAATATTCAGTCCAACTTCTTCTTAATAAGGCAAATTCCATGTTATTTGTTACTCCAAGTGTAGAACCAACCAGAGAATCTGAGATCAGTCACTTATAACTTGGTAATAGCACCCTCTAATTCTTTGCCAAGGTTTGACGTATTGATCTGTATCCTTGAGCTTCTTAGGGATGTATTATACAGTTCAAGTCATTTGTAATTAACCAAGGCTTATTTATAGATGAATGAATAGAGATAAGCTCCTTTCATAGCTTAGCTCTCTAAAATTCAAAATTAGCTACATAAATTATTATAATTCCATCTCATTCCTTGTCTCATAGAGTTTACACTTGAGGTGAATGAATTGATCCAAGGTTTTAATCACTGAGACATGTACTTTTTTAGTATTATAGGCGAACAAGATTCTACCATTCTAATGGTAGTCATGGTTTGATCCATACTTCTAGCTTTTTCCTAAAAATTTCATAACATTGTGAAGTTTATAAGCTTTTATTCTTGTTTTCAGAAGCCCTAGCAAAACTAGTTTCTTTTTCATCAAAAGATCCTTAACAGCTTGACCTTTATGAGGCTCATTAAAGCCTTTAATTTTCCAAAAAATCATAAGTACTTTTTTTTCCCATAATTTGATTTCAAATTCATCATTAATCCTATAACTACATTTCATCTTTAATTGCAACCCTAATTATAATAAGATTAAGATCTAATAATATAGAACATAATAACTATGAGAATTTTAAGCATACCATAACATCTTCTGGATATATTTAATTGATTTTACATACTTTACAAAGTTAAAATGATCCTACATATTTATCCATTGCTTTAAATAGGATAAATATAGAAATCACCAGTAAAAGTAGTAGTAGATAATTCAATAACAAATTCTTCATCTTCTTGTTCTCGTTAACCACAACCTTAATTTCATTCTTTATTTTCTTCATCTTTTAGTCAATTTCTTTTTCCTCTTTTGTGTATAAATCTTTAACTTTTTAAAACTTTCTCAAACATTTGAATATAGCATTCACTAGCAAAAATAGTAGTAAATATGAAAACAAGTTCTTTAATATCTTATTCTCATTAACCATAACCTTAACCTCATTGTCTGGTTTCTTCGTCTTTTCTTTAATTTCTTTTCTTCCCTTATTTGTTCTATTGCTTTAAATAGAACAAAAACATGATAAATATAGAAATTACTAGTAAATATAGTAGTAAATAGATAAATAACAAATTCTTCAAATATCCTGCTCTCATTAACCAAAACCTTAATCTCTTTCTCTAATTTCTCCACATTTTCTTCAATTTTTATTTTCCATATTTGTTCTTCAATTTTTAACCTTTTAATAGCTTCCTTACATATTTGACTTTCTTTAACTACTCTAACTTCATGTGATTTCTAAGCATTAAAAATTGACATTTTAATTTATTGGTGTCTCTCCTTAGTCTTTGAAGACATCCCTATAACTAAGGATTCATTATGCTAACAAAAAATTAAGCAATTCCCAAGAAAATTAGTTAAAAACATAAAATGAATTTATTATAAAGCAATGATGTTATTATTGCAAAAACCTACATATGAACTTGGCCTAGAGCCAAATATTATCTAATCCCATGTTTGTCTTTAATTTTCAACTCATGCAAACAATAAAGTTATAAGTGAAAAAAAAAACAGATAACTTAACTAAGCTTATCTGTAATAATAACACATAAAATATTCTTCCTAGATTTCTTTCACTCTAGGATGTCCTTATTATAACATTTAACCCACAATAACAAGACGACTGAAAAGACCAAGTTGATGAAGGCTCTAATGTTTATCAACAACTGAGAGGGACCAAATTGATGAAGGCTCCAATGTTTATCAACAACCGAGATATTTCTCTAACTTATTCTTCATTTTCTTCTTCATATCAAAGTTGATCAAATGAGAGAAATATTATGCATTAGGGCTATAGATCTAAGTGCTTTATTACTTCATTTTTCATCTTTTAACTCCTCTTTCATATTAGTGTTAGGGATCCGATGATTATAAACTATAAAAGGATGTTAAGGACTAATGTTCTCCGCTTCGATGTCAATAAAAGGATAAACGATAAACAACTTTACTTTATTAGAAACATGGTTAAGAATAACATATTAGATATGTTTTGGCAAGAGTTGTTATCTAACAGATCTGGGAGTTACATGAGATGTAATTGATAAAGTTGTTATCTACCTAATTTAAGTTTAGTTGATTTGTTGAGCAAACTCAATATCAACTATATTTGAATATGATCCTAGCCTACCAAAAATATTAGAGTTATTTTCCGAATAGTAATGAAGGCTATTATTTCAAAGAAAATATTGGGAATACTTAAATGCATGACTATAACTAAATTGGGTAATGAAAGGTTTATGAGATATCTAAAGGTTGGATATAATCTTATAGACCCATTAAACAAATTGTTTGTTTCAATATATACTTATAAGAGAATGATTCTTAAGATAAGTAATGTGAGTATGATGAAATTTGAAAGGTTCAAATCTCATGACAATACATCTAATCGGAACTATTATCTTTATTGATACATTCGATGTATAGTTGAAAGGTTATGAGACTTTAAAAAATTTAATTTCATGATAAACTCAAATAGTTTGTTTTGGAGATGATTGTGAATTTATCATGTCTTCAAGGTTAGTGGGAGTATGTGAAGACATATACATTACAAATGAAATTATAATTATGAGATTTATAGTGCATTTACACATTATCCCAAAATTGTTCTTAGTCATTGTTCTAGTAAGACTAGACATTAATAGAACACAAAAAGACTAGCACACGTTTTGTTTTTCCTTAAGAAGGGAGTAGTTGATCTCATAGGCTAAAGTATGGAAATACTTAAATAAACGTGTGGATACTTGTTAGAGAACAAGTTCACTGAACAGACCTGATATGAGAAATTCATTGTGAACATTACTTGTATATCTATAGAATTTTCATTGTGATGATTATATAAGTTATCCTTTGACTTGAGGTCACCAAAGTTATCTTATATAGAGATTGCTATATTTTGATACTACTTATAACCTATTTAATCATGAAATCGGTAGTTATTGGATGTATCATGAACTATATGGAGGTAGTTATGTGATTAAGATAGGATTCATTACCCTAAAGTAATTAATGAACATGTTCTGTTATTTTCAATTAGTATTATTTCGAGAAATCATTGGCTAAGGTGAAATGGTGCTTTGCAAATAGTTTACAGATGTCATCAATTGAATCAATAACTAATGAGAGAAAACTAATATGTTTGGATTCAAAATAGATTAACATTGTATGATGAAAAGATTAAATTATACGGAAAAATCATGCATGGAAAGATTAGTCAAAACCACTTTAACATTTCTGAATATTTAGGTGGTCATGATGTGTTGCTAGATTTCAATCTTGATCTACGGTTATAGATTATTTAATTAGAAAATTTAAGATAATTAAATGGAGTTTTAATTTATCTAATTTTAATTATGAATTAGAATTATAATTTGTAATCATTGCCAACATATTTGGAAACCTAATAGATCTTACATAAAGAATGAGTTGGAGAGAGCAAAATTATTTTAATTAAGTTGGACTTAATTATAAAGTTTGAAAAACTTTATATTTAAATGTGAGATATTTAATAAATAATGATCAATATGAGATATTGAATTTAATTTGGACATAATTGATATTTAATTAGAATTATTTGTAATTTTAATTAAAGTTTGATTAAAATTATAATTTAATTTTAATTAAATTACTAAAACTTATTTTGAATAAACTTGAGCTATATGACCCTAATATTTCTTGCTTAAGCCTTTCTATAAAAGTTACAAAATTTTCTCAACTTATTTTATAAATACTATTAGAGACCGAACATTTGTTTAGTTACAATGTTTAAGACATATTAGTTTCAAAAACATTAGTTTCAAAAACGGTTCAAAAATTACACTATGACAAAGATTAAGCATTAAAAAAAGTACAAATTTCAATTTGCAATTTATCAAAATTATGTGTTAATCAGTTTATAAAATTAAAGATATCTTAGTTTCGTGAAATCAAAAATTATTAAAAAATTATCTAATTATTCCGCTAAAACCGGTATCGAATCCTTGGCCCAGTTTCCCAACAAAAATACCACTAGCACCCAACCGGTGAAACTTTTGGCCTCTACTTTTAACCTTGCCTTTATCGCGCATGAAAGTTCGTCTGGAAGAAAAAGAATAGAAGAAATCACTCAGTTACAGCAGGTTTCAGTGTCTGAAGTAAACATCTCATTAGCTCATATACAGTACACCCTAATCTTAACAATCTATAAAGATTAAGAGCATCTTCACAGCTTTGGTTCCAATCGTTAACTGCACAGTCCATATGCCACATTAACCAGCTGCCTGGAAATCCCCAAAATCATCATCTATGTCTTGGGTACTATCATTGTCGGCCGAAAGTTTCCCTTCAGGCGATCCGTCAAGACTGATTTTACGTGGTGTATTTGATGGAGAATTTTGAGTAGTTGTGACAGATGAAAGCGGCGCTGGGGGTGGCCTTATACTAAGTATGGGTTCTTTCCGATCACCTTTCGCCACTGGGGAGAGATTATTTAAACCCTGCTCGAAAAACTTGGATTTCGAGCCGCAAACATTTTTCTGCTGAGATAACCATGAAAAGAAAGTTTTGAGGTTCTTTTTCTTTCTTTTAAAGATGGGTCATTCTGACCTCTCGTCTTAGTAAGACACATTTCTGCAAGCTTCCATGGAACAAATTTCTATATATTTGTAAAGAAGATGCAAATCTGCTTACATTTTTTATCTGGAGTACAAGGGTCTCCCCTTCCTTTAAACTGTAATCGACTGAGGAAGTGCTCTGAAACTGCTGTTCCATCTCTTCTGCAGTTTTCTTCTTATCGAGATATCTTAAAGCAAAAATTCAAGAGAAGGGGGAATTAAAATGATTATTTACACATGCATTTCTATGCAAATAATGAAGAAAACTATCAATTGCATACACTCATATAAACCGTGCATAGGTAAATTACACCATGCAAAAGTAGCTAAGAAAGTACTTCATGTGATCATGTAGGGCTGCTTGAAAGTCATAGGCTTGTGTTCTTTCACGAAACCCTATGCCAATAAAAGCATGCCGTATGCGACCACCTGCATGAGTTCTAAATAATGAGATGAATTGCAATATTTGGTCAGCATGAAAGTTAAATGAATTTCATAAAGAAACATCAGAAGAAATACTGCAGGAAACAGAACAAATAGATGGAATAAATGTTCACCAAAAAAACAAGATTTCGTAACTTTTGAGAGCAAGATAAAAATGTTGGTTAAAAGATTAGATTAATTCATATGGTAATGCAGATTTTATGGTAAAAGGATCAAAACACAGAGGATAATATCTTGTGAGTTCTACAAAATTAGTCACAATTAACGGGAAGTTAAGAGTACTCCAAAATCTATATATATCTCTAACCAATCTTTTAGGGAAACCACTTTTCTCAAGTGTTGGATGACTAAAGAACTCCTCCAACTAAAAGGATACCAATTTGCTTGAATTATATGTCTCAAAACTCTGTAATACAAGATAGTACATGCAGTTTGTAGTTTTTCTCTTACTATTTCAGAACCTAAATTGCAATGAATGACAATTCCACTGAGCTTATAATTAATTGTTTACAATAAATATAAACAATGGTGATTGTAAAGGTTGACAATAACAATGACAGGTATAGCATTGTCACTGAATAGCGACCTTCTTAGTAATGAATGTAGTTCAATAAAGACAAGCCGGTGGTTCTACAATCAAGAGGAGAACATTGTCCACCAGGTAAATGAAAATGCAATGGCTTATTCTTTAGATAATGAACCCAAAAGAATCACTCTTAGTAGACTATGAGGGTGCTTGTCCTATTAACAGCGGTGGTGTTAAAATAGTAGCAAGAATGCCAATGGTGAATGCAACAAATTCTGAGAAGTCCCAGTCACATGGTTTCAGTAAATGCTTTCGATCTTAATGCTGCTTCTCACGGTAATCTTGAATCACAAAATGTAAGTCTAGTATCCTCAATTACAATTTTTCGACAGTGATAAATCACATAGCAATAGCTGTGGAGAGCAACAACTATTAGTCCAGCAAACAAGCAGTGAAGTTTCCGGAAGTAGGTGGGCAAAGTTCAGTATTCATATTGATGGGCACGGATTCAGAACAGAGTATACCATAGCTCTTTGAAGTTCTCTACTTGATGCAAAGAGGAAAGGGAAACCAACTCTTTATTTAGTTAAGAGTTGAATAAATATTGACAGGGTGATAAAAATACGGAGAAAAGGGGAAATCTTGAATTTAATCTCCAAACGAACTAATTTCCATGTCTCCTGGTTTGCTATTTGAGGCAGACAAGTCAAAAAATTCGGTGGCAAATGAATGGATTCTTGAGTAAGGCACACAATACAGAACAAAGCTGTCCAACCAAAATTAATGTAACATCACACTCAGATTGAGAGTTAGCGACAGTAGCCTACCAATGCTTTCCTCTATTCGAAGAACAAAATATCTGCAAAAGAAAAAACATCCCTTTGAATATACTACAAAAGATAGTTTACACAAAACTTGAGGAAGAAAGCTAAATTGAAAGCTAGATTGCAGAATTGGAGAACTAAAGGAAGATTTTAAGAGAATAACTTCAGGACTATGATTTCTTCCCTGACCTATTCAGTATTTATTGATCTTTTAGTTGCATATTTAACTTTGTTCCCTTTCCCCCTGTGAAATTTGCACAACTTATGAAATGAAAAACTCTTTACCGAAACCGGCAAGTAAAATTTTGCAGGTTAATTGTAATCGTCTGTTAGAGCCTTAGTTTCTTAGGCAGTAAAAACAAGAAGTGGAGGTAGAGAACAAGCAAATGGGGTAGATTTTATAAGGATAGAATCCTTGTAATAATTCCCAAGGCCCAACAGCTATTACAGCTGTGATTCGTAGAGCTCTATTGAGACTCATAGAATGAAGATTACAATCATGCTGCTCTCTCTAGCCTGCCCTCTATGCTATATATGCTTGCGAAAAAGGAAAATAACAACCAAAACAGAAGTTTGTTACTTATAACTACCATCCCACACTGCATACTAGGTGGAAACGAACTCTGTTATTGACAGCCCCCCTCCTTGCCACGTCACTTAGAAGCTTCCTCATTTTGGACTTGGGTAGAAATACAGGAGAATCTGGGCTTCTTCCTTCGGTAGACCAATAGTGGCCTATCAATACTCCCTCCCTTCGTAACAACCTTGTCCTCAAGGGGAAAATTCGGAAACTAATTTCGGATGGTTTCCACATACTCCCAAGTTGCTTCAAATTTTGGCAAATTACGCCATAAAACCAACACCTCCATGCCTTTTTCTCCCTGCCGTAAAGCCAGCACCTCCGATGGTTCCACCACCCATTCTAATTTTTCAGTAAGTGTAGACGGTAAGGGCTGTACTTGAATGGACTCGCCAATACATTTCTTGAGCTGTGAACAATGAAATACTGGATGAATAGATGTTTCCACTGGCAGTTCCAGCTTATAGGCTACTTTGCCGATCCGTTGTAAAATTTTGTAGGGCCCAAAAAATCGTGGAGCTAATTTCTCATTCATGCGATGTGCTAATGACTTCATCCGGTAGGGTTGTAATTTTAAGTAAACCCAATCACCAACCTGAAACTCAACGTCTCTCCGCTTCCCATCCACTCTTTGTTTCATATAAGTTTGTGCTCTCAACAATTGTGTCTTTAGTTCATCCAACATTTCATCTCGTTCAATGAGAGCAACCTCTAAATCGAAATTATTAGTGGCGTGTACAGCTTCATACCTTAGTAATTTCGGAGGTTCTCGACCATAGACAAGCTGAAAGGGGGTGCTTTTCGTCACTGAATTATAGGAAGTATTGAACCAGTATATTGCCCTAGGTAACCATTTCATCCAGCTTTTAGGTTGAGTCCCTACAAAACAGCATAAGTAAGTCTCCAAGCATCTATTCACCACCTCACTCTAGCCATCACTTTGAGGGTGATAAGTTGTGCTACGGTTCAGCTTAGTATGCTGCAAACGGAACAGTTCAGTCCAAAAATGACTCATGAAGACTTTATCCCGATCCGTCACAATGAATTTTGGAAATCCATGGAGCCGCATCACTCCCTTGATGAATTCCTCCGCCACTGTCTTAGCTGAAAATGGATGTTTCAGGGGGATAAAATGGCTATACTTACTTAGCCGATCAACAGCAACCAAAATCGAGTTATAGCGCTCTGAACAGGGCAACCCTTCTAAGAAATCCATGCTCAAATCTTCCCATATAGCTGCTGGAATAGGCAAAGGTTGTAAGAGACCAGTAGGAGCTAAGGTTTCATGTTTCATTTGCTGGCAAGTTCCACATTTATCAACAAAATTCTGCACACCTCGCTTCAACCCCTCCCAATATACTTCCTTCAATAATAGCTTATATGTTTTTAGAAAACCTCCATGGCCCCCCATTGGAGAACAATGAAACTCCCGCAGCAATTTCTCCTTCAACGTCCCTGTATGAGACTGATAAGACCCAGAAATTAGGTAAGAAGTATGTATTCTGGTATTGAATTTCTTTAGAAAGAATACAGCTGAGATTTGAGGTCCAGCACCTCCAGCCTCAGGCTCATACACTATAGCCTTCACGATACCCTCTCTCTTCCTCCTATATGTTTATTTATACTCAGAATCTGTAGCTACTAACAGATTCGGTTAGCATGTTGACAACCTGAAGATTGGTTGTCAACATTACCAACTAACTAAAATTAGAAGCCAATACTACCCTTCGGCCCATTTACTCCCCTGCCTTCTGTTTATTTCTCCTAACATAAAACTGAGTCACTTTTGGAGTCACCTTTGGTCTATCAGAGACACCACTATCCTTTCCTATACAGCATATTTCCGTCCACCAAAGACCACCCAGCTTTGCTATGTGGGTCTTTACGCAACTCCTCCAAGACTTGGGACAACTTGGGATCCTTTTTAAGCTCTTCCCGTAGTTCATCCAAATCCACCATAGTATTCACCCATAATTGCTGCAACTGAATGGGCCCCGGTACTCGAGACAGCGCATCAGCTGCCAGGTTTTCTTTGCCCGGTTTGTAGTGGATCTCGAAACTAAAACCCATCAGTTTTGCCAACTGTTTCTGACAGTTAGGTGCAACTTTTCTTTGCTCAAATAAGAACTTAAGACTCTTTTGGTCCGTTCGAATGATAAAATGTCGACCAAGCAAGTAATGCCGCCACTTTTGCACCGGAAACACAATTGCCATGAGCTCTCGTTCATATACTGACTTCAGCCTTGCTTTTCCACTCAAGGCTTGGCTCAAAAATGCAATAGGCCTCCCCTTTTGTGAGAGAACGGCACTACTCCATAGCCTTCTTCAGCTGATCCATAGCCATGATGGCTTCATCTCCCCAAATGAAAACCATCTTTCTTGAGCAACTTTGTAAGAGGCTCGGCTATCTTTCCGTATCCTTTAACGAAGCGCCGGAAATACTCGGTAAGACCCAAGAACCCTCGCAGCTCCTTGAGATTCTTTGGATAAGGCCATTCACGCATAGCTTTTATCTTGCTTGGATCGGCATGTACTCCTTCGGAAGAGATGATGTGGCCTAAGTATTCCAAGGACTCCTGACCAAAACTGCATTTTTTTTGATTGACCAGTAGCTAGTTGCGCTGCAAAATCTCAAAAACCGTCTCCAAGTGCCACAAGTGATCTTCACAATTGGTGCTATAAATTAAAATATCATTAAAAAAAACGAGGACAAATTTGCAAAGTAAACCTTTGAAAATGAAGTTCATGAGTGCTTGAAAGGTGGTTGGGGTGTTAGTAAGCCCGAAAGGCATCACGAGGAACTCACAGTGTCCTTCGTGAGTCCGGAATGCCGTCTTGCAAATATCCTCCGGCTTCACACGAATTTGATGATAGCCAGACTTTAAATCTAACTTAGTGAAGACTTTGGCTCCATGAAGTTCATCAAGCAATTCGTCAATGTTGGGAATAGCGAATCGATTTGGAATTGTGACTTTATTCAATGCTCTGTAATCAACACAGAATCTCCAACTCCCATCCTTCTTCTTTACCAACAAAACAGGACTCGAAAATGGGCTCACACTGTGTCGTATGATTCCTGCTAGCAACATTTTACTCACCAGTTTTTCAATCTCATTTTTCTGTATATGGGGATATCGATACAGCCTAACATTCACCGGGTCAGCTCCACTCTTCAATACTATAGCATGATCCATACTTCTTTTTGGAGGCAATACTTCTTTTTGGAGGCAACCCCCTGAGCTCCCTAAGAACTGCTGCAAATCTCTCCAACAGCCCTTGCAACTTCACTGGAACGTCAACCCCCTTCTCCTCTCCTACTACCAAGGAACACAACTCAATCAAAAAGGCCTCCTGCTGCCCATGAATCTGTTTCATCATTGTTTTAAGGGATACTTTGCTGGTACGAAGGCTCGGGTCACCCCACAACGTGATGGCTCTTCCACCCATCTCAAATGATAGAGTGAGCTGCTTCCAATCTGCTCTCGTCTCCCCTAATGTCGCCAACCACTTAATTCCCAAGATCAAATCGGTGCTCTTCATGGGAATGGGTAAATAATCCTCAACAATCATTAACCCTTGCATCTCTACTACAATGGCTTTGCACAACCCTTTCCCTTTCATTTGCTGCCCATTACCTACCATGACGCCATAATTTCCTGTCTCCACCACCGGTATTTTTAATTTCTCCACCAAGTTCATTGCAATAAAATTGTGGGTCGCCCTGCAATCTATCAAAATAGTTACCGTATATCCTAGTAACACTCCTTCTAGCTTCATGGTGCTAGGCTCCGTTAATCCCACCACCGAGTTCATTGAAAGCTCCACTCCTTCCACTGGGTTAAATTCAACTCCTTCTTCCTCCAAGGGTTCCATGATTTCTAAATCATCATTTACTAGCAGCACATGTAACTCTTGGTTCCTACACACATGTCCCACTTGCCACTTCTCGTCACAACAGAAGCAAAGTCGTTTTTCTCTCTTGGACTGTGCCTCTGCTGCAGTCATTCTTCGGTATCTCGACCCCAAGTTAAACGAGGTGTGTCTCTGGTTTGGGTACAAATTTGCTGTTGAATGGGTGGATTGGTTTCTGTTTGCAGAGTAATTTGAATGGGTTATGGGGTTGGGTGTTGGATTGGATCTGTTTTGGCTGTTTGTGGTAGTGATTGTTGGGCTAGGATAATTAGAGGTGGTGGAAGTTTTGTTGGGCCAGGATATAGTGCGGGTCTCAAATTTAGGGGAATTACCTGTTACTTTTGCCATCTGGATCTTCATAGCCTGACTCACCGTCAACTTTTGCTCAACCCTAGTAGCAACCTCCATTGTTTCTTTAAGTCCGTTTGGGTTTAGAACCAAAACTTCAGCTCTGATATTTTCGTCCAAGCCATTACAGAACACAACAGTGAGGGTGGAATCATCGAGCTGCAACGCCATCGCCGCCATCATCTTGAACTGAGCTCGATATTCCAACACCGATCTCGACTGCTTGATGGACAACAAGCGCTGGAGCAACACGCCCCGGACGGGACCAAGAAATCGTTGCAGAAGCTGGTCCTTGAGCTTCTTCCAGGACGTGAAGGTGACTGTCCTCTCCTCGAAACGCAGTCACGATTGCTCCTCACCTTCGAAACAGATGCCAGCAGCTTCGATTTTCTCTGCCTCCGTCAATCGATTAAGAGAGAAATATCTCTCTGCCCACAGGACCCATGCATCCAGGTCGGAACCAGAGAAAATTGGTAGTTCCAATTTTCGGGGTAATCTGTCTTTATTCCAAGGAGTAGTTGAAGTGGAGGAATCGAATTCAGGTGCGTTAGAATTTTTTGGGTTTGAGGATTCGGGGTCATAGGGAAGCTGGTGGGTGGAGTCGATCGGTAGCTGTGGGTTGGTCAGGTTGTCAGTATGGGTTTTCTGGAGGGTTTCTATTTCCTCCGGCAGCACTTGACTCTCCTTCGTGGATGGAGGGGTAGTGTTTCTCCTTCCTCATCTCTGTCACCAACGTTTGAATACGAGCGACCTGCATTGTGATCAATTTCTTCAACTTATCCATATTCTTCGCAATCACCCCTGATATAACCTTGGGGATCTCTGCCAACTCCTTTTCCATATTTTCCATTCTTGATTCCATTCTCGTTGAGGGCATGAGATTTTCCGGGACCGAAATGCTCTGATACCAAAAACTGTTAGAGCCTTAGTTACTTAGGCAGTAAACACAAGAAGTGGAGGGTAGAGAACAAGCAAATGGGGTAGATTTTATTAGGATAGAATCCTTGTAATAATTCCCAAGACCCAACAGCTATTATAGCTGTGATTCGTAGAGCTCTATTGAGACTCACAGAATGAAGATTACAATCGTGCTGCTCTCTCTAGCCTGCCCTCTATGCTATATATGCTTGCGAAAAAGGAAAATAACAACCAAAACAGAAGTTTGTTACTTATAACTACCATCCCACACTGCATACTAGGTGGAAACGAACTCTGTCATTGACAGCCCCCCTCCTTGCCACATCACTTAGAAGCTTCCTCATTTTGGACTTGGGTAGAAATACATGGGAATCTGGGCTTCTTCCTTCGGTAGACCAATAGTGCCCTATTATCGTCATATATTTATATTGTCTCTGTTCTTCTCTGCTTACTAGGATCTCTATCAAGCCTTCTTTATTTTCCTTTTAACAAATTTTACCTAGATTTTATACCAATTGTCGCATATTGTTTCCATTTCCTCTCTCCCTAACCCAAGCTGCAATTTCAGGCTTCACAAACTAAAAGAATTAGCTTCACATAATGCATGCATGTCATGACAGAATGAATCTTAATGATGATGAGAATCAATATCATTCTAAACTCTACTTGACCTGCTGCTATCAATTACAGATTCCACGGGATGTGGCTCCCCCTTTCTTAAGAATGCCCTTGCATACAATTCACCTGAGACAAATCAGTCGAGGTTTATCAAAAGAAAGATAAAGTCTATGATACAAAATTCCAAATCTCATTTGCATCTAATAACAATTAAAAATAACCTTTAACATTTCAATGAGTAGCATTTGCTAATGAGGTTGATAGCATTACAAAAGTTACATAACCTGTTGTCTTATCTTCGAGCCTAATAATACACTCTTCACCCTTGCTAATAACTTTAAGGGTCCCTTCCCAAGCCCATTTATTAACGTTCCACTCATCAGCCCTGAAATTAACTTTAGACAAATAAACATTCATCTAAAAGATATGAAAACAATTTCAAAAATTCATACTACGAGTTACAGCTGATATTTTGAAGAAACTATACGAAATATGGTATTCAATTAAGCCAGTCACCCAAATTATTCATTGTTTCCTGAGCTATTAGTGAAACTTTCAAATATTAGTGGCAATGTCACTTAGATTTATTAAAGGCATGTCAAAACCGTACATCTTATTTATTAGCAAACTCGTTAATGTTTAACATAGTTCAATACACAGGAGCTGTATTTCGTACATGGACCAAATGTAACTCACTGCCTTACAAAAATGTGATTCAGCCTCTGTGAAATAGGAAAGTAAGATCTCATACCATATTTGTTACTATCACATGAAATCCATCATATGATGTAGGACAAATAGAAGAATTATTAACTAGTAGTTAAAGCACAAAATTAGGAAATACGACTGATATTAGGCTGCTGGAATATCAAGTTTCAAGGTTGGATTTTGGCTAGGAATGCTGAAATTTCAGATTTTGTAGAACTGAAATTTTAAGGTTTAATTATTGGAAATTTAAGATTAGGATTTCTGGGTTTAATATGCTGAGAAAGTTAGGATTTGAAGTGGCTAGAATGTGGGTTAGGTTTGCTGGGATTTAGTAAGGAACACAAAGATTGAACGTAGGAAACTGGAGTGATAGGGTCCAAAAATCACTCTTAGAAGAAAGCATCACACCTTCTAATTGAAAACTCAAATTTGTAGAAAAAGGTTCTTAGAACCCTTATTCTAGTAGGAAAAGGTTCCTAACAAATTTAAATCCCATTCTAATAAAAATTCTATAAGTCCTAAACAACTAGGATAACATATGTAAAATAGAAGAACATATTTAACTTACTACTACTTCCTATCTAATAAAGAATCCTAATATAATTTAAATTTCAGCAGTTTTCTTTTGTTGTCAACTCAATTCCCAATCTTCTTCCCACTAAATTAAGGCTTGTGGTTCACTAATTTTTCCTTTTTTTTATTTCTTTTATATACTTTAAGTTATTTTGCATCACTAGATTTACATAATTGTCCATTATCTTTGAAATGTAGAAAGATGCAAACCTATTTTCATGTTATCACTACAAAAAAAAACCTATAACTTTAAATTACAAGATGTTTATAAAAAAAATCTCAATAGAGAACAAACCACAAGTTATATACTAAATTATCATTTCCAATTGTCCAATGATAAAATTATGTCCTTCAATAGAAACTGAAATTTAAACTATGGTTGTAAACATTGCCTCTAACTAATCCACTTTTACTGACGGAGGAAATGAGACATACAAAATATTAAGCGGGTTACTCTGAAACCTTCCCTAAAGGTGCTCATAGGGCCAGGAGGCAAAGTGAGAGAGTGCATGTATCTTAGCATTTGCAGTTTTGAAACTAGAGGAATTTGCTATAGCATTCATACTGCAAGCACATTCTGCTCCTTTAGTAATATTCATCAGGGTCAAATTTTTTTTTCAATATTCTAAAAACATAAGGATCAATTTTATTGGGGTTCGATGTCACTCATGCAAAATATATCTCAACTTGACCACATTCTGGGGTGGCAAAGTTGAAAAAGAAATTGGACTGGTAACAGGTTGCAGATAGTTAAAGTGATTTCAAGTCCTTAATTTAGCCTTCAAGGATTTGACTCAGAGAATTTATTGACCTTTCAACTTCGAGTCATATGAAGTCGCTCATCAAAGGATTGTCAATCTCTCAAGTTATATAGATGTTTCTGCTATTTGTTTTACTTAGACCATCTGAAGGTCCCCTGCCTTCATTCTTTATATCATTTAAGTTCCTAACCAAATTCAGAAACTCATTCAAGCTAACACCGATAAAATGCAAAATCTTCCAAAGACAAAACCATCTCAGCAAACTTGAACTTGAATAGGATATAACATATTTCAGTTTTCACAGTAGGTCAAGAAGAGAATAAAACAGGAATGTTATATCGAAGGTGTAGTTCAGAAATGAATTATGATGAATAACATGAAGAATTAGACAAGTTGAGCAAGAACCTGTAAGAAGCAGCACTTTTTCGTGGTGGTATCTGCAAAGTTAACAGATAAAATCAGATGTACGAGTAACTTCCCTGAACCAGGACAAATATCAGTTTTAACTAAGTCCACAATAGTCAGTTGTGCATCATCTTATCATTGTCTTCAAGTAGATGTGTTATGTGAATGAAAGAAGTAACATTGAATCATCCAATTGAAGACAAAAGCAATTGCCTTGAAGTTCATGAAGGCATCACAATTTGAGGAGTACAAGCCCATGAAGGAATGCATTTAGTAACAGTAAGCACACATATTTAATTCAAGCTCTATCATTCCATCGGCAAGCATTAGTGATTTCTTTAAACAATTAACCAACTATATCAAAATCTACCCGAGCAGCGACTCAATGATTCCCATTTTAGACAAATAATGCCCAACTAAAGTCACTTTACTCAATTTGACATTAAGAAACTCCCACCAAACAGATACCAGTCTATAATTAATATGAATTTCGAAAACATCCACGAACATAAGACTCCGCAAAAAACCTATCAACCAATTCAATTTCAAAAGGTGCCCACATGGACATGACGTAGCTCACAGGTCACCTAATTTTACTACATATCGTAATAACAAGCATGTAGGTCACCTGCAGAACCATAATAGCTTGTTTCCAGTTCCTAGATCCTCAAAAGGTAAATAGAAAATACAAACAAACAAAAATCAAAACAAGCAAACAAAATCATTTCACTGCACTGAAAAAGAAATTACCAAGTAAACGTAGCATTCAGTAACTTGAAAGAGAAGAAGCTCAATGGCTTCTGTTTCTTCAGCGTCTTGACAATTTAGTATCGTCTCTTCTTTCTCCATGACGATCCCCACAAGCCCAAATTACTTCTCTTTCTCAATTTCCTCCTAATAACGTAGATCCGTCCGATTAGATTACTTTTGGATCTCTCCGATTGCAAGTATGATCGAAGCTTTTCTATTGTTACACGAAAGTAGGAGAATATACGGTGGCACATCTTATTTTATCCATTTTCATTTCTATTTCTTCTTTTTTTTTTTAATTACGTCAAGGAAAAGGTCAAAGATTTAATATTTTAATTTGCATTTAAAATACTAACTACTTGATTTGAGTTGAGAAAATGAATTAATTATATTCTTGATTATACAAAAAAGACTAGATTTTTTTTAATAACTCAGATGTTATCATCCCTATTCTTTTTCTTCTTCAAAGGAACCATTCATCTATATTTTAAATCTATATTATATTAGAAATGACCTCGTACATGGTGTTGCAATATGACATTATGACATTGGCCTAAAATCTTACATTCTCTTAGGGTTGTACCTTTTTGGTACTAAGCAAATAAATAAGAGTTGTACTTTTTGGTACTAAGCAAATGAATAGGCATGTCAATGTGTCGCATTGAGAGTGGCTCGCGGCCTGAATTGTCGGTGGGTTGATTGGACCACGGGTGGATCAGGCCAGGTTAGCCCGCTATTTATTTTTCAAAGACAAAATTCAAAATGAAATTGTTTCGAAAAAATAGACGAGCTACAGGTAGATTGGGCCACGCTGGCCCGGCTTGGGCGAATTATGGTCAGCCTTTGATCCGGCCAACTCAGGACAAAACTAGATCTGTCCGAACTGGGCCGGGCAGGTCGAGCCATTATTGTCAAGTCTACAAACGAATGTATGATTGAGTTCATGAAGCATTTTTTGAAGAAGAAAAAAATTCCAGCACTACCTCTATGAATAGTTGTCCTGTAATATCCCATGTCTTTTAAAAGAATATTGTAGGGAAACCATCTGGTCCTGGAAATTTTGATGGATGTAAGCTTAAGAGAACTCTCTTGATATCAATTTCTGTAACAAGGGAAACAATAAGGTCTTTTATACCTTAATCAATTAAGCAATTGTGTTGGACCCTAAAACTTTTCTTAGAAAATTTCGAGCAGTACATGAGAAGTGTGGATAGGTTCATGTTTTGCTTTGG
>JAOQMS010000009.1:5907344-5923828 GCA_027563885.1 Erythroxylum longipes
AACACAAAAAATCTATAATACGCACAAGTTTTATCACAAAAGTTTCCAAAACCTTCAAAGCTAGGGTTAAGTGATAGATGAATATTTAGCTATATTTTACCACCCGTATTTGATGTATTTTGGTTTATATTTTATACTTTTATTCTGTATTTGGTACTTAATTTGCTTCAAATGTATTTATAGGTGATAATTGCCTCCATGAACTTAAAGGAGAAGAATTCGGGCAAAAACACATCGTAAAATAGAAAATTAGCAATCTAGAAGGAGTAGTGCACAGCCGTGCACTTTTGTATGCCCATGCACTTTCACAATTTTAGGTAATTTGGGACATATATGGTTGGGGGGCATTGTTTTTCCAAATAGGGTTTTTTGTGTTTTCACGTTGCCTACTCCCAGTTTTGTCTCCAATTGCCGCATCTTTAGCTCTCCAACGACTTTTGTCCTACCTTTGTTTTTGTCACCAAGATTCTCCCTTTCCTTTTGTCTGACTTCTTCCCCTAGCGATTTACCATTAGTTTTTAGGTGACTGCTGCCCTTAATCAGTGACGAGATAGCTACTATCTCCGTGACCTACGACAATGAAGCAACTTCAACTGGGGGTAATTTTTCGCCCTTGCCAATTGCCAGTAGCAACTATCTCCACTACTGGTGGAAGAATCATCTTTGTGTGGTTAGTGAATAAGGCTTTACAGCTTATCCATCAACTTATTTGCACAATCATGTGAAACCTAAAATAACACAAAAAATCTATAATACGCACAAGTTTTATCACAAAAGTTTCCAAAACCTTCAAAGCTAGGGTTAAGTGATAGATGAGTATTTAGCTATATTTTACCACCCATATTTGATGTATTTTGGTTGATACTTTATACTTTTATTCTGTATTTGGTACTTAATTTGCTTCAAGTGTGTTTGTAGGTGATAATTGCCTTTATAAACTTAAAGGAGAAGAATTCGGGTAAAAACACAATGTAAAATAGAAAATTAGCAATCTAGAAGGAGTAGTGCACAACTGTGCACTTTTGTATGCCCGTGCACTTTCACAATTTCAGGCCCTTGCCAATCGCCAGTGGCAACTATCTCCACTACTGGTGGAAGAATCATCTTTGTGTGGCTATTGAATAAGGCTTCTCATCTTATCCATCAACTTATTTGCACAATCATATGAAACCTAGAAAAACACAAAAAATCTATAATACGCAGAAGTTTTATCACAAAAGTTTCCAAAACCTTCAAAGCTAGGGTTAAGTGATAGATGAATATTTAGCTATATTTTACCACCCATATTTGATGTATTTTGGTTGATATTTTATACTTTTATTCTGTATTTGATACTTAATTTGCTTCAAGTGTGTTTATAGGTGATAACTGCCTTCATGAACTTAAAGGAGAAGAATTCGGGCAAAAACACAGCGTAAAATAGAAAATTAGCAATCTAGAAGGAGTAGTGCATAGCCGTGCACTTTTGTATGCCCATGCACTTTCACAATTTCAGCCATTTTTGGACATATACGGTTGGGGGGCACTGTTTTTCCAACTAGGGTTTTTTATGTTTTCGCGTTGCCTACTCCCAGTTATGTCTCCAATTACCGCATCTCTGGCTCTCCAACGACTTTTGTCCTACTTGTCCTGTTTTTGTCACCAAGATTCTCCCTTTCCTTTTGTCTGACTTCTTCCCCTAGCGATTTACCATTATTTTTTAGGTGACTGTTGCCCTCAATTAGTGGCGAGATAGCTACTATCTCCGTCACCTATGACAATGAAGCAACTTTAACTCGGGGCAATTTTCCATACTTACCATTCGCCAGTCACAACTATCTCCACTACTGGTGGAAGAATCATCTTTGTGTGGCTATTGAATAAGGCTTCTCAGCTTATCCATCAACTTATTTGCACAATCATATGAAACCTAGAAAAACACAAAAAATCTATAATACGCACAAGTTTTATCACAAAAGTTTCCAAAACCTTCAAAGCTAGGGTTAAGTGATAGATGAATATTTAGCTATATTTTACCACCCATATTTAATGTATTTTGGTTGATATTTTATACTTTTATTCTGTATTTGGTACTTAATTTGCTTCAAGTGTATTTATAAGTGATAATTGCCTCCATGAACTTAAAGGAGAAGAATTCGGGCAAAAACACATCGTAAAATAGAAAATTAGCAATCTAGAAGGAGTAGTGCACAGCCGTGCACTTTTGTATGCCCATGCACTTTCACAATTTCAGGCATTTTTGGACATATACGGTTGGGGGGCACTGTTTTTCCAACTAGGTTTTTTTGTGTTTTCGCGTTGCCTACTCCCAGTTATGTCTCCAATTGCCGCATCTTTGGCTCTCCAACGACTTTTGTCCTGCCTGTTTTGTTTCTGTCACCAAGATTCTCCCTTTCCTTTTGTCTGACTTCATCCCCTAGAGATTTACCATTAGTTTTTAGGTGACTGCTACCCTCAATCAGTGGCGAGATAGCTACTATCTCCGTCAACTTCGACAATGAAGCAACCTCAACTGGGGGCAATTTTTTGCCCTTGCCAATCGCCAGTAGCAACTATCTCCACTACTGGTGGAAGAATCATCTTTGTGTGGCTATTGAATAAGGCTTCTCAGCTTATCCATCAACTTATTTGCACAATCATATGAAACCTAGAAAAACACAAAAAATCTATAATATGCACAAGTTTTATCACAAAAGTTTCCAAAAACTTCAAAGCTAGGGTTAAGTGATAGATGAATATTTAGCTATATTTTACCACCCATATTTGATGTATTTTGGTTGATATTTTATACTTTTATTCTGTATTTGGTACTTAATTTGCTTCAAGTGTGTTTGTAGGTGATAATTGCCTTTATGAACTTAAAGGAGAAGAATTCGGGCAAAAACACAATGTAAAATAGAAAATTAGCAATCTAGAAGGAGTAGTGCATAGCCGTGCAGTTTTTTTTTACCCATGCACTTTCACAATATCAGGCATTTTTGGACATATACGGTCTGATACACGACCATGTACCAGATTGTGTAAGTCCTATAAACCCTAGTTTTTAATATAAAAAGACTTTTTGGTGGCTAATGAATGGGGGAGACTTAGGGAGGCAATTTTCAAACGTGGAGAACATCCAGTAGGGACATTTTGGTCTCGATGAGCAGAAAACATGAAGCTTTCATCAAAAGATCCATCATAACACAAGATTATTCCTCTATATCACATGAACATTCGATAGAAGACAATCAAGGATATTTAAAATTATGAACCCGTTGTCTTCTACTTGTTTTTCTTTCAATGTATGCTAGATTTTGTGTTTAATTATGTATAACTAAATGTCCAGTTAGTATTTAGGTTAGATGAACCTTATGTTAATACTTTGATATGATTTGATTCTTTTATTAATGCAATTTGTTGTTTTTCCAACTAGGTTTTTTTTTGTGTTTTCGCGTTGCCTGATCCCAGTTATGTCTCCAATTGCCGCATCTTTGGCTCTCCAATGACTTTTCTCCTACCTGTTTCGTTTTCGTCAACAAGATTCTCCCTTTCCTTTTGTTTGACTTCTTCCACTAGCGGTTTGCCATTAGTTTTTAGGTGACTGTTGCCCTCAATCAATGGCGAGATAGCTACTATCTCCATCACCTACGAAAATGAAGCAACTTTAACTGGGGGTGATTTCTCGCACTTGCCAATCGCCAATAGGAACTATCTCCACTACTGGTGGAAGAATCATCTTTGTGTGGCTATTGAATAAGGCTTCTCAGCTTATCCATCAACTTATTTGCACAATCATATGAAACCTAGAAAAACACAAAAAATCTATAATATGCACAAGTTTTATCACAAAAGTTTCCAAAAACTTCAAAGCTAGGGTTAAGTGATAGATGAATATTTAGCTATATTTTACCACCCATATTTGATGTATTTTGGTTGATATTTTATACTTTTATTCTGTATTTGGTACTTAATTTGCTTCAAGTGTGTTTATAGATGATAATTGCCTTCATGAACTTAAAGGAGAAGAATTCGGGTAAAAACACAACGTAAAATAGAAAATCAGCAATCTAGAAGGAGTAGTGCACAGCCGTGCACTTTTGTATGCCCATGCACTTTCACAATTTCAGCCATTTTTGGACATATACGGTCTAATACAGGACCATGTACCAGATTGTGTAAGTCCTATAAACCCTAGTTTTTAATATAAAAAGACTTTTTGGTGGCTAATGAACCTTATATTAATACTTTGATATGATTTGATTCTTTTATTAATGCAATTGGTTGTTTGATATATTGTGATCTAATTACGCATTTTATTTATGTTCTAATAACCCAAGAATATTATATCATAATCTGATTTCATACGTAAAGATTAAGAAATTTTAGTGTGAATAGATATACCATAACTAGAAGAGTTGATTGCAACCCTAGAGATAGGATGACATAAATCTTTTGGATTAGTGTCAAACCTAATAGAGGGACTTATAAATCGGTAACGCAATCCTATAAGATTTAACCTGAGTAGTTCGGTTAGATACCTTAGGATTAGTAGTCAGTAGACTCAAGGTCAACTACTAGTATATCATAGGAGCCTCCACTGTCCAATACATCAACAAAACAATTTCATGATAAAAGATCAATTTGCTAAAGGTTTAAAGGGATTAGAACCTAAATACTAATTTCTGATAACGGTAGTTTTCTAAGTGAATTCCACTGACTCTGTATTTATTATAATTTCCTATTTCTTTAATTGTTTAAGTTTTATTTTGTTTTTATTAAAATTCTAAATCAATCCTTAGGCTAGATAATAGGGAAGTGTACGTACTAGTATTTATAGTCTTTGCGGGATCGACTCGTACTTGCTGGTACTAACTACAGTTATGTCGTGCACTTGCAGTTATAACATAATTTACTATCACAAAATAGTCCATCCAAGTTTTTGGCGCCGTTGTTAGGGACTTTGATATTTGTAAAGCTTGAATGTTATTACTCTAGTCATTTTTATTTTGTTTTGTTTTATTTTAGTTTAGTTTAAATTTGCTTTTTTATTTATTTTATTTTATTTATTGTATTTTGTTATCTCTTATTGTATTTGTGGCTTATTCATTCAATTATCTTTTGAATTTCTTTACTTGATCTTGAGTTTGTGGATTATTGTAGGATTTAAGATTCACTGTCATAACCACAACTACAATGGAAGGATGGAGTAGACAGTGCTTCTATGGAAGCTAGAATATGTCTTCGTAATATAAAACATCTTTGTATCGAAAGGAGCCTTTTCTTCACATGTTTTCAGAAGCTCAACCAATGTCCATGCTGTGTTGCAACATTTGCAGGAGTAATTCTTACAATCATGAATGCCGAGCACCGATGTAAATATGGGAGCAACCAAACATGTACAACCAACCTCAAGGCCAATCATATGAGAATAAGTATAATTCAGAGTGGAGCAACCCTTATGCATATGGATGGAATGACTATGCTCTAACTAAATTTGTACAAAAAGAGTAGCAATACGAAAGTTTTGCAAATAAACCAATGGAATGCCTTGCCGAAAGAGTAGCTAGTCAACGTGAATTTGATGAGAGACTTTCTTCACCTACATATGAGGAGTGTAATTTGAGCCTCCAACTATCTCATAGGGAAGAAGAGGTAACATTTAATTTTATGAATGAAGATACAGATAAAGAAAGCGAGGAGGTAACTGCTACTCTGAGAGATGTGATGATTGAGTCTATTCAGGAATCAAACATGAGGCACTAGGAAACAGAGGCTCGTATACAGAATATGGACAATCAAATCGATCAGTTGATGGATATATTATTTGATGAGATGCAAGGGAGTTTGTCCAGTTCTACTGAAATTGATACTATCGACTGAGAGGCAATCACCCTTAGTGGTGAAGAGAGCTTCTTAAAGAAGAAGACAAAGAACCTCCATCGAAGAAGAGGAAGTAGAGGAGCAGTAGAAGATAAAAGAAAAAGATGAGTTAGAAATCTCTGTTCAAGAAGAAGAAGAAGACAAGGGGATAAAGAAGGTTGAGGAAGAATTGACAGAGGAAACCAATAAGGAAACTGCTGATGAGGTGTTAGTAGTGACCTTAAGTATGGAGGGTTCCCACTTCCTTAAATACAAACTATTCAAGCTAGCTGATGATACAGGGAGTTTTCTTATTCCTTATGTTTTTAATAGTTTGTCATTAAAAAGGGCATTAATGGAGTCTATTTGTTTTATTAATCTAATCAATTATGTCCTTTTAATCATCTTACAACAAGTGGCTTATTTACAGGATATGAAACTACTTTGTGGAGAAATGGGTGGAAGTAAGCTGCTGATTATTTATCTAGGATGGTGTTAAACATGCAGGTTACGTTGAGATAGCGATGTTAAACAAGCACTAAATAAGAGGCAACCTATGAATTAGCTTAGGTTTACTTTAAATGTTATGTATTTCATTCTTTTGAAAATTGAATGAATTTGTATTAACAATAGTAGAACTATTACAACATTACAATGTTTTTAATAAGAAGCAATATACTTAGCTTCTGATGCAAGTTACAAAAGAAGTGAGAAAAGAAATGGGGCTATTAGAGATCAACTCAGTTCATAGATGCCATTGCCTTTTGATTTCTGGTGTGAGGTGGTTCTCCATTTTTTTGCAATGATCACAGCTTTAATCCAGTTTGTTCATTGATCTGCAACAAGTTACTTGTCTTCACCAATGCCCTTTTATAACGATTGTTCCTTTCTTTCCATAGAGAATATATGGTATTTCATTCTTATTGTCATATTAGACTAGGATTTAATTAAGTTTTATGTGCTTTAGGAGTAGAACATTAAGCATCTTCATAAATTGTGCATGATTTCAATTTTAGGGTATGCATGTTCAATGTTTATAAGTCTAAAGTACAAAATTTTAAGTTTGTTCATATATTGTTGAAGTTGCACACGATTGCAGAGGCCTGGAAGCTCTCAAAACAAGAAAATGTGACTTACACAGTTTGATACATGCATGTGTACCAAACCGTGTAAGTTCACGAAATCTGAAAAGTTTTAGCTTACACAGTTTGATACACGACTGTGTGTCAAATCGTGTAAGTCTGTAATATAGATTAAGAACACCTTAATTCCCTTATTTTGCCAATTTCTTTCTCTCTTCAACTCTCCCTGTCACCACCACTTCTCTCAACCCATTTTTTTGTGATTTTCTACAAAATTAACAACGTCTAAGTAAGTTTTCTTGTCTCTTTAACTCATTTATGCATAATTCATTGGATGTTTTTGGTTATTTGTGGATTGATAAATTAAAATCGTTAAGTTCATGATTTGGGGATTGTTGGAGAATTTGTGTGATTTCATGTTTAATTGTGGTTTAATAGTTGAATATTCACTTTACCCAGTTGTTTTAATGAATCAATTCGATTAATTGTATCTGAATTGGGTTAAAAAAAATTCAACTTGAATTACATCATTATTTGATTACAGTTCACTAATTGTTAATATTTGATGTTTTCATGAAATTAATGTTGATAGGTTGTTTATGGTGATTGATTGAAGATTGGGTTTATGTCAATTGCATGAATTTAGTGTTCAATTTCGTCAATTTTGCGTAATTGCGTAGTTAGGGTTTTCGATTTCAATTTTAGGGTTTAATTTGTTATTAATCAATTATGTTAGCCTAATTTGTTAATTGCAATATTCTTGATTTTAATTTCATTATTAATTAGGTTGTTAGTTAATTTTATGTTTATTTTTCTTACTTAATTGTTCATGTATTTATTTATTCGTGTCAAATTATTTTTATAAATTTTAATTTTTGTTGTCATTGTGTTTTCACATTTAATAATTCAGTGAGCATAGTATTTTTTAAGTTTGGGAAAAATGATAGTCATGTAATTTATTAGAAAGTTCTCACACTTGTTTTAAGTTTCAAGCATAATGTCGAGATCACAGAGAGCACAGGAGAAATTACTAAGAGATAGTAAGGAGAAGGTTCTTCATCCACAGCTCAACCCTTAGAGCGGTTGCAGATGTTATTATTCAATTTAAGGGCCTAGAAAGAACAATACCATCGGTTGAAAGACAAAAAGTTTGGTACTGGTCGATTTATCGATTAGGAGGCGTTGGATCAAGTGGGCTTAGCCCAATAAGTTTAGGACCTTGTAGATATTGGTGTGTGGTCCTAACTATTTGAGATTGTAGAGCCCTCCTATAGGGAGTTGACATTAGAGGTGCTCTCCATATTCTCTATAGAGAGAGGTTTATATGATAGGGATCGTCTTAACACGATCCAGTCCTGGTTAATCAAAGAGATGATCCAGATGAGTTATACGATTTTCTACATCACGATGGGTCTTTATGGCCATGAGTTTATAGGCACACCAGAGTACCTTACGCTACGGTTAAACTTTCCATATAGATTGTTAACACGACACTTCTGGCGTACCCTTAGCACCAAAGAGGATTACAAGCCAAGCAAGTCAAAGGCCTCAACCTTACGTCATCCAGTACTCATATATATTCATAGTATCCTAAGTCATACTTTTAGCAGCCAGGGTGATAGCTGTGGAGTGGTCGAGAACATGGAGGTTTTCTATTTGGAAGCATGAAAGAGAGGGTGTAGATCAGCTTGGGCATACATTTTCCCAATTCATTAGGCGACAGAGCGAGGAGGAGAAGGTCAGGACAATCTGTGTTAGACCTTATATGACTAGACTTGTGCTACAGATGGTAGCATTTGATAAACTACCCCTGATGCGGTAGATGGCTATTATGGAAGCATTGAACCTTCGTGGTGAAACACATGGGCATGGTTCTTAGATATCATGGATCCATAGGCAACACATATAAACTCATTGGGTACCCGACGAGCTAGCAATAGTAGGTGGATCACAAGAGGAGCAACTGCAACCATAGTCATTGTCGTCCCAAATGGGAGGGATAACAATAAAAGAGCTTAATCCAGCCCAGTCAACGATAACTCAGTTGGCAAGACAACATGCAACACTTATAGAGCAAATGAGCTGACTCGAGACCTCAGTTAGAAGGATAGAAGATTTACTAATGCTGATGGCGAACTGTTAAGGCATTACTCCCCATCCTCTATCATTGGGTACGGGCTTTTCATCTTAAGCTCCTCCACTTGAGGACCTTTCATCGTTGGACAGGACTTAGTCACGACACGTAATTAAGGAGATGCTTAAATATTGTACCTTTTCCTTTAATTGTGTATTTTTCTCATTCCTTTTCCTTTTAAGATCTATCCATGAATAGTAAATGTTATTATTGAATATTGACTTGAATTGGTGTGTAAGAGGATGATGGTTAAAATGAAATTAATCTTCTAAGTCATATTTTTTATAATCATTGAAATTTTCAAGTTGAATGAAACTGCATTTTATTTACACTTATATATACCCAATTTTTTTCGTGAGCTTTTGAACCTAAAGAGCAAAATTTTCAAAATTTTCAAAGCTTTTGCTATTCTTTTATATGTGTGTTACCATGTATAGTAGAATAATTAATGAACTTGCTTTTATTATGCATGTTGAGACCATATTTGTTGAATTAGAAGCATTAATATGATGAAGGCACTTAGATTCAACAACTTGCTTTAGCCTATTTCTTTGAAAATTACCATACCGCAAATTTACCTTTAGGAATAAACAAGTTGAGCGTTAGCTTTTTCATTAATTAAACCCAAATTATATATGTTTATCATATTTTTCTTTGAAGACCTTTTTATTGTTTTGAACCCTAAAGGTTATTTACATTATTTAATTATATGAGACTTGAAATTTGTGAAAGGTCCAATATCTAATGTGGTACTAATTGGAATGTTGAAAAAAAGAAGAAAATAATAAAGAAGAAAAAAACCAAAAAAAAGAAGAAAAAGTTTATGGTACCAATAGAGTTGCATTAAAAAGACCTATATATTTTGTAAACAAGTCTTGTAATATTTCTTTGAGTAAATTTCCTTCAATTTAAACTTTTTTTATTATCTCATTCATACCCTACCTAAGCCCTGTTACAACCCTATAAAGACCTTTTGATTTTTGTTTCTGGTTTGTACATAAGTGGTGGAGACGTGATTTTATTGCAAGCCTATAGTAAGAGTTCTACCATACATTGATTGAGAGTTTTGATGCTTTTTACCCTAAACATTTGAGTGCATTGAGTGAAATCTTGGTGAGGGTGTAAATAGATATGCTTTTGACTTCAATGTGATTTTTGATGTGATTACTATTAATATTGCTTAGGAAGTTAATTTTATGACAACTTAACTCTAATTGTATATTAATTTGATTCAATAGGATATGATGATATATAATATGAACGGACAAGTTGAGATTGATGATAGATTGATGTTGTAAGATTTATAAGTTTGATTATGGCTTACTTGAGGACAAGCAAAAACTTTAGTGTAGGGATGTTTGATAGATGGATATTTGACTATATTTTACCACCCATATTTGATGTATTTTGGTTGTTATTTTATACTTTTATCTTATATTTGGTACTTGATTTGCTCTAAGTGTGTTTACAGGAGAAAATTGCCTTCATAAAGTTAAAGGAGAAGAATTTGGGCAAAAATGCAGTGTAAAACAGAAAATCAGCAATCTGGAACGATTGCACGAGCATGCAATTTTGTAATTTCAGGCTTTTTTAGACATAAACAGTTTGATATATGGTCGTGTACCAGACCATGTAAGTCCCAAAAACCTTAGTTTTTAATATAAAAAGATGTTTTCGGTAGCTAATGAATGGGGAAGACTTAGGGAGGCGATTTTCAGACATGGAGAACATCTAGAAAGGACGATTTTGGTCCAAAGAAGTAGAAAACACGAAGATTTCATCGAAAGATCCATCAGAATACAAGATCATCTACATCGTAAGAACATTCGATAGAAGACAATCAGGGAGAATTCGAATTATGAACTTATTGTTTTCTGTTTGTTTTTCTTTCAATGTATGTTTGATTTCGTGTTCAATTATGTGTAACTAAACGTCTAGTTAGCATTTAGGTTAGATGAACCCTATGTCAATAATTTGATATGATTTGATTCTTTTATTAATGCAAGTGGTTGTTTGATATATTGTGATCTAATTATGCATTTTATTTATGTTCTAATAACCCGAGAATATTAGATCATAATCTTATTTCATACATAGATATTGAGAAATCCTAGTGTGAATAGATCTACCATAATTAGAAGGAGTTGATTGAAACCCTAGAGATAGGATGATATAAATCTTCTAGATTAGGGTCAAACCTAATAGAGGGACTCATAAATCGATAACGCAATCCTATAAGATTTAACCTGAGTAATTTGGTTAGAGACCTTAGGATTAGTTGTTAATAGACTCAAGGTCAGCATAACATAGGAGTCTCCATGGTCCAATACGTCAACAAAATAAAAGATCGATCTGTTAAGGGTTTAAGGGGATTTGAACCTGAGTACTAATTTCTAATAACGATAGTTTTCTAAGTGAATTCCACTATCTCTGCATTCTTTATCATTTCCTTTCTTAATTTTTTAGTTTTTATTTTATTTTTTATTAAAAATTTAAAATCAATCATTATGCTAGATAATAGGGGAAGGGTAAGTACTATTACTCATAGTCTTCGTGGGATCGACCCATATTTATCGGTACTAGTTATAGCTATATCGTACACTTGCAATTATTACATAATTGACTATCATGAAATAGTCCAACCATTAAGCAATAAACAAGAAAATGACCTTAGTTATTCTAGCCAATTTCTAGAAAAAGAAAAAGAATGGATATGTTTTAATTTTCATAATTAAGAACAAAACATACGAGGCTTTGCACTGTTAACCAAGGAAAAAACTTAATTTGTATTCAACAAATTCATTCATTAATTAATATTTTAAGGCTTATTTTTTATAAAATCGATAACAATCAAGTGAATTTAATCAAATTATAGAATTAAAAGTCAACTCTAATACTACTATTTGGAAATCAAACCAGGATTCAATCCTATGTAAAGTAGAATTATTATGAAACCTTTTTGTTTGGTTTTTCAATAGCCAAGATCACTTAAAATTCTATAAAATGATTAACAAATAAATCATAATAAAGCATGAATCTTATAGTAGATTAGGGAAAAATTATTTTGGTCTCTAAACTAACCACATATAGCAATGAAATGGAGGATTGCAATTCAATCAAATGAATCATCAAGTAATCATCTAAATCACTAGGGTTAAGCATGCATTTGAATTATTAGGACTTATCATTGAGATTCCCCTACTGCTACAAAGGTAATGATTCTTCTATGGCTGAATTAGGGTTCCTCCATAGGTTGGCCCCATTAATAATCCATCATCCACTTCCCCTTCAACTATTGGTTCCACAAATGATCTCCATGGTAAATCATAAACCAAAATGAATTAAAAAGATTTTTAAAAAAAATTAATATTACGTTAACTATAGCAAAACTAATACAACATTATGGTGAGTTCTAGGCTAATAGCCTTCATTCAAATACAATATGATTGGAGATTCAAAATGAGGTAAAGCATTATAAATGACAATCCTATATCAACATAACAAGCTAAATTATAGTTTCCATCTAGACTTCATGTCTGGGGAAAGAGTGTGCTGCACATTTTTAGCAAAAATTGTTGCTCTAATCCAGTTAACAACCTTGTATGCTATTTGGTACTTAACCTCTTCCATGTTTGTAAAACTTTCACTATTTCTCTCCTTCCAAAGAGTATAAATGATAGTAGTGAATGTTGCTCTAAAGAAAATTGCATTAGAAATTACTTGCTTAGAGTTTCTAATAACCCAGCTCAATGTTTGTTCCCAATCATAAATGTAACTGTTACCAAGAATCATTTGCAAAATCCTGCTCCATACTACTTTAGAGAATTTGCAAAGAAAAAAGAGGTGATCTCTATCTTTCACTGCCATCTTACTTAATATGCAAGTAGAATCTACGTTCCCATGACATTGGTTTTGGTCTTAAGCTTATTTTTAATTGCAAGCCAAGTGATTATAGGCTTTAAGATTCAAAGTATTTCACCATAGAATATTATACCAAGGAACATCAATTATTCTATTGGTAAGAAACCAATGACAGGATTTGTTTAAGTATTTACCATTCGGATTGAGAGTCCAAGTGCTTACATATTCATATTCCACACCATTCAATTAATGGAAGTATTCCACTAGAGAATCAAAACCTTTAAAATTCCTACACCATTCACCATTCCAGATTAGTGGTGAAACTTTAAGATTCAATGGGATTCTATTTCTCAAATGAAGAACCTTAGGATTATGAATAATGGGGCTTGAATCTAGCTAATTATCAAAATAAAGCCTTTTTTTCTCCATTACAAATCTTATGTTTAATACAAGGATATAAAATGTCTCTCATCTTCATCATCCGATTAAAGATCTAAAAGACCTCACTTGTACAAGCAGCCTACCAGAAATTTATGTTTTTAAGGTGATACTCTTGAATCCATTTGATCCAAAGTGCTTTATGATCTGTATAGAGTCTACAAATCCTTTTTCACATTAGAAAGTTTTGTATAGTTGTAATGGAAAATATCCCAGTCCTCCATATTTCTTCAGGGGAGGAACTTCACCCCATTTTATCTTTGCATTCTTAGAGTTTTATATTATGCTTATCCTTAAGAATGCTTTCATTATTCTATCTCCTTAGTAACCTTCCTTGGCAATAAGAGATGTCTGGTGTAGATGTAAGTTGTTTAGAACTGAGATAATAAAGGTGAGTTTAGCAGTATAAGAAAGAAACATATCTTGCCAAGCATTCACTCTTGATTTAATCCTTTCAATGAGAGGCAAACAATCATTGAACTTAGGTTTGGAGGATGTGATTGATACTCCTAGGTAACAAAATGGCATTGAATACACATTTATTCCAACAATTCTCCTTACTTCTTTTAGATTCCTCACATAAGCTGATAGATATAGGCTACGCTTTTCAATGTTATTTTTGAATCCTAACCACTCAGCAAATAATTTTAGAACATGCATCATTATGTTTATGGAATGAGGTTCAGCTCCACATAAAAGCAGAAGATCATCAACATACGTAAGGTGAGTAAGGTTAATAACGTTCCGTTTGTAGTGAAATTGAAAGCACATATTATATGAGATTAGCTTGCTTAACAACTTTGATAAGCCTTCCTTTATAAAAGTGAAAAATAAGGAGACAACGGGTCACCTTGTCTAATCCCTTTTGTAGTTCTTAAAAGGCTTAGTAGGAATTCCATTCACTAGCACACTCATAGGAGGAGAATGGATACAAATCATTATCTAATTTACAAATATGTGGGGTAGTTGCAAAGCTTCAAGACATACTCGGATAAACCTCTAACTAACATTATTAAAAAATTTAAAAAATCAATTTTGATTAAGCAACTTTTGAGATTTTTATGTGAGTTGTAATCCTTCAACATTTCTTGTAACAGAAGAATATTGTCCCTAATTTTTTCATTAGGAATAAAAGCCCACTATGTTGAGTTAATAGTACTAATGATTGTCACCTTGAGTCTTTCAGCTAAAAGTTTGGAAATCACTTTGTATATTATGTTGTAGCAAAATATTGGTCTAAAGTCATTCACACTCCAAGGTTTTGCTTTTTAGGCACCAAGTAAATGAATTTGTGGTTTATTTCTTGAAGCATTTTAGAGGAAGAAAAGAATTCCATCACTAATTTAGTGAAAATGTAATTTACCATGTCTTTTGAAAGAACATTACAGTAAAACTATTAGGCCTTAGTGATTTTGAAGGATGTGAGCTAAAGAGGAATTTTTTGACATCCTATTTAGAGGTAAGGGACACCACAAATTCCTTTATTCCTTGATGAATTGTGCAGTCAAACAACCTTAAGGCATTAAAGCTTGGAATAGTAGAATCTTTAGAACCCATTAGCTTCATGAAGTAGTTTCTGGCTAGCTCTTGTAAGCTATTATGATATGCATGTTCCTTTCTAATACTATCTTTAAACAGTGATATTTTATTAACATTTCTCCTAACAAGTAAGGAATCAAAGAACTTTGTGTTAGAGTCACCTTCTTTCATCCAATTTAGTCTAGGTTTTTGTTTGAGAATTGGATTATAGAGGTTGAGAGCTTACAAATACTCTTGTAGTCTTTTCATCTCTGCCAATTTGAATTCTATATTTTGAGGAGAGTCATAACATGGCTTTTGAGCTTGAATTAGTTTCTCTTTAAGGGTTGTTAGTTTCTGATTTCTTCTAACCATAAAGTTCTTTAGAGCAGCCTTCACCATTTTTATTTTCTATATAAATTCATAGGATTTGAAACCCTCGACATCATAATTCCAACATCTATAAGTTATTTTTGAGAATCCTTCCATATGAGTAATGCCATTAAAGAATCTAGAAGGGCTCCCATTGTTCTACTTTCTATAATCCTTTGCATCAGCATATATGAGTGATCTGACATCAAATTGTCACCAAAATGAACAAAAGAGTTAGGAAACTGGTTTAACCAAATTGAATTGACTAGTGATCTATCTAACTTCTTCATTGTAAGTCAGCTACCATGTTGATTATTAATCCAGGTGAGCAATCTGCCAGTTGAATTAACATATACCAAAATTGAACTTCCTTCCACCATTAACTTCAGTCAAGTTAAGTGAGCAGTTGAAGTCCCCTACAACAAGCCAGGGATTTTCAAATCTAAGTTGTACATTTTATAGATCTAACCAGAGTTTGTTCCTTTGAAAACCAAAATTGGAAGCATAAATTAGAGATAAATCAAAAACAGGACTCATATCTCTCATTTGACATTGCTTGTGTAAGCACTGATCAATATCTTCCACAACTTGCACTCCAATCATTTCTGTATTATAAAGGCAAATAATTCTAATATTATAATGAGAGTTATAATTAGAAATGATATAGAAATGAACTCCCAATTAGCATTTAAAAATTTAGAACCAAAAAAGGTAAAAGGTTCTTTTATTTTGGTTTTAAGAAGACCTATTAAACAAGGCTTCTTATCCTTCACCACCTCTTTCACCAGTGACTTTTTGAGAGGGTCATTTAACCCTCTAGTGTTCCAAACTAAGACTGCCATATATAAGGGAATTACCTATGTTTTTGGTGTTTTGCTTCCCTTTCTTCCCTACTAATTTTCTTCTGGTATTATTAGTCTGCACTATAAATTCTTTGGTTTTTTCTTGATTAGAGGCTTCTACGTCAGGGATATTACTATTTATCTTTGTATCCTCAGAGATGATATCTTTACTCCTTGCACTAGTAATGGAATTTATATATTCTCTAGTTTTCTCCAGGGCCATTTCATTATAATCAGCTACTACCTTTGGCGTTTTATTTATAGACTTTGGAAGTTCAATTATTTTAGAATTTATATCATCCCTACTGAAACATGCCACTTGTAACATCCCGTTTCCATATAACGGGTTGAACCATAGAAACGGGTACACGGGCGATCAATCGAGAAATTTGGAAA
>JAOQMS010000009.1:5923928-5937577 GCA_027563885.1 Erythroxylum longipes
AGTGATAGATGAATATTTAGCTATATTTTACCACCCATATTTGATGTATTTTGGTTGATATTTTATACTTTTATTCTATATTTGGAACTTAATTTGCTTCAAGTGTGTTTATAGGTAATAATTGCCTTCATGAACTTAAAGGAGAACAATTCGAGCAAAAACACAACGTAAAATAAAAAATCAGCAATCTAGAAGGAGTAATGCATAGCCGTGCACTTTTGTATGCCCATGCACTTTCACAATTTCAGGCATTTTTGGTCATATACGATTTGATACATGACCATGTACCAGATTGTGTAAGTCCTATAAACCCTAGTTTTTAATATAAAAAGACGTTTTGGTGGCTAATGAATGAGGGAGACTTAGGGACCCAATTTTCAGACGTGGAGAATGTCCAGAAGGGACATTTTGGTCTAGATAAGCAGAAAACATGAAAATTTCATCGAAAGATCCATTATAATACAAGATTAATCCTCTACATCACAAGAACATTCGATAGAAGATAATCAGGGATATTTAAAATTATGAACACGTTGTCTTCTGCTTGTTTTTCTTTCAATGTATGTTAGATTTTGTGTCTTGTTTTTCTTTCAATGTATGTTAGATTTTGTTTTCAATTATGTATAACTAAACTTCCAGTTAGTATTTAGGTTATATGAACCTTATGTTAATACTTTGATATGATTTGATTCTTTTATTAATGCAATTAGTTGTTTGATAATATTGTGATCTAATTACGCATTTTATTTATGCTCTAATAACCAAAAAAATATTATATCATAATCTGATTTCATACATAAAGATTGAGAAATTCTAGTGTGAATAGATATACCATAATTAGAAGAGTTGATTGCAATCTTAGAGATAGGATGACATAAATCTTTTGGATTAGTGTCAAACCTAATAGAGGGACTCATAAATCGATAACGCAATCCTATAAGATTTAACCTGAGTAGTTCAGTTAGAGACCTTAAGATTAGTAGTCAATTGACTCAAGGTCAACTACTAGCATATCGTAGGAGTCTCCACGGTCTAATACATCAACAAAACAATTTCATGGTAAAAGATCAATTTGCTAAGGGTTTAAAAGGATTCGAACCTAAATACTAATTTATGATAACGGTAGTTTTCTAAGTGAATTCCACTGACTTTGTATTTATCATAATTTCCTATTTCTTTAATTGTTTTAGTTTTTATTTTCTTTTTATTAAAATTCTAAAATCAATCCTTAAGCTAGATAATAGGAAAGTGTAAGTACTAGTGTGTATAGTCTTCGTGGGATCGACTCGTACTTGCTAGTACTAACTATAGTTATGTAGTGCACTTGCAGTTATTACATAATTTACTATCATGAAATAGTCTAGCTAAGTTTTTGGCATCGTTGTTGGGGACTTTGATATTTGTAAAGCCTGAATGTTATTACTCTAGTCATTTTTATTTTGTTTTGTTTTATTTTCTTTTAGTTTAAATTTTCTTTTGTATTTATTTTCTTTTGTTTATTGTATTTTGTTATATCTTATTGTATTTGTGGCTTATTCATTCAATTTTCTTTTTAATTTCTCTACTTGATCTTGAGTTTGTGGATTATTATAGGATTTAAGATTCACTATCATAGCCACAACTATAATGGAAGGGTGGAGTAGGCAGTGCTTTTATGGAAGCTAGAATATTTCTTCGTAATATAAAACATCGTTGAATCTAAAGGAGCCATTTCTTCACATGTATTCAAAAGCTCAACCAATGTCTATGCCGTGTTGCAGCATTTGCGGGATTAATTCTTACAATTATGAATGTCGAGCACCGATGTATATATGGGAGCAACTAAACATGTACAACCGACCTCAAGGCCAATCATGTGAGAATAAGTATAATTCAGAGTGGAGCAACCTTTACGCATATGGATAGAATGACTATGCTCTAACTAAATTTGTACAAAAAGAGCAGCAATACAAAAGTTTTGTAGATAAACCAATGGAATGCCTTACCGAAAGAGTAGCTAGTCAACATGAATTCGATAAGAGACTTTCTTCACCTACATATGAGGAGTGTAATTTGAGCCTCCAACTGTCTCATAGTGAAGAAGAGGTAACATTTAATTTTATGAATGAAGATACATATAAATAAGGCGAGGAGGTAACTGTTGCTCTGAGAGATATGATGATTGAGTCTATTCAGGAATCAACCATAAGGCATTAGGAAATAGAGGCTCGTATATAGAATATGTTGAATCAAATCGATCAATTGATGGATATATTATCTGACAAGATGAAAGGGAGTTTGCCCAGTTCTACTGAAATTGATACTATCGACTGAGAGGCAATCACCCTTAGTGGTGAAGAGAGCTTTTTGAAGAAGAAGACAAAGAAACCTCCATCCAAGAAGAGGAAGTAGAGGAGTGGTAGAAGATAAATGAAAAAGATGAGTTAGAAATCTCTGTTCAAAAAGAAGAAGAAGACAAGGGGATAGAGAAGGTTGAGGAAGAACTAACAGAGGAAACCAATAAGGAAACTACTGATGAGGCGTTAGAAGTGACCTTAAGTATGGAGGGTTCCCACTTCCTCAAATAGAAACTATTCGAGCTAGCTGATGATACAGGGAGTTTTGTTATTCCTTACGTTTTTAACAGTTTGTCATTAAAAAGGGCATTAATGGAGTCTATTTGTTTTATTAATCTAATCAATTATGTCCTTTTAATCATGCTACAACAAGTGGCTTATTTACAAGATATGAAACTACTTTGTGGAGAAAAGGGTGGAAGTAAGCTGCTGATTATTGACCTAGGATGATGTTAAACATGCAGTTTCGTCGAGATAACGATGTTAAACAAGCACTACATAAGAGCCAACCTATGAATTAGCTTAGGTTTACTTTAAATGTTATGTATTTCATTCTTTTGAAAATTGAATGAATTTGTATTAACAATAGTGGAACTATTACAACATTACAATGTTTTCAATAAGAAGCAATATACTTAGCTTCTGATGCAAGTTACAAAAGAAGTGAGAAAAGAAATGGGGCTATTAGAGATGAACTAAGTTTATAGATGCCATTGCCTTTTGATTCTAGTGTGAGGTGGTTCTCCATTTTTTTGCGATGATCACAGCTTTAATCCAGTTTGTTCATTGATCTGCAACAAGATACTTGTCTTCACCAATACCCTTTTATGGTCAATTGTTCCTTTCTTTCCATAGAGAATATATGTTATTTCATTCTTATTGTCAGATTATACTAGGATTTAATTAAGTTTTATGTGCTTTAGGAGTAAAACATTAAGCATCTTCACAAATTGTGAATGATTTCAGTTTTAGGGTATGCGTGTTCAATGTTTATAAGTTTAAAGTGCAAAATTTTAAGTTTGTTCATATATTGTTGAAGTTGCACACGGTTGCAGAGGCCTGGAAGCTCTCAAAACATGAAAATGTGACTTACGCAGTTTGATACATGCCTATGTACCAAACCGTGTAAGTTCACAAAATCTGAAAAGTTTTAGCTTACACAGTTTGATACACGACTGTATGTCAAATTGTGTAAGTCTATAATATCAATTAAGAACACCTTAATTCCCTTATTTTGCCAATTTCTTCGTCTCTCTATAACTCTCCCTGTCACCTCCACTTCTCTCAACCCATTTCTTTGTGATTGTCTGTAAAATTAACAACATACAAGTAAGTTTTCTTGTCTCCTCAACTCGTTTATGCATAATTCATTGGATGTTTTTGGTTATTTGTGGATTGATAAATTAAAATCTTTAATCTCATGATTTAGGGATTGTTGGAGAATTTGTATGATTTCATGCTTAATTGTGGTTTAATAGTTGAATAATTACTTTACCCAGTTGTTTTAATGAATCAATTCGATTAATTGTATGTGGATTGGGTAAAAAAATTCAACTTGAATTACATCATTATTTGATTATAGCTCACTAATTGTTAATATTTGATGTTTTTTTCATGAAATTAATGTTGATATGTTGTTTATAGCGATTAATTGAAGATTGGGTTTATGTCAATTGCATGAATTTAGTTTTCAATTTCGTGAATTTTGCGTAATTGCCTAGTTAGGGTTTTCGATTTAAATTTTAGGGTTTAATTTGTAATTAATCAATTAGGTTAGCCTAATTTGTTAATTGCAACATTCTTAATTTTAATTTCATTATTAATTAGGTTGTTAGTTGATTTTATGTTTATTTTTCTTACTTAATTATTCATGTATTTATTTATTCGTGTCAATTTTTATATATTTTGTCATTGTGTTTTCACATTTAATAATTCAGTGAGCATAGTATTTTTTAAGTTTGGGAAAAATGATAGTCATGTAATTTATTAGAAAGTTCTCACACTTGTTTTAAGTTTCAAGCATAATGTCGAGATCACAGCGAGCACAGGAGAACCTTACTAAGAGATAGAAAGGAGAAGGTTCTTCATCCACAGCTCAACCCTCAGAGCAGCTGCAAATGTTATTATTCAATTTCAGGGCCTAGAAAGAACAATACCAGCGGCTAAAAGACAAAAAGTTTGGTATTGGTCGATTTATCGATTGGGAGGCACTGGATCAAGTGGGCTTAGCCCAACAAGTTCAAGACCTTGTAGATATTGGTACGTGGTCCTGATTATTTGAGATTGTAGAGCCCTCCTATAAGGAGCTGACATTAGAGGTGCTCTCTATATTCTCTGTGGAGAGAGGTTTATATGATAGGGATCATCTTAACACGATCCAATCCTGGTTGATAAAAGAGATGATCCAGATGAGTTATACGATTTTCTACATCACGTTGGGTCTTTAAGACTATGAGTTTATGGGCACACCAGAGTACCTTGAGCAATAGATAGACTTTCCATATAGATTGTTAACATGACACTTCTAGCGTACCCTTAGCACCAAAGAGGATTACAAGCCAAGCAAGTCCAAAGCCTCAACCATACATCATCCAGCACTCATATACATTCACAGTATCCCAGGTCATACTTTTAGCAGTCGGGGTGATAGCTGTGGAGTGGTCAAGAACATGGACATTTTCTATTTGGGAGCATGCAAGATCAGCCTGGGCATGCATTTTCCCAATTCATTAGGCAACAGAGCGAGGAGAAGAAGGTCAGGACAATCTGTGTTAGACCTTATGTGACTATACTTGTGTGAAAGATGGTAGCATTTGATAGACTACCCCCGATGCGGCAGATGGCTATTATGGAAGTGTTGAATCTTCGTTGTGAAACACATGGGCATGGTTTGTAGATATCAGGGACTCACAAGCAACACATATAGACTCATTGGGTACCCGACGAGCTAGCAATAGTAGGTGGATCACAAGAGGAGCAACTACAACCATAGTCATTGCTATCCTAAATGGGAGGGACAACATTAAAAGAGCTTAATCCAGCCCAGTCGACGATAGCTCAGTTGGCAAGACAACATGCGACACTTATAGAGCAAATGAGCCGACTCAAGACCTCAGTTAGAAGGATAGAAGATTTACTGATGCTGATGGCGGACTGTCAAGGCATTACTCCCCATCCTCTATCATTGGGTATGGGCTCTTCATCTTCAGCTCCTCCACTTGATGACCTTTCATTGTTGGATAGGACTTAGTCATGACATGTAATTAGGGAGATGCTTAACTATTGTACCTTTTCTTTTCCTTTAATTGTGTATTTTCTCATTCCTTTTCCTTTTGAGATTTATCCATGGATAGTAAATGTTATTGTTGAATATTGACTTGAATTGGTGTGTAAGAGGATGAAGGTTAGAATGAAATTAATCTTCTAAGTCATTTTTTATAATCATTGAAATTTTCAAGTTGAATGAAACTACATTTTATTTACAAACCCAATTTTTTTTCGTGAGCTTTTGAACCTAAAGAGCAAAATTTTCAAAATTTTTAAAGCTTTTGCTATTCTTTCATATGTGTGTTACCATGTATAGTAGAATAATTAATGAACTTGCTTTTATTATGCATGTTGAGACCATATTTGTTGAATTAGAAGCATTAATATGATGAAGGCACTTAGATTCAACAACTTGCTTTAGCCTATTTCTTTGAAAATTACCATACCCTCAAATTTACCTTTAGGAATAACCAAGTTGAGCCTTAGCTTTTTTCATTGATTAAACCCAAATTATATACGTTTATCATATTTTTCTTTGAAGACCTTTTTATTATTTTGAACCCTGAAGGTTATTTACATTATTTAATTATATAAGACTTGAAATTTGTGAAAGGTCCAATATTTAATGTGGTACTAATTGGAATGTTGAAAAAAAAAGAAGAAAATAATAAAGAAGAAAAAAACCAAAATAAGAAGAAAAAGTTTATGGTACCAATAGAGTTGCATTGAAAAGACCTACGTATTTTGTAAACAAGCCTTGTAATATTTCTTTGAGTAAATTTCCTTCAATTTAACCTTTTATTGTCTCATTCATACCCTACCTAAGCCCTGTTACAACCCTATAAAGACCTTTTGATTTTTTTTTATGGTTTGTACATAAGTAGTGGAGATGTGATTTTATTGCAAGCCTATAGTAAGAGTTCTACTATGCATTGATTGAGAGTTTTGATGGTTTTTACCCTAAACATTTGAGTGCATTGAGTGAAATCTTGGTGAGGGTGTAAAGAGATATGCTTTTGACTTCAATGCGATTTTTGATGTGATTACTATTAATATTGCTTAGGAAGTTAATTTTATGACAACTTGACTCTAATTGTATGTTAATTCGATTCAATAGGATATGATGATATATAATATGAATGGACAAGTTGAAATTGATGATGGATTGATGTTATAAGATTTATAATTTTGATTATGGCTTGCTTGAGGACAAGCAAAAATTTAGTGTAGGTATGTTTGATAGATGGATATTTGACTATATTTTACCACCTATATTTGATGCATTTTGGTTGTTATTTTATACTTTTATCGTATATTTGGTATTTAATTTGCTCTAAGTGTGTTTATAGGTGATGATTGCCTTCATAGAGTTAAAGGAGAAGAATTTGGGTGAAAATGTAGTGTAAAACAAAAAATCAGCAATCTAGAAAGGAGTGCACGAGCATGCATTTTTGTAATTTCAAGCTTTTTTGGACATAAACAGTTTGATATATGGTCGTGTACTAGACCGTGTAAGTCCCAAAAGCCTTAGTTTTTAATATAAAAAGATGTTTTCAGTAGCTAATGAATGGGGAAGACTTAGGGAGGCGATTTTCAGACGTGTAGAACATCTAAAAAGGACGATTTTGGTCCAAAGAAGATTTCATCAAAAGATCCTTCAGAATACAAGATCCTCTACATCGCAAGAACATTCGATAGAAGACAATCAGGGAGAATTCTAATTATGAACCTATTGTTTTCTATTTGTTTTTCTTTCAATGTATGTTTGACTTTGTGTTCAATTATGTGTAGCTAAACGTCTAGTTAGCATTTAGGTTAGATGAACCCTATGTCAATACTTTGATATGATTTGATTCTTTTATTAATGCAATTGGTTGTTTGATATATCAGGATTTAATCACGCATTTTATTTATGTTCTAATAACCCAAGAATATTAAATTATAATCTTATTTCATAAGTAGAGATCAAGAAAACTTAGTGTGAATAGATCTACCATAATTAGAAGGAGTTGATTGAAACCCCAGAGATAGGATGATATAAATCTTCCAGATTAGGGTCAAACCTAATAGAGGGACTCATAAATCGATAACGCAATCCTATAAGATTTAACTTGAGTAATTTGGTTAGAGACCTTAGGATTAGTTGTTAATAGACTCAAGGTCAACTACTATCATATCATAGGAGTCTCCACGGTCCAATACATCAACAAAATAATTTCATGATAAAAGATCGATCTGTTAAGGGTTTAAGGGGATTTGAACCTGAATACTAATTTCTAATAACTATAGTTTTCTAAGTGAATTTCATTATCTCTGCATTCTTTATCATTTCTTTTTTCATTTTTTTTAGTTTTTATTTTCTTTTTTATTAAAAATTTAAAATCAATCCTTAGGCTAGATAATAGGGGAAGGGTAAGTATTAGTACTCATAGTCTTCGTGGGAACGACCCATATTTATCGGTACTAGTATAGCTACATCGTACACTTGCAATTGTTACATTATTGACTATCATGAAATAGTCCAACCATTAAGCAATAAATAAGAAAATGACCTTAGTTGCTTTAGCCAATTTCTAGAAAAAGAAAAAGCATGGATATGTTTTAATTTTCATAATTAAGAACAAGACATTTGAGGCTTTGCCAAGGAAAACCTTAATTTGTATTCAACAAATTCATTCATTAATTAATATTTTAAGCCTTATTTTTTATAAAATTGATAACAATCAAGTGAATTTAATCAAATTATAGAATTAAAAGTCAGCTCTAATACTACTATTAGGAAATCAAACCAGTATTCAATCCTATGTAAAGTAGAACTATTATGAAACCTTTTTGTTTGGTTTTTCAATAGACAAGATCACTTAAAATTCTATAAAATGATTAACACATAAATCATAATAAAGCATGAATCTTATAGTAGATTAGGGAAAAATTATGTTGGTCTCTAACCACATATAGCTCAGATATAGCAATGAAATGGAGGATTGCAATTCAATCAAATGAATCATCAAGTAAGCATCTAAATCACTAGGGTTAAGCTAGCATTGGAATTATTAGGACATATCATTGAGATTCCCTTACTGCTACAAGGGTAATGATTCTTCTATGGCTAAATTAGGGTTCCTCTATAGGTTGGCCCCATTAATAATCCATCAATCACTTCCCCCTCCACTATTGGTTCCACAAATGATCTCCATAGTAGATCATAAACCAAAATGAATTAATTTTTTTTAAAAAAATGAATAGTATGTTAACTATAGCAAAACTAATACAACATTATAGTGAGTTCTAGGCTAATAGCCTTCATTCAAATACAATATGATTGGAGATTCAAAATGAGGTAAAGCATTATAAATGACAATCCTATATCAACATAATAAGCTAAATTATAGTTTCTATCTAGACTTCATGTACGGGGAAAGAGTGTGCCGCACATTTTTAGCAAAAATTGTTGCTCTAATCCAGTTAACAATCTTGTATGCTATTTGGTACTTACCCTTTTCCATGTTTGTAAAACATTCACTATTTCTCTCCTTCCAAAGAGTATAAATGGTAGTAATGAAAGTTGCTCTAAAGAAAATTGTATTAGAAATTACTTGCTTAGAGTTTCTGATAACCCAGCTCAAAGTTTGTTCCCAATCATACATGTAACTGTTACCAGGAATCATTTGCAAAATCATGCTCCATACTACTTTGGAGAATTTGTAAAGAAAAAAGAGGTGATCTTTATCTTTCACTACCATCTTACTTAATACACAAGTAAAATCTGCGTTGCCATGACATTGGTTTTGGTCTTAAGACTATTTTTAATTACAAGCCAAGTGATTAGTGAGGCTTTAAGATTCAAAGTATTTCTCTGTAGAATATTATACCAAGGAACATCAGTTAATCTATTGGTAAGAAACTAATGACAGGATTTGTTTGAGTGTTTACCACTCGGATTGAGAGTCCAAGTGCTTACATCTTCATATTCCACACCATTCAATTGAGGGGAGTATTCCATTAAAGAATCAAAACCTTTAAAATTCCCACTCCATTCACCATTCCAGATTAGTGATGAAACTTTAAGATTCAAGGGGATTCTATGTTTCAAATGAAGAACCTTAGGATTATGAATAATGGGGCTTGAATCTAGCCAATTATCAAAATAAACCCATTTTTTCTCCATTACTAATCTTATGTTTAATACAAGGATATACAATTTCTCTCATCTTCATCATCCGATTAAAGATCCAAGAGACCTCCCTTGTATAAGCAGCCTGCCAGAAATTTATGTTTTTAAGGTGATACTCTTGAATCCATTTGATTCAAAGTGCTTTATGATTTGTATAGAGTCTCTAAAGCCATTTTCACATTAGAAAGTTTTGTATAGTTATAATGGAAAACATCCCAAGTCTTCCATGTTTCTTCAGGGGAGGAACTTCATCCCATTTTATCTTTTCATTCTTATAGTTTTATTTTATGCTTATTCTTAAGAATGCTTTCATTATTCTATCTATTTCCTTAGTAACCTTCCTTGGCAATATGATATATCCGGTGTAGATGCAAGTTGTTTAGAACTAAGATAATAAGGGTGAGTTTGGCAGTATAAGAAAGAAACTTGTCTTGCCAAGCATTCACTCTTGATTTAATCCTTTCAATAAGAGGCAAACAATCATTGAACTTAGGTTTTGAGGATGTGATTGGTACTCCTAGGTAACAGAATGGCATTGAATACACATTTAGTCCAACAATTCTCCTTACTTCTGTTAGATTCCTCACATCAGTTGATAGATATAGGCTACGCTTTTCAATGTGTTTTTGAATCCTAACCACTCAGCAAATAATTTTAGAACATACATCATTATGTTTATGGAATGGGGTTCAACTCCACATAAAAGCAGAAGATCATCAACATACGTAAGGTGAGTAAGGTTAATAGCATTCCGTTTATATTATATGAGATTAACTTGCTTAACAACTTTGATAAGCCTTCCTTTATAAGAGTGAAAAAATAAGGAGACAAGGGGTCACCTTGTCTAATACCTTTTGTAGTCTTAAAAGGCTTAGTAGGAATTCCATTCACTAGCACACTCAGAGGAGGATATTGGATACAAGTCATTATCTAATTTACAAATATGTGGGGCAGTTGCAAAGCTTCAAGACATACTCGAATAAACCTCTAACTAACATTATTAAAAAATTTGAAAAATCAATTTCGATTAGGCAGCTTTCGATATTTTTACGTGAGTTGTAATCCTTCAACAATTCTTGTAACAGAAGAATATTATCCCTAATTTTTTTTGTCAAGAATAAAAGCCCCTTATGCTGAGTTAATAGTACTAATGATTGCCACCTTGAGTCTTTCAGCTAAAAGTTTGGAAATCACTTTGTATATTATGTTGTAGCATGATATTGTTCTAAAGTCATTCATACTCCAAGGTTTTGCTTTTTAGGCATCAAGAAAATGAATTTGTGGTTTATTTCTTGAAGCATTTTAGAGGAAGCAAAGAATTCCATCACTAATTTAGTAAAAAGTTGCCTGTAATTTGCCATGTCTTTTGAAAGAACATTACAGTAAAACTATTAGGCCTTAGTGATTTTAAAGGATGTGAGCTAAAGAGGAATCTTTTGACATCCTATTCAGAGGTAAGGGACAGTACAAATTCTTTTATTCCTTGATCAATTGTGTAGTTAAACAACCTTAATGCATTAGAGCTTGGAATAGTAGAATCTTCAGAACCCATTAGTTTCATGAAGTAGTTTCTAGCTAGCTCTTGTAAGCTATTATGATATGCATGTTCCTTTCCAATACTACTTGAAACAGTGATATTTTATTAAAATTTCTCCTAACAAGTAAGGAGTCAAAGAACTTTGTGTTAGAGTCACCTTCTTTCATCCAATTTAGTCTAGGTTTTTATTTGAGAATTAGATTATGGAGGTTAAGAGTTTACAAATACTCTTGTAGTCTTTTCATCTCTGCCAATTTGAATTCTGTATTTTGAGGAGAGTCATAACATGGCTTTTGAGCTTGAATTAATTTCTCCTTCAGGGTTGTTATGTTCTGATTTCTTCCAACCATAAAGTTCTTAAGAGTAGCCTTCACCATTTTTATTTTCTATATAAGTTGATAGGATTTGAAACCCTTAACATCATAATTCCCACATTTATAAGTTATTTTTGAGAATCCTTCCATATGAGTAATGCCATTGAGAATCTAGAAGGGTTCCCATTGTTCTACTTTCTACAATCCTTTGTATCAGCATATGTGAGTGATTTGACATCAAATTGTCACCAAAATGAACAAAAGAGTTAGGAAACTGGTTTAACCAAATTGAATTGACTAGTGATCTATCTAACTTCTTCATTGTAAGTTAGCTACCATGTTGATTATTAGTCCAGGTAAGCAATCTACCAGTTGAATTAACATATACCAAATCCATCTTTATAAAAAAAACTAGAAAGTTCCTCCGTTAGACCAAAATTGAACTTACTTCCACCATCAACTTCAGTCAAGTTAAGTGATCAGTTGAAGTCCCCTACAATGAGCCAGGGATTTTGAAATCTAAGCTGTACATTTTATAGGTCTAACTAGAGTTTGTTCCTTTGAAAACCAAAATTGGAAGCATAAACTAGAGATAAATCAAAAACATGACTCATACCTATCATTTGACATTGCTTGTGTATGCACTGATCAGTATCTTCCACAACTTACACTCCAATCATTTATGTATTATAAAGGCAGATAATTCTAATATTATAATGAGACTTATGGTCAGAAATGATCTCCAAATTAACATTTAAAAATTTAGAACCCAAAAAGGTAAGAGGTTCTTTTATTTTGGTTTTAAGAAGACCGATTAAACAAGGCTTCTTATCCTTCACCACCTCTTTCACCAGTAACTTTTTGAGAGAGTCATTTAACCCTCTAATGTTCCAAACTAAGACTATCATACATAAGGGAATCCCCTATGTTTTTGGTGTTTTGTTTCCCTTTCTTCCCTACTAATTTTCTTATGGTATTATTAATCTGCACTATGAATTCTTTGGTTTTTTTCTTGATTAGAGGCTTCTACATCAGGGATATTACTATTTATCTTTGTACCCTCAGAGATGATCTCCTTACTCCTTGCACAAGTAATGGAATTTATATCTTCTCTTGTTTTCTCCAGGGCCATTTCATTATAATCAGCTACTACCTTTGGCCTTTTATTTGTAGACTTTGGAAGTTCAATTATTTGAGAATTTATATCATCCCTACTGAAACATACCATTTCTTCAACTTTAACATCTTCAATATCTATCTGAACTAATTCCTCTATTTGTACCAAGCTATATGAGTTATTTAAGCTAGCACTATCAATAGCCTCTTCTTCTCTTGCTTCAATTTCTCCTGTAATTTCATGTCCCAGTGGAATATTACTATGTCCAAACTCCATTAATTCTTCATGCCAAGCAGTTTTGAAAACTCTACCTATAGGAACCCATTTCCTAGTAGAATTGCTAGGCTTCTAAGGGTAATAATATGTATTTCAGTCTTCTCTAACTCTCCAAATTAACCTAATTTTAAAACAGGTAAGCTATTAGGTAGTGAAGCATTTCTCTGAATTTCAATACATAACTTAGCATAACAGATTCTCTCCATTGCTGCAGTTTGAGAACACATGTGTACTAGTTTCCTAAAGAGTTAGCCAAAAAACTTAGCCCCTCAATAATCTAGAACTCCATTGGCAAATTATAGATGTTAACCCATATTGGAAGCACATTAATCTTACCCCTATCAAGCTCCACTCCAGGTCTCCACTTTTAAATGAATAAAGGCTGACCTCTAATATGTCATGACCCTTGTTCTACTATCTTAGTTAAATTTTAATCATCTAAAAACTTGAATAAAATTGTGCCATCTTCCCTTAACATTACGTTATCTGATCCTTTTTTTTTCTTACCCCATCTAGTTTTTGCCAAGCATTCAATACAGGGAAAGTAGGTCGCTTGATTAAAAAAAATCAATTAAGGATGTGGACCAAGCCTTAGCACTAGCCTTTAGTAGTTTAATAGGAAGGTAAA